>OZ038478.1:124640601-124808101 GCA_964036315.1 Acanthosepion esculentum | reverse complement strand
TATAGGTGGCGTAACCTGAGAAAAACATGCGACATATATAAACTAAATCAAACAACAGTCATCGCATTTTTACATCGGCAAGAAACAAGTCTCGGGGTAGGTAGTTATAAATAAATGAAACTCATCATTCCTTCTTCTTTATGTGTCGTGTCCTTTCAGAACGTAGATGATCATGGCTCTCCACAATTTCCTATCCTTCGTAGCTCTTAATAAATTTTGTCTTCTTGTTATTTTTCCTAAACCTTGTTCACCATCCATTTACGCAAGCTCACTATGTACTTTAAGCGTTGTTTTCCCCTGTCCCTCTTGCCTTCAACCTGTCCTTTGAGTATCAGATTTTCTAAGCCCTCTTTCCTAAAAATTTCAACTGTCTCTTCCTAATGTTCGCCGTTGGACATGTTTAAAATTTACAGTAGACCGAATAAAAAGAAAGCGGTTTCTTCTTTTAATGTTTATGCAACCCAAATTTCGACACCTACTAAAGGTAGGGGGTTACCGTTAATTTGTTATGATGAATGAGGTCGGTGATATGCAGGGCCGGATTATGACATTTTGGTGCCCCTAGTCTAATGAAATTATGTCTCCAACTCAGACAGAGTCACCATTTAACTCGCCCGAACCCGTCTTGAATATTTTTACTCGTGATATATTTTACTGACATTTACATAGCATTTAAAGTAAACCTATTGCAAATACTTGAAATAAACTATAATAGCTATCTTTTGTTTGTCAATAAAAATATTCTTTAAGAAATGCCACTATTTTAATATTTATTGCAAACCAAATTACCACATATTTCATTCAATACACCCGTAGTAAAACAAACAGATTTATTATAACCAGCATTATAATACTAAAACAATCAAAATAAATATGAGTTTGTCATATTGATATCAGTTCAGTTTATGTAACTATTTAGAAGTTATAAAATCTGGAAAATTAATATCGTTTTTCTTTTGTAAAAGCTTGAGGTGGCCTAGACTGCTGCCTATGTTAAAAATGATAAAATATATATATATTAAAACATGTGATATGAATGAAATAGCAGGTGGCAAGAAGGGTGGACAGATAGCGATTAACATTAGACTTGAAGATTATTGTTTACAGAGAAACATCCACGCAGAAGTCTGTTCCAAAAGTAGCAGTACTTGTGAAGAAGCTTTCGGAGTGGATTTGTCTCCTTAATTTTGGAATATGGTTGAAGTGGGAATGTGTATGTGTGGGGTGCTAGGAACACGACTTGGGAGTGACAGACTGAAAATGTCCAGGAACTATTGCGATAGAAGAAACACTTATATCTGTTAAAGATATGGATATGTGTGTACATGGCTGAGTAATGCGTCATAGCCTCATTCGCCAACAGCCACCGGTGTCGTCAGACTTAGAGCATCATTTATTGAAGGTTTGAGTAAATCTAGGACAAGTAAACGTAATTAGATTTAAATGTTCTACTGGCCGACATTTAAACTGTCACCTGCCATTTAAAAAATGCTAACAACACTATTTTTTTTTTGTTAATATCCACCTCTTGACTCGATAAACGACGTCATATTCATGACATAATCTTTGCTCAGTGGTACGTGCTTAGGGTGTGGAATGATTGACATGAGTTCAGTTCCTTCTGGGCGCTGGGTCTGATCGCACAGTCTGAGTCATATACACGGTCAAAAGGCAGGATGGATTAGCATTGGCGGGGTATTAAACTATGAAGATCTTCATTGCACTGCTTAAACTTTATTCAATAAGTGTATAGACGATTTATAACAGGGGCAATATTTGAATCCGGATAGAAAACAAGTTAAGAAACTGGAATTATTTGACCTATACAGCGAGGCAGTCCTAAAAGAACTAGTAGTCCCACCAGGATATATTAATCTTAACATAAGAAAAGCAGATGACCTTCCAACATCATCCAATTCTTTCCGAATCCACTGTACTGTACTCAAATTGACATCCAAACACTCTGAAATGTTCGTATTGGAGCTTCCGTTTCGAATGCCAAACAGTACAACATGCCGTTTCCCAATTTCTGGCGGAGTGAATTGCGTCATAGTGCTTGTTTTTTTTTTCACAGACGGTACCCAACTGACCCTACAGTCAGTGCAGTCGACAAAATCGAAAACAAACAACACGCATGCGCGAAATAAAAATTATAAAATGTCGACAATTTAATCATCGCACCGTGTATGGTCGTCAGCAAGAGAAACAGTCTGATGTATGAGATTCGAATCGTAAATGTCAAGCAGGTAGTGAAATTAATATAACTAGGTTGTGTACTAACAGACGACAGCAAATGTGGTACTGAAATCCGAAGGCGTATTGGAATACCGAAAGAGACCTTTCAAAAACTAAGCAAAATATTAAGAGATAGGAAATTTTCGTTTGAAACAAACAGACAAAACAGAAAGGAGCGCCGGACTGCTGTGTAATATTTATGTAATAATTATTTTCCTATATGACAGTGAATGCTGAACAATTACTTCATAGATGAAAATGGGACTTGAAACGACAGAAATGTGGTTTTACAGATGGATCCTGCAGTGATTTTCCAAACGTAGCTAAGTTGTGACACAAGGCCGAAAGCATGAAGCACCCAGTGAGGATCGAACTCGCTACTCAGTCATAATTGTTCTAGCGAGGCAAACTTGCTAAACATTACAGCGCTTCGAGATGCCCAACCGATGGATCCTGCATGGAGGCAACATGTGAGCAACGAGGAAGGTTTAAGGAAAATCTGAAATAAAAGGACGCTTTTACGCACAAACATGAAGAGAAAAAAGGCTTTGAGAAATTAACACTGACATGACATGTTGAAGGCAAAAGAGGGAGAGGGAAGCGTCGCGTAACATACAGAATGAGTTTGTGTGGCAAAGCAACAAACATTGGTTAGGACTACAAAAGATAGGAGGTTGCAGAGAGCTATGATCACTCACACCATGAAGCGACATGACAGAAAAGACTGAATGACCAATAAACTGAAATGATATCAATATGGCAAACTCATATATATTTTGATTGTTTTATTGTTATAATGCTGGCTATAATAAATCTGTTTGTTTTACTACGGTTGTATTGAATGAAATATGTGGTAATTTGGTTTGCAATAAATAATAAAATAGTGGCATTTCTTAAAGAATATTTTTATTGACAAGCAAAAGATAGCTATTATAGTTTATTTCAACTATTTGCAATAAGTTTATTTCACGCTGTGTAAATGTCAGTAAAATATATCACGAGTAAAAATATTCAAGATGGGCTCGGGCGAATTAAAGGATGACTCTGTCTGAGTGGGGGACATAATTTCATAAGACTAGGGGTTATAATCCAGCCCTGCATATCTCCCACCTCATTCATCATAAATTAACGGTAGCCTTCTAACTTATATATATATATATATATATATATATATATATATATATATATATATATATATATATATATATATATATATATAACAAACAAAATTATAAGTTGAGCTTATCTATCTCTTCTCGGGTATTCGAGGATATTATAGCAACCAATCGTCAAGATGCTTAATCGTCAATCAATAAGTGGATGACACATTCTCAAAACTCCGATTTGGGACAGATTTGAACTTTTATTTGTTGTTATAAATTGCCTATCTCTTGACATTGTGCACTTTAATTGCAAAAACCTATTGCCTTAAAAGCGTTATCCACCAGAAATTCACGGGTCGAATATTTATTTGGGTTAAGCACAATCTTTTTTTCTAAAGTATTAAAACAGGGATGTCAACTCAAATATCTGTACACACTAGAAGTAGCGTTTATACTAATAAGAAATAATGTTGGATTATAAAATCCATTGAAACTGAGTAGATATGTCTATTTTCGAGAATGAAAGAAAGATATGTGTTGAAAGGTATTATTCAAATTTGCTTCGTCATGACAGTTTCCCTTAGGTTTCGAATCCTGTCGGTGAGCGCATATATTCCTCTCATAAGATTTCTAGAGTATTCAGGCTTGTAGAAGAAAAATAAATAACTATAGTATTTAATAAATAAACGGAACGTCTACTCAAATACAAGTATCCACTAAGAATAACGCTTAAGCAATAAAAATAAAAATATCTATCCCTTTCTTTAGAAATTGCTTTATGTTAGAATACGAAACTGAGCGGATATGTCTATTTTCCAAAGTCAGAGAAAGATCTGTGTTGAAAGGCCCTATTCAACATTGCTTGGTTATCAAAGCACTCTGTAGCCGTGAGGTCCAAAGCACGTCATATCTAAGGATGGTATTACCCTAGTTCGAATCATGTAGGAAAGTACATATTTTTCTATAAGATTTCTCGAATATTCATGTCGATCAAGGAAAATAGATAAATATACTGTTTAATAAATAAACTGATCGTCTATTCAAATACGAATATCCACTAAAAATAATGTTTAATATATATATCTATTAAGTAATATCTCTCTCTCTCTCTCTCTCTCTCTCTCTCTCTCTATATATATATATATATATATATATATATATATATATATATATATATATTATGTAACGTTATTTTTAGTGGATATTCGTATTTGAATAAACGAAGATAGTAATATATTTTTTATTATTTTTAGTGGATATTCGTATTTGAATAGACGATCAGTTTATTCCGCCTCTCTCCCTGATATATATATATATATATATATATATATATATATATATATATATATATATATATATATATATATATATATATATATATATATATATATATATATCAGGGAGAGAGAGGTGGAAGAGAAATGCGAGAGAGAAAAATATATATTTCATAGTTTAATTTATTCTTCCGGGACAATTAATTATGCATATATATGATAAAGATTAATGCCTCTGTTTTTATCCGTGTGTGCATGAATTTTAATATTTAATTTTGATAGGAATATTTTTCGCCTAGTTTTGTTTTCACCAGTAATGCTTGTAGTAGTAGTTATAACACGAGAGAAAATATTCTCACATCCTTGCTTCTGATGGATAAAAAAAAATGATGGCTTGTGTCATTCGACAGACTGCTTGATAATTGGTAGAGGAAAAGTACAACAAGCTGGAGTAGGTTCGACTTGCGACAGAGAGTCGAGATTCATTTTTCGGTGCTTAGAATAAGTTCTCCTCTTACCGCTGTCGATATCAGAGGTCGTAAAAATGGGAATAAATTTTCGTTTTGAAAATTTGAAACTGACCTATGTCGAATTCGGGGACTTTATTTTCAGGCACTTCCTTCGGGACACTTAGAATGAATTCAGTAAGAGAGAAGAATACAAGAAAAATAAATCAAAGCCCATTTCGAAACTTGATCTGAAAATAACTTTTTTAATGCGCTGTATCACTCCAGAATGTAGGCGATTATGGCTTTCCACAGCTTCCTGTCTTACCACTGTTTATCTTTTTTTTTACTATCCCTCACACCTCTTGTTCTATCCTCTATTGAAACAACCTCACTAGGTCTGTTACTCGTTGTTTTCTTTTCCTCTATTGAATTCAGTATATCATGTGAGTATCAAATTCTCTAAGCCCTCTTTCCTCGGTATGTAGTTTCTCTTTCTGGATTCTTAATCGTTTGTTGTTGCCCACATACTCCGTCAATCGTTTTCTCAGCATCCTTCCGTAGAACCGAATCCCTGTTACTTCGCCTCCTCCTTACCTTTGAGGAAATTGCCCAAAATTCACTGCCAGGAATGATATTAGAAAACAGCTCAATAATCTTTTCTTTGTTTCTAATGAAAGTTTCCAACGTGTTAATACTTTAGCTTTTGGAAGGCAAGATATATTTGTTGCAAATTCTACTACCAAATTGTTCTCTTGGATATAAGCTACCATTACTTATATTCAGTTACATGATAGGTGCGAGTTCATTCCTTTCGTCAGGTTTTATATTCTCAGATTCAATAAAACAGAAATGTCTATATTTCTGAGATGAGGTATTGTAATTATTTACACTATTTACATTGTTCGGACTGTTGTCCTCATTTTAATTGCGAGTGGATAAAAGCGTTGGTTGAATCTAGTGACTTGACCCAAAGAGTTGTAAGTTCAATACCTGGCTACAGCTGAGGTGAACAAAAAAAACTTGAAGAGTTGAGTTAAAGGGAGATAACTGACTGAGACATCCGACAGAAGCATGGCACGTAGAATTAGAACAATCTACCCCGGTGGACGAAATAATGGATTCAGTTTGAAATTCCAATCACCTGAAGTAGGCCTGAGCGTGCAACGGAAGACAACAGTCCGAACAATGTAAATAGTGCAAAACAGAGACGGTTTCAAAATATATCAGTCACATAAAGAAGACCGAAGAGTACAACGGCCAAAATGTAGTTTCCATACTAGGAACACTAATGGGTATGTCTCAATCTTCATAAATACATTGGACACTATTGTAAGTGCGGGTAATATGCTGTCTACGCTGGCAGCCTGAGCTGTCAACGTGGGAAGCTCTTGCCGTGTAGAGCTCTCTGCCTTTGGGTAGAGAGGAACCCGGACGACGCTATGCCGAAGGGCAGAGTCCCGTCCGGGAAGGTAGAGAGATACCCGATCTCGCGTATGCGTAGTCTACGGGCAATTTTTGCCCGCGCCCACGTGCTCGGACTTTCTCACATAAAATTTGGCCTTGTGCCGCATCCAACATCGTGGAGAGGCAGGTAACTATCGTAATATGCTATCTAATTAGTCGACGACGAGCAGGGGTTTACCTACTTCACGCCGCTGGCGAGTATTTTATTTTGTTGATGTTATAAAGATTACCATTTCATTACCTCCGTTTTGGTCATTCCTCATTCAGTAACCCTTTCTAGGTAACAACAGATAGTCACAATGAAAAAAAAACTGTACCGCTAGTTACTGATTTTCTTTTAATGATCTATTGCCCGTGCTGCTTTCAAGAGAAAGAAAGTCTGCATGGCAGAGGCGACACATTAAACCCGAGCAAGACGAATCGTATCGTTGTTATTTTCGCGATGGCCAGATAGAACTTTCTGAATTCGTTCAGAGAAACAATTAAATCATTTAAAAACACAATTTCCCCATTAGTTTGATGTAAATATAGAATTTGCTACAAGAATAGTTTTCCTTTCTCTCAGGCATTCAACGAATTTTAAAGGAATCTTTGCTTTTTTTATCTGATGGCACGCGAAACGGTATTATATGTCACATATCTCATTGACACTTTTACTAGTTTCAACTATATATATACATATATATATATATATATATATATATATATATATATATATATATGGTCGAGACTAGTAAAAGTGTATATATATATATATGTATATATATATATATATATATATATATATTATTGTCGTCTATAATTTCTTGTGAGTAATTCCAAATTCCTATCAACTGTTGACAGTTTGAATCTAAATTCAATAAATAAATTCCACGCCTATCACATGAGGAAATTCGCAAAAATTCTTCGAAAAGAACGAGTGGCAATTTTTCCCTAGGAATAGGAATTGACTTGAAGTTGTCTTCCTGTGAACAAACTGTGTGATATGTATATCTTTATTTACGCAATTATGACGGCGTACGTACATGTGCAGATGAATATATATATATATATATATATATATATATATATATATATATATATATATATATATATATATATATAATGAATTGATAAAGAGAAGTCCAATCGATTTATCTCACACTGACGAATGGATTTGTATGTTTGCGAAATTAGAGTCGTAAACTTTGTTTATCTTTTCACTTTTGTTGATATAGTTTTCTTTTTAAATATTGAAAGTTTGTTTTCAAAAATTTGAAATTTCCTCGTCTTGTGCTACGTGTTATCCTCCAGTAATGGCCGACGTGTTTTGTTAGGCCTAAAAGTTCACTCTTATTATATATATATATATATATATATATATATATATATATATATATATATATATATATATATATATATATATCCATATTTCCTTTTCATTGTACATTTTCTGTGCTTTTTAATTTAAATTAAATCTCCCGTTGGAAGCCTGATGAGCGGGAGCGAAACCAGTTGCTTCGCCCGTTTTAATATGTCTAGTAATATCAAGCTTCATACTTTTATTGCTGTGATAAAATTTTGTACCTCCAAAAATATCTTTAAATATATATATATATATATATATATATATATATATATATATATATATATATATATATATATATATATATATGTATATATATATATATATATGTAGTTTACGAAAAACTAGGTAATCCGTATGGGTAGACCGAAGGAGGATAAAATCCAGAGACCTCAATGTAAATCAGAGCTAATAATTTATTTAAATAAAAATAAAAACAGACCCCTTTAAGGTTCCATGTAATAAATTATTTCACCACAGCCCTTTTAAAGGATCGCGTATCATCAGACTTTACTTCCAAAGGTTGAAACGAAAAGAAATTTACACATTTTTGACGGGCAGTACTAAGCATATGTAAATTAACGAAGTGAGGGGGAAGAGAGACATGATTGAGTTAGATGTAAAATTTCTATTCTTTCAAATTTAATATTGTTTGAGGAAGTCCAGACATTGTCACATTAAATCGGTTAACTTAACGGAAGTTATATATTGATATAGAAGGAGGAGAGGAGAAGAAAGACATAAAGAGAAAAAGATAGAAAGAAGTCATGAGAGAAAGTGTCACTAACTTTCTTTGGAATGAAAGGCCCGAAATAGACGCTGTTGTTTTGCTTTACTTTGAGAGTTCATAATTATTATAATGTTTGATATAAACTTGAATGTTTAAACAGTCTATAAGGAATTTAATTTGATGTTTGTTAGCTATTTAAGATTTTTTTAAAAAACTTTATTACAAAATCTTTGGGGATTTAATATGAAATAGTCGCTTAGAAAAATATTCATAGAATTTACATTAAAATACTAAAATTACTTTTAAAATATAAGTTTACTATACAACTTTACAATACTTTACAACTTTACAACTTTTAGTTGTAATTGATTATTAAGGTGATATCTCTATCAGTTTGAATTTTATTCATGAATTTAATTTGCAACTATTTTTAGATTGGTAATTTCTCTTACTTAAAGTTTAGTTTTTAAGTTAATATGGAGTGATATTTGAAGGTAATATTAGAGATCTTGCTCTGTCATATATTATATATTGTATAATATATATTATATATTGTCTTATATGCAAGTTTCACATATACATACGTTCCTTTACATGTGCAGTCACTCATACAGGTATACATGTATCGATATACACGGGTAATTTTATGTATTAATACCGACATATATCTTTTTAAATGTTTACGGATGCTCTCACACACACACACACACACACACATATATATATATATATATATATATATATATATATATATATATGTTTGTGTACTTAATATATAAAAAAATTTATAAATAATATTAGGTGATGACTTTAGTATTCAATTATCAAAAAATCTAAATACATTATCATCAATAATGATTATTAAAAGGTAATACATTTAAATTCAAAATTAAATTATCAATTTAAAAAAATTTCCGCCATATTGTAAAGAACTTTAAACTCACAATTCCAGTTGGAGAATATTAAGGGTGAAAATGGGGTAAAACATTAATAACAGACCTGTAAGTCCTTTTTTTTAAAATTCTATATATCCATATATATATACACACATATATACATACATCCGTACACATGCACACACACATATATATATACACATATATATCCATATATATATACACACCCATACACATATACACACACAGATATAGATATATATGTATATACACATACGCATGTAGATATACACACGTACATACATACACACATATACACATTTATATATATATACACATACATACGCACACACATATATATATATACACACACTCACACATATATACACATACATACATATACACACATATATATATACACATATATACATATACATACACATATATACACATATACACAGACATCCATATACACACTTACCCACATATACACATATATATATATATATATATATATATATATATATATATATATATATATATACAAAGCCTTCACCACTATAATCAAATCCTGTGCGGGTGTCGGGCTTTCAGTTTCTGGGACCTGATCTGTCTGACCCTCATACGTCGAGTTCGACGGGAGAGTCCATCATATATATATATATATATATATATATATATATATATATATATATATTTGAATTGGACAAAGTCCGACAATTTATTTAAAGACATTTAAAAAGAACGTTAAACATATCATAAATGTCTTTAAATATATATATATATATATATATATATATATATATATATATATATATATACATCCACATGTTCCTGTATGCAAAAACATGTCAATATTCAAACGTATTTACATTATTATATTTCACCCATATTCACCCATATTATATATACGAACACACAAACTCATATATTTATACATACATACATACACAAATTACCCGCAATCACATATCTATGGCATGACACACATATACCCATATATACATACACACACACACACACACACACACACACACACACACACACATATATATATATATATATATATATACATCCACACATATACATGTACCCACATACCCATATACATACATATATACACCCATATATACATACCACTACATATATTTACAAATAAAAAAACCTCCAAAGCCCACCTATATACCTACAAGTATATATACATACATATCCATATCCATAGCAGACCACTCCAAATATGTGCTCACAATACATAATTACAACAATGCATGCCTATTTTTCTATATAAAAGCATATATTAGGTCATCCCATGTGAGTGTGTGTTTATATATATATATAGATAGATATGTGTGCGTATGTATGCGTATATGTATATATATGTGTATATGTGTGTATGTATGTACGGGTGTATATCTACATGAGTATGTGTGTATGTATGAGTATATACATATGTATAAATGTATGTGTGTATATGTGTATAGGTGTGGATATATATGGATATATATGCGTATATATGTGTGTGTGCATATGTACGGATGTCTGAATGTGTGCGTGTATATATATGCATATATAGAATTTTTTAAAAGGAAAAAAAAAGGACTTGCAGGTCTGTTATTAAGGTTTTACACCATTTTCTCCCTTAATATTCTCCAAATGGAATTGTGAGTAGAAAATTCTTTACAATATGGAGGAAAATTTTTTAAATTGATAATTTAATTTTGAATTTAAATGTATTACCTTTTAATAATCATTATTGATGATAATGTATTTAGATTTTTTGATAATTGAATACTAAAGTCATCACCTAATATTATTTATAAATTTTTTTATATACTAAGTACACACACATATATATATATATATATATGTATGTGTGTGTGTGTGTGTGTGCGTGTGTGAGAGAGTATGCGTAAACATTTAAAAAGATATATGTATGTATTAATACATGAAATTACCCGTGTATATCGATACATGTGTACCTGTATGAGTGACTGCACATGTAAAAGAACGTATGTATATGTGAAACTTGCAAGGGTGTGTATACAATATATGACAGAGCAAGATCTCTAATATTACCTTCAAATATCACTCTATATTAACTTAAAAACTAAACTTTAAGTAAGAGAAATTACCAATCTAAAAATAGTTGCAAATTAAATTCATGAATAAAATTCAAACTGATAGAGATATCACCTTAATAATCAATTACAACTAAAAGTTGTAAAGTTGTAAAGTATTTTAATGTAAATTCTATGAATATTTTTCATATTAAATCCCCAAAACGTTTTGTAATAAAGTTTTTAAAAAAAATTTAAATAGCTAACAAACATCAAATTAAATTCCTTATAGACTGTTTAAACATTCAAGTTTATATCAAACATTATAATAATTATGAACTCTCAAAGTAAAGCAAAACAACAGCGTCTATTTCGGGCCTTTCATTCCAAAGAAAGTTAGTGACACTTTCTCTCATGACTTCTTTCTATCTTTTTCTCTTTATGTCTTTCTTCTCCTCTCCTCCTTCTATATCAATATATAACTTCCGTTAAGTTAACCGATTTAATGTGACAATGTCTGGACTTCTTCAAACAATATTAAATTTGAAAGAATAGAAATTTTACATCTAACTCAATCATGTCTCTCTCCCCACTCACTTCCTCACTTCGTTAATTTACATATGCTTAGTACTGCCCGTCAAAAATGTGTAAATTTCTTTTAATTTTTCGTTTCAACCTTTGGAAGTAAAGACTGATGATCCGCGATCCTTTAAAAGGGGTGTGGTGAAATAATTTATTACATGGAACCTTAAAGTTGTCTTTTTTATTTTTATTTAATATATATATATATATATATATATATATATATATATATATATATATATATATATATAATAAAAAGACTTAAACACTAATATTCCATGGTCATAATTTATTCCATTGGAATCGTAAAAACGATCAAATTCATCAGACCTACAGATTCAAAAAGAAATCAGAAAAAACAACTCCGGGTAAATATTAGTAAGAGTATATGTGTGAGAGTGTGGGAGGAAATTGGATCTATATAGAGGGGTAACAGACGAGAGCTGCAGGGAGGTCCAAAGGTGGAGGGGGCATTAACCTTTAACAGAGAGAAGATTTAAAGAAGGGTTTCAGTGAGAAAAGTGTGCGTATTTTCAAGAAGATCCATACTGAAATACAATGACGCTAATTCGGTGAAGAAGTATAATGAAAGTTTCGATGTACCTATGGGAGCTTTCGATTCCGCCCAAATTGCAGATGTAGTGGGCATATACATCTTAGATACCTTAAGTACAGTAGTTAGCCTCAACCAAGTCGGGCTTTATAGAGATGACGGTCTAATCTTTGTCCCTAGTAGTAATGGCCCCTTAACTTCCAGCTTACATAAGAAGGTAGTCAGAGCCTTAAATTATCTAGGTCTTAAAATTGAAATATCTTCCAACCTGAAAATTGTCAACTTTTTGGATATTACTCTTAACTTATCAAATGATACCTTTAGACCTTTCCATAAACTTGATCAGACACCCCTATATATCAACATCCACTCTAACCACCCTAAATCTGTGATAGACCACATCCCCCAAACCGTGGCAATAGAATAAACAAGCTATCTTCTAACCATAGAATTTTTGAAGAGAATAAATTTATATACAACCAGGCCCTCAAGTATAGTGGTTTTAGAAAAGAATTAAACTTTAACGGAGAACTAAATAATCAAAATATTAAAAATAGAACAAAATACAGAAAGAGGAAAGTAAGATGGCTTAACCCACCATATTGAAGGCTCTCTAAAATTGATATACGTAGTTTCTTTCTTAGATTAGTAGATAAACACTTTCATAGTAAACATCCATTACATAAAATTTTCAATAGGAAGACACTGAAAATTAGTTACTCGTGCGTGAGTAATATAGAGAAAATTATATCTTCCCATAATTGTAGAATACTTAGAAACTACCACAATAATGTAACTCAAGCTAGTGACCCTACCTGCAGTTGTAGGAATAAAGACCTTTGTCCTATCGGGGGTAAATGCATGTATAAAAATGTAGTGTACGAGGCAACTATCTTCCCCGAAGAAAATAGAAACGAGAAGAAAAGATATATAGGTATATCCGCTGGTGATTGGAAGCAACGTCTATACAGCCATAGGCGCTCCTTTAGATATAGATACCTCAGAAACCAAACGTCCCTATGCAAACACTACTGGGATCTGGTGGATAAGGGACTAACCCCACTTTTCGAATGGAGATACTTGTCAAGAGCTAGCACACCTAATAACTTCCGTGATCAGTGTAATCTGTGCATCGCAAAAAAAAATCTTTATTATCAAAGATGAGAATCAGGATGACTTGTTAAACCTTCGGAGTGAGATTTTCTCTAAATGTAGACACATAAAACGGTTCAAAACATAAACACAGTTTTGTAACGTGTTGTCGGGCGTGACACTTCCACCTTAATTCAGTAACATCGGGCATGACTTTCTAATGTAATGACTATTACTTGTATGTATCATTGTGTATGTTTATGTGATGCGCCATGTATTTCTAATTTTTGTAATTTTGGTAATTATTCTTTATTCATGTGGTGATATATGTGTGAGTGGTTATGTAGGTAAACATTTCCCCTAATAACTGATTTGCAAAATCAGATAACATTATAATAGTTATACACCTAAGTATATATTCTAAAGTTAGAGATAGATACACGCTACTCACTCAGCGGGTTTTTAAAATATTATTTATTATTTTTTTAATTAGCCTTTGATTTTGATTTAAATATAGAAATGTATATGTGCGTTCATATGGGTGTATGCGTGTGTGTGTAGATGTGTATATATGAGTATACGCATATATATACATGTATATTATGTGTATGTGGGTAAGTATATAGATATGTGTGTGTGTACATCTGTATATATGGACGTATGGATATGTCGGTAGATGTATATGTAAATGTGTTTATATGTGTGTGTCCATATTTAGATATGTATGTAGACATATATATCTGTATATGGATGTAGATGTACGCATGTATGTATAGTCAATCGGAAGTCCTGATGGAGAGAATGGACTTTTGTCTGTAGTTTTCATTTGTCTTTTATCTTTTTAGCATGAATTCTCCAACATTCCTTGTGTTGGTCAAACGGTCTCTTTTGGGTTGTTATTTGGGATGAGGGCGGGATGGAAACATGCCGCCCGAGAATCCTTTAGCCAGTCTGATAGTTTTATGGGGGCCTCTGGTAGGTGTTGGCGTGTGTGTGTTATTTGGTCCTTAGGTAGGGAGTGAGTAGGGTATGTGTGAGCGTGTATACTGCGGTGGGTGTGTGTGATCACTTGACTCATTAAAGAGTGAGTATGAGGTGATGTGTGTACGTGAATAGATCCGTGTGGATGAGTAAGTTGTAATTTGCAGGGTTATATGTTAAAACTATCTATATTGTTAAGTTTATGGCTTGCCCCGGCTAGACAATGTGTTTCCGAGCGTCTTCTCCACTTAGTTTCATGGACTCCTAAAATCTTTCTAATGTTATCTTATCTAAACTTTTCCATTCTCTCAATTATAGCGAATTTAGCATGGGTTTTGAAATCGGTTTTTCTAGGCGTGTATATATATATATATATATATATATATATAGGTGTATGTGTGTGTGTATGTGTGTGTATGTATGTGTGTGTATGTATGTGTTGTAGGTGTCTGGGCGGGAGTATAAGGTTTTATCGCCTATGGGGTGTGTATGTCACCAAGAAATGTACACTCTTCCGGTATATCTTCGGATGTTTGAAAATACGCACACTTTTCTCATTGAAACCCTTCTTTCAATCTTCTCTCTGTTAAAGGTTAATGCCCCCTCCATCTTTGGACCTCCCTGCCTTTCTCGTCTGTTACCCCTCTATATAGATCCCATTTCCTCCCACACTCTCACACATATACTCTTACTAATATTTACCCGGAGTTGTTTTTTCTGATTTCTTTTTGAATCTGTAGGTCTGATGAATTGGATCGTTTTTACGATTCCAATGGAATAAATTATGACCATGGAATATTAGTGTTTAATTCTTTTTATTATATCCTTACTCTGTCCTGGACATTGAGTTCTACCCAAATCATATCCTCTTGGAATTATTTTTATACATATATGTATGTGCATATATAATTACATATGTATGCGTATATTTACCACTAATATTATATATATATATATATATATATATATATATATATATATATAAACACATACATAAATATATAAGTCTGTGTGTTTGTGATTCAGTGTAATCGCATTGATTCGTTATCTCTGTTGTCCGCATTTGTAGTGCAGTATTGTGTTAGTTAATACAGTTGACCACCAGACGGCGGTGTCGCTAATTTGCACGCAGAAGTGCTGATACGTTGCGAATAGAATCGAAAGGTTGGGAAATCAAGTGAATGAATATTTGAATAAAGAATTCGTTTAAGAGGAGTTTGTTTATTTATTTTTTTCTTTTTTTTTCTGTTATCGTTTTTAATTTTGGGTGTAACGATGTCGAAATGGAATGAATGAAAATCTGTTCAATGTAGGCAGACAGTGGGGTTTAGAGGCGAAGAGAAAAGAAAGGAAGGGCATAAGGAAAATGAATGGCAATGTGGTCTTGGAAGAAGGAAGAAGAGATAGAAGAAAAAGAAAAGTGTTACGAAATGAACTCTCAGAAGTAGAAGTCGGAGAAAGACGGAGAAAGAAAGAAGAAGGGAGCAAAGAAAGAAGGAAGTAAAGAAAGAATGAATGAAACGATTACAAAAGAAAAATGAAAGAAGTGGGTAAAGAAAGAAAGAAAGAAAAAAGAAGCGCGCAATGAACGAAAGAAACGGGTAAAAAAGAAAAAAGGAAGAAAGAAAGAAGGGTGCAATGAACGAAAGAAAAGGGTAAAAATGAAAGAAAGAAGCGCACAATGAACGAAAGAAACGAGTAAAAAAGAAAAAAGAAAGAAAGAATGAATGAAAGAAAGAAAGAAAGAAAGAAGGAAGCGCACAATGAACGATAGAAACGGGTAAAAAAGAAAGAAAGAATGAAAGAAAGAAGCGCACAATGAACGAAAGAAACGGACAAAAATGAAAAAAGAAAGAAAGAAGCGTGCAATGAACGAAAGAAACGGGTATAAAAGAAAGAAAGAATGAATGAAAGAAAGAAAGAAAGAAGCGCGCAATGAAGGAAAGAAACTGGTAAAAACGAAAAAAAGAATGAAATAAAGAAAGAAGCGCGCAATGATCGAAAGAAACGGGTAAAAAAGAAAAAAGAAGGAAAGAAAGAAAGAAGCGCGCAATGAAACGGGTAAAGAAAGAATGAAAAGATGAAAGAAAGAGAGAATCGCAAAATGAACGAAAGAAACGGGTAAAAAGAAAAGGAAAAAGAAGTACGCAATGAAAGAAAGAATCGGGTAAAAAAGTAAGAAAGAATGAAAGAAAAGAAGAAGCGCACAATGAACGAAAGAAACGGGTAAAAAAGAAAAAAGAAAGAAAGAAGCGTGCAATGAATGAAAGAAACGGGTATGAAAGAAAGAAAGAATGAATGAAAGAAAGAAAGAAAGAAAGGAACGCGCAATGAACGAAAGAAACGGGTAAAAAAGAAAGAAAGAATGAAAGAAAGAACCGCACAATGAACGAAAGAAACGGACAAAAAAGAAAAAAGAATGAAAGAAGCGTGCAATGAACGAAAGAAACAGGTATAAAAGAAAGAAAGAATGAAAGAAAGAAAGAAAGAAAGAAAGAAACGCGCAATGAACGAAAGAAACGGGTAAAATAAAAATATAAAAAGAAAGAAAGAAAGATGCGCGCAATGAACGAAAGAAACGGGTAAAAACGAAAGAAAGAATGAAAGAAAGAAGGAAGCGTACAATGAACGAAAGAATCGGATAAAAAAGAAAAAAGAAAGAAAGACTCGCGCTATGAACGAAAGAAACGGGTAAAAATGAAAAAAAGAATGAAAGAAAGAAGCGCACAATGAACGAAAGAAACGGGTAGAAAAGAAAGAAAGTATGAAAGAAAGAAAGAAAGACGCGCACAATGAACGAAAAAAACGGGAAAAAATGAAAGAAAGATTGAAAGAAAGAAGCACGTAATGAACGAAAGAAACGGGTGAAAAAGAAAGAAAGAAGCGTGCAATGAACGAAAGAAACGGGTAAAAAGAATGAAAGAAAGAAAGAAAGAAAGGAAGAAGCGCGCAATGAACGAAAGAAACGGGTAACTAAAAATAGAGAAATGAACGAATAATTAAAGGAATGAAGAAACGACAAATGAAAATGTGAAAAATGTTTGAAACAGGGCGACAGGCGATAAAAGGATAATCAAGATTCTCTTGCCTCTCGAATGTGACGGGGTGGGGAGGGGGTTTGTAAAGCCGAAAGTCTCTGTAACTTTAATGTGCCAATGTAAACTGTAACTGGCGTTTTGTGCGTTTGCTCACTTCTTATAATTTGTTACATATAAAACTGATTCCATCAATAAAACCGAACAGTTGAAAATGCTAGGTAAGCTTGATATGTTTGGGAAGGATATTAGAATATTCCAGAATTTATAATGGAAACAAACCGCCAGCATTCGGATATAAGATAATTTCAGCAGATATACAAAAATAGACAGGGGCGTAAGACAAGGGTGTGTCATCCTACCGGACATATTCAGATTTTGCTATGGTGGTAATCTTGAGAGAATTAGAAGTCCTAGACACTGAAAGGAAACTACAATGCCTATTCCAGAAAATAGTAAAGGAAAGCAAGTTGAAAGGACTAAACATCAATTGTATCGATTGAAAGTTTTAGGATAAAGGTGAAAATAATAAGAATTTTTACTACAATATAAAGTCAGTTTACGAACCAGCAACAAACATTTACTAAACAATTTGCGTATGCTTTTGAATAGCTTGATTTATATGGAAGAGATATTACAATAATCCAGAATTTATAATAGAAGCAAACTGCCTGCAAACGGACAGAAGATAAATTCAGCAAATATACAAAAATAGAAAGGGGCGTAAGACAAGGGTGTGTCATCCTACCTGACATATTCAACTTTGGCTGTGGGTTAATCTTGAGAGAATTAGAAGTCCTAGCACGATTCATTATAGGCGGCCACAATCTTGACAACATAAGACAGTAAAGGAAAGGAAGAAGAAAGGACTAAAATCAATTGTATCGATTGAAAGTTTCATGATAAATGAAACAATAATAAAATGGAGTAAAAGTAGTAATAAAATAATCGTAAAGGTAATATTAGCCATTTCCTTTCAAACATTTGACATTCATTTGACATTGATAGTTATAAGATATATCTTTTAAAACAATTTTTTAAGGAAAAGTGTAGTACATTAAATTCGTGCAAACTGGGAGCATCACTTTTATTTGATACATCCAATTATTCCAGAGATAAGGGTAAGAACAGTTACGAACGACACAAGGAAACGAATAATGAATAATGAATTCTTAAAAATCAATTTTGTGGTTATAATTTATTTCATGGGCTATTGCCTAGTCATTCAGACCAAAAATACATCGAGAATGTTTGTGTGTATATATATATATATATATATATATATATATATATATATATATATATATATATATATATATATATATATATAATGACGTCACACATTATGAAATGGACAAAGTCCGACAATTATTTTAAGACATTTTTATGTTTATACATTCTTTTTACAAATACAAATATTTAAGTAAATGTTCTATTTTATAATAAACAGTATTAAACAACATTTACCGACCTGAATGGCCGAGAAATTTTCATATATATATATATATATATATACACACACACATATATATATATATATATATATATATATATATATATATGTGTGTGTGTATATATATATATATATATATATATATATATATATATATATATATATATATATATATATATGCACATACACACACGCACACACACACATATACGCATATTTTTCAGACAAGATTTCTCGAATATTCAGGCCGGTAGATGCAGTTGGATAAAAAATAGTGTTTAATTAAAAAAAAACCGTCTACTCGAATATGAGTATCTATCAAAGATACTTTTTAAACAAAATAAATTAAAAATAAAATATAAATACATACATATATATATATATATATATATATATATATATATATATATATATATATATATGTATGTGTGTGTGCGATAACTTCTATTTCTTTATTGAAGAATGGTATCTTTTCAACACTAAGCTGAGCCTGCATATGAGCTTGCAAACCACTCCGTCCCTGCATGACTTTGTACATATGTGACACACGAAAGATTTTTGGGGAGTCTTGAAAGTAACTTTCTCCTTGTATACTCTCATGTGCCGCTTCAGCCCGGAGTCAGACCTGCAAATTTTATCACAAAATTGACATAAGTATTCTGCAGGTCTGTCAAGAATTAAATTCTTATAGTTGGTATTAGCCTGCCGATTTTCATGTGATTCTGCATGGATAGAAAATCCAACACGAGATAGAACAACCTTTCCGCAGATATTACATGCAAACTCAGACTAAATAGCTTCTGAATTTGAGGTTGCATTACCTTTCCTAAGCGCTCTTTTCAATTTCAAATGCTAAACCCTTTTGACCTCAAATCGATTGCACCCATCAAAGACCACCTTTCTCCAACCAGACCGATTATTTGCCTCTTTTACCCTCTTTAATACTAATATCAAGAGTTTTCAGGTTGTCTTCAACAACATCATTGAAATGTTTCTTGGATTTGTATATGGGGTGCTTCCCAAGAGCGAGCTCTCCGTAAAACATCTTCCATTCTCCTGAGATTCCCTGGTCAGTGCAGTTGATTGCAAATGAGCAGTTTCTCTGTAGAACAACCGTGTCTCGTATAAAAGACTTCCATTTGATATTTAAGATAATATCTAACGCACATTTGATGAAATTAGATTAATTAGAATAAACATAATTCATTACGTAGGAAATACTTAGAGGGAGTTCTGAAAAATATTTTCCCACCTATAAACACACGTCAAAAATAGTTTATTATATCACCAAGTTTTATAAAATCCATACTTAAAAGAATCTAAGCTATGCCTGCCTACAATCACAACCGGTGTAACTTAAATTATTTCACTCTCACACAAAACTTCTCCAAATCAGCATACAGACAACTGCCAAACATAGATGAAATTGCCTACTAGATCCTCACACGCACACAAACAAATACACATTATCACCCAAATTCTGCATAGACAAACTAGAATTATGATACACATACACAAGAATTATACAGACGAACGCTGCTTGACAGGACAGGTACACGTGAGGTCTGTCTAACCAATGAAAAACAAACAATACAAAAATAAAAATAACAGAATTTTCTTTTCTTCTCCTTATTTTCATTTTCTGATGAAACTTAAATTTTTATAATATATATTTATATTATATTATGTATATATATGTGTGTGTGTGTGTGTGTGTGTGTGTGTGCGCGCGTGTGTGTGCGCGCGTGTGTGTGTATGTATATATGATGGAGCCATAGATTTCTCTTCCAAGTTCGAAGGGCCTGCGTAGTTTGAATGAGAGTATTATTTAAAATACTAGTGGGTTTGAAAACTAGCCATTGGCACAATGACAGCTATTAGGCAACGAGGCGTACCATAGCCGCAGAACTATGACAAACATCGTTTTCACAATACATCCAATCTGTAATAATTCTAATGCTGACCTAGATAGAAAAAAAAAACGAAAAAAAAACGACATTGCTTAGAACCAACTTCAAAAGTACATAAACACACTGGGCGGTAATGACAGACCAACTTCTATGTTTCCTTCCTCAGGCTTGAACCCAATCCAATCATCCATGCAAGCTATATGATTAACGGAAGAACTTGTGTCCTTACAAAAAAAAAAAAAAAAAAGTGAACGACGCCACCCTCCCAAATAGCGTCCCGGTTAGCCATGGAGGTTTTAGCTCATTACAACCATTGTAAACAACAAGCTGGGGGTTAGTTGTTACTGTAGTCGGCGTGACGGAAACTCTGGGTGTAACGTCGGCTATTGTAATTGGAGTTAAATTGTAGGAAGTGTTATTTGTCGATTGAGCACAGATGAAAGAGAAAAGCTCGATAATGCTATGGCTGAATGCATATATAAACTAAAAAAGGACCTCGGCAGTGAAAACTGCGAGTTTAGCTATTGGAATCTCGTTATTTTCCAACTTCTGTATATAAGCAACAGTCGTTACACAAAAAGTACAAAAAAATCAAAATAGCTGGATTTTATAAGTGTATAAAAATATTGCTTTTTTTAAATAACGAATTCAGAGATCTTATCTGAAGCTCTGAACTGAAATTACCAACAATACATTTTTATAGTAAACTTACCAACAATAAATGTTTATAGAAAAAACTAGAAATACCTTTTATGGTAGAATTACCAATAATAACATTTTATAACAAAATGGTGATCAATACATATTACAGTAACATTGAATACATGGAACACATAATAAAAATAAAAAAATAAAAAAAACAATTTACTATGATTAATTTCATTAATTGTAAGGAGAAACTAATTGATTTTGTAAGATTATTTGGTAAAAAAAATGCAGCCAAGTAATTATAATTTAATGTAATTCACTTAAATATTATAAAGTTTGAATTTTAATATTTAAATTTCGGTATTAAATAACACATACAGGTTGATATGCCGTTAAAGAAAAACAAAGAAACCAAGATATTTGTCAGAATCGAAAAATATTGATCGTTTTTTATTATTGTGGGCCCTTTTCATAATATAAATACAGTGTCAAATTGATTCCGGAATCTTTAAACTGTTATCTTTATTTTGTTTTTATTTACAAATGGCAAGTTTGAATCTGAGCTTACGTCATTTATAACTGGGTGCTATTAAAGTATAGGAAAAAGGGACAATATCAGTAGCACATAGTTATCAACTACGACTTTCTGATTCTAAGTATAAGTATTTTTTGTTTCCATTTCCTTGAAAATGTTAAATAGAAATATATTAGTATATTTATTACGAAAATGTAGACATAGTCAACTTAGAAAAACATAAAACGTCTTTAGCATTGAGGATAGCCTATGAAGCGACTGAATATCTGGATCAGTTGGCTGTCATCTATGTGCTTTTTGGGAATGTTACATTCTCTCTCTCTCTCTCTCTCTCTCTCTCTATACATATATATATATATATATATATATATATATATATATATATATATATATATATATATATATATATATTCACATAAGCATCGGCAGTATGAATTGGCTGGATTTTAAGTTTTTGTGCGTAGTGTCATCACAAATGTATCAACACGTTTCCGGTGTCTGTTTTTTTATTTTAATTTTAGGTCAGCAAATCGGTAGCGAATTATGCATAAAAAATAATTCATATTTATCTGTATCTCACTCTTTTAAACCGTTACTTAACTCCTCTCTTTAAAACTTCTCTCTGTTAAATTTTAATCCCCACCTTCACCTTTAGGCCTTCCTCTTCTTCTTTCTTCTGTTACACCTCTCTCTAGAGTTTACATACATTTCCCTCTCACACTTGTTTCCTACTCCCGCACATACACTCTCACTAAAATTTTGTTTTTATACACGGAGTTATATTTTCAGATTTCTTTTTGAATTTGTAGATCTGATGATTTGGATCGTGGTTACAATTCCAATGTAATAAATTATAACCATGGAATATTAGCGTTTGAGCCTCATATATATATATATATATATATATATATATATATATATATATATATATATATATATATATATATTCGTTGTTATATTTACATTCGTTGTTGTTATATTTACATACGCTCTATCTATGATATTGATCACTTTATCCCATAAATATAGCACACCTTAAAACTATATTTCTTCATATATATATCTATATGTATTTATTATGCAGTGTTATATTAGAATATGTACATACCCACTACACAACTGTACATTGTGTTTCAGCGTTAAAGTTTTCTTTTATGTTTCATCAGGTGGGAAATCACGATGCACTGCATAATAAATCAATGTTTTGAACGCTGAAATCGTACTCTTCGTTCTTTTACAGTTGGATATAAAATGAAAGTACAAAACAAAATAAGCATAAACATGGACTTTGGACAGTTTATCCACAGTTTTGATCCGTGTGTCCAGCAAATTATTTGAAAATAATATCGATTTTCGGGGAATGATACGACCTGGATTGTTGGAATAAAAAGAAATAATATGATGTAATGAAATAATGATTAAGTTGTAATGAAATAATAGGAATAATAAAAAGTGAATCGGCCCAGACAACTATGATAAAAAGTAGAAATAATGAGATAGATTAAAATTAATAATAAAATAATTGTAAAAATAGAGAGTAGACTTGAGGCAACAGAAATGTGGCTCTACAGAAGGATGCTGAGAATACCATGAATCGAACATGTGAGCAACGATGATGTTTTAGAGAATATGGAAACAAAAAAGACCCTTACTTAATATAGGACATATTGAAGACAAAAGAGACAGAGGAAACAAGTCCTAACCTACTTAGTGAGCTTGAGTAAACGGATGGTAGAAAAGGGTTTAGAAGAGATAACAAGGTGTACAAAATGAAGAAGCAAAATGTAATTCTACAGAAGGATGCTGAGAATACCATGGACCGAACATGGGAACAACGACGACGTTTTAGTGAAAATGGAAACAAAAAGGACACATACTACAGATTAGAAAGACACAGTTGAAATGTATGGGGCAAATGATAATGAAAGGTCGCTTACAAAATTTGGCATTCGCAGAACATATTGAAGGCAAGCGAGACAGAGAAAAGCGGCGCATAAACTTCCAAACATGCTTTTGTAAATGATTGACAGAACAGTGATAAGGAGAGATAGCAAAAACAAAAACAAAATTTACTAAGAGCTATAGATAATAGGAAGTTGGGGAGAGCAATGATCACCCATGACCTTATGTGACACGGCACACAGAAGAAAAAAATGAAGAGTGTATCGATTGAAAGTTTTATGATAAATGTGACAATAAGAAGATACCTCACTTTGATATTTTTTCCTACACTATAAAGTCAGTTTACGAACTAGTAACAAACCTTTACCAATCAATTTCAGTATGCTTTTAAATAGCTTCATTTATTTGGGAAATATATTACAATTATCCAGAATTTATAATAGAAGCAAACTGCCTGCATACGGATAGAAGATAAATTCAGCAAATATACAAAAATAGAAAGGGGCGTAAGACAAGGGTGTGTATTTTCACTGGACGTGTTCAACCTTTACAGTGGGGGTGGGGAATCTTGAGGGTATTTTAAGTCCTAGCGCGATTCATTATAGGCGGCAACAATCTTGACAACAAAAGATATGCAGATGACACTGAAAGGAAACTACAAGAACTTTTACAGAAGGTAGAAAAGGAAAGCAAAAAGAAAGGACTAAATATCAATTTTATCGATTGAACGTTTCATGATAAATGAAACAATAATAAAATGGAGTAAAAGTAGTAATAAACAATATTAATGGTAATATTAGCCGTTTCCTTACAAGGAAACATTCATCATTCATTGACCAAGTAGCCAGTGCTGATGTTGGTTGAAATTTATAAAATCTTTCTTTTAAAACGATTTTCATGAAAATAGGTTTCTCAAGCCAAGTAAAATGTTGTCGCCCTTTTCAGTATTAGTGCCGGTTTCCTTCCAAACCTTCTATTTTAAGTAGTGTAGAATATCAACATCTTATCTTATGTCATGTTACATGTGATAGTAATTTTAGCTGGTGTCGTTCAAAGAACTTAAGTGATGTTGTTTCCGTTCTTTGGTACAGTTCTTTGTGATTCTGTAGCGCCAGTCCTCAATGTTCGAAAAAAGATGGCCTTCGTCAAGACCCACAGGCTTCACTCGCTTAAAGCCAATTTAACCATTGAAGCGGTTGTATATAGCTTAGATTTTTCTGAACGAGTTTGGCACCATGCATGGTATCATATGAAAGTCACAGTCTGATATAATAATGAAGAGTGTATCTATCCAGAGGGTTGTGATAAAAAGCAAGCATAATAAGGTAGTGTAAAACTAGTAATAAAATCATAGCAATAATGAGAAGTATATCAACCTAGTGTGGAGTGTTGTCGTAAAATGCAACAATAATAAGATAGAGTAAAATTTGTAATAAAATAATAGTAATAATGAAAGCGTATCGATCCAGAGTGTTGTGAAAAACCATTTAAATAAATGAAGGCAAGAAATAAAATATGAATAACAGTGAAAAGTATATAGAATATATAGTGTTGAAATGCATCAACAATAAAGTTGAATAAATTACGCAATATTATTATAGTAATAATGCAAAGTATACTGATCTAGTGTTGGGATAAAACGTCACAATAACAACATTGAATTAAGTTAGGAAGTTGTTAGGAGTTGAAAGTGAATCAACCTCGGTTGGGATGTTTTGATAAAAAGCAACAATAAGACGATGAAATAAAACTAGAATTAAGATAATAGTAGTACTAATGTAGAGTGTATTGACTAAAAAGCACCAGTAAGGAAGAAAATTACTAAGAAAATGACAAGAGGGTGAATCTATGATGCTTAATGCATCCAAAGTTAAGCTTTTCATGATATTCGATAATTGTATTTGGCCTTAGTATTTATTGATTTTTCAAATAATAAAAATTTATTTATCAAGTTATTTTTATTTTAACACACATTTGTTCTTTTTTTTTAAAAAAAAGAAATATCTCCTAACTTAATTTTGTCAAAATTCATATTTTATTATTGTTTATACGCGTCTGTTTCTATAATGATCTTATTTTCTGTTCTTATGTATAGAGTTTTTATCCCATTTCCTTTTCTTTTCCAATTATTCATCTGTTTGAGATTTATCTTCTAGAAAATCTCTCTCCTCTCTTTCTCTCTCTCTCTCTCTCTCTCTCTCTATATATATATATATATATATATATATATATATATATATATATATAAATATACATATTATCCCACACCGATAGCATGACTCGGAGTTTCAGGCATAACGTAATCGTCAGGTGCTGTGTATAGACTGACCGTCACGTAATTTAAATTAAACAAATATCTGGTTATGGCAATATTATACTGGGATTACAGTTTTTTAATTTTAAAAATTATAATTGTCATTTAAAATAAACGGGATTTGTATATATATATATATATATATATATATATATATATATATATATATATATATATATATATCGTCGGCCTGACGATTGCACTAGCATGAAACAGACTGAGGCCTCTAAGTGTTGACTTCTATGTTCACTTTTATATTTACACACGCTCTATCTCTGATATTGAGCACTTTATCCCATAAATATAGCACACTTTAAGACTATATATATATATATATATATATATATATATATATATATATATATATATATATATATATCACCTAAACCCCTCAACATCTCGTTCTCCAACATCCGTGACATTAGAACCAATTTCTACAGTGTAGAATCTTTCCTCACTGCAATCTGCCCGGATATACTGGCTCTATGTGAGACCAATCTTGACTCATCTATCCCCTCCTCTGAACTCTCGATCCCTGGCTACCTCCCTCTCCTCAGAAAAGACTCTCTAACTCACATGCATGGCCTTGGTGTCTACGTCAAGGACCATCTCCCTTTGGCTAGAGAGTTCTCCCTCGAATTGCCGGACCATTCGTACATGTGTCTCCGGCTATCTCTTCCCAATGCTCTAAACTATATCTTCTTCCTTTATCGCTCTCCATCCTCTCAGGACTGTGGAATACTTTATGTCGTTTCTAAAAGCTTAGTCAAGGCTCTCTCTCTCCACCCGTACGCTCACATATTTGTGTTTGGCGATTTTAACGCCCACCATAACAAGTGGCTTCAGAATGCTACTACTAACCTCGCAGGCATACATACAATTAACTTTTCAGTTTCTCAATCCCTCACGCAGATAGTTGACATCCCCACGCGTTTTGTCTACAACCAGGACAGTAAGGCCTCTCTTCTCGATCTGTGTTTTACCTCCATCCCCGAGTTTTGTAGTGCCACGCAGCTCTGCTCTCTTGGTAACTATGATCTTGCGGTAGTGTCTATTAATATTTCCTTCAACCCTACCCCCTGCAAAGAGCCTGCTACCACCCGAACCTTGTTCTGCTACCAACGAGCTGACTGGGATTCGTTCCGTGATTTCCTCCGCGATGTCCCTTGGGATGTTGTATTTAAGCTCCCAGTTCAAGAATGTGCTTCAGAGGTCTCATCCTGGGTTAAAGCTGGAATTGACGCTTTCAACCCCTTAAGGAAATTCAAGGTCAAATCGTGCTTCTCCCCGTGGTTCTCCGCTGCTTGCTCAGCCGCCATTGCCCATAGGAACTACTTCTTCCACTTATTTCGTAGCGATATGTCCGACTGCAATAGACGCCTCTTTCCCTCCGCCCGTAACAGGTGTAAGCGTGTCCTTAACGAAGCTAAGTCTCTATTTGCTGCTCGGATGAAGGAACGCATCGCATCTCGCAAATTCGGCTCCAAGGATTATTGGCGTCTCTGAAAGAGCATTCTGAACAATTGCAAACCCTCTATACCTCCTCTGTTCAATCAGTTTGAGGTCCTGACCTCTTCTGTCGACAAGGCTGAATGCTTTGCTCAGAAATTTTCTTTTAACTCAACGCTTGACTCTTCCGGTGTACCCATACCCGATTTCCCTCTCAGAACTGAAGCCCTTTTGAGCGGGTTACACATATCCCCGTCATTGGTTTTGGGCATTATCTCTAATCTAGACCCCCACAAGGCTAGTGGTGGGGATGGGATACCAGCCATTGTCTCTAAATTATACAACTACTGCCTCAAGGAATCTTGTTTTCCTGACTGCTGGAAGCCCTCATCCATTGTTCCTGTCTTTAAGAACTCTGGCGACCCCTCCGACCCTTCTAATTACCGTCCTATCAATCTCCTACCCCTCTTTGGCAAGGTCTTCGAAGCCCTTATCAACACCGAAGTGGTTAACCACCTTACATCACATGATCTGCTCTCTGACAAGCAATATGGATTCCGCTTTGCCCGATCTACAGCCGATGTGATTACGGCCATCACTGAATTTGTCTACCAAGCTCTTCATAATAACCGAGAGGCTCACGCCGTATTCCTTGACATATCCAAGGCGTTTGATAGGGTTTGGCATGCTGGACTTCTTCGCAAGCTCCAGGGGTATGGTATTACAGGTCGATTGTTTCACCTAATACGATAATTCCTGTCAAACCGTGAATTGAAGGTCGTTCTCAACGGATTCTCCTCCAGCTCATCTCCCACGAACGCAGGTGTTCCGCAAGGCTCCATCCTAGGCCCTACCCTGTTTCTTATATTCTTAAATGATCTTTCAGACGCTATAGATTCCCAAGTTGACATCTACGCGGATGATACCACAATTTACTTCTGCCTCAGAAACAAATCTAGTGTCGCTGACAAAATTAACTTGGCCATTCGTCTCGAAAAAGACCTTCAATCGGTTGTGAACTGGGGTAGGAATTGGCTGGTTAACTTTAATGCCTCCAAAACAAAACTACTCTCTATTAATCACCATAAGGATCCTTCCCTGCATCACATTAGAATGTCTGAAGCTCAACTTCTCGAGAGCCCCTCACGCTGTCTTCTGACCTGAGATGGAACAAATACATTGAGCAAATTGCTTCATCCACCGCAAGGAAAGTTGGCTCCCTGTGCCGGGCCAGGAAATTTTTCTCCCCGGAATCGATCCTCCAAATTTACAAATCAACCATCCGCCCTTGCATGGAGTATTGCTGCCATATATGGTCTGGAGCCCCTTCTGTTTGCCTCGGGGTTCTTGATAAGATCCAGAGACGGGTATGCAATGTAATTGGCCGTGATCTGGCTTCTCGTCTGCAGTCTCTCTCTCTCACAGACGCGCCGTCGCCTCTCTTTGTCTCTTTTACAAATACTTCCATGGTAATTACTCCGATGAGCTTCTATCGCTGGTTCCCAGGCTCCATGAATTCAAGCGTCATACGAGGCTGACATCCCGTTCCCACACTTTCACTGTTGAAACTGTTAAATGTAGACGTCTCTTTCCTCCAATAGCTTCATATCTCGCACCTCACGCCTGTGGAACTTCCTTCCCTATTCCTGTTTCCCTGACAACTATAATCTCCAACTATTCAAATGTAACGTCAATCGACATCTCCAGTTGCATTGATCTATCTACCATCCTTCTCCACACCCTTTCCTCTATCACTCCTATCTGCTCTTGCTCCAAATCGTCTGTAACCCCTTGCGTGCTAGGGCCTTTCAGCCTTGCCTGTGGTGAAAATCTATATATATATATATATATATATATATATATATATATATATATATATATATATATATATATGTGTGTGTGTGTGTGTGTGTGTGTGTGTGTGTGTGTGTGTAAAAATTATTTTACAGTTGTGAATATTAATTTTAATTTTTTATATTAAGCATAAAAGGAGATCATTTCCATTAAAAATTATTCTGAATCAACTTATTTAAACAGATATTAATTTTTATGCCTACATATAACAATCAATTTATTTCTTTTGTTTAATAAGCTAATGTTAAGTATTTTAAGATAACAAATTTTCAAAAAGGCATAAGTTACACCTATTTCATTTCCCGTTATAAGATTTGACTCTTGCTACAATATTCCAATTGATAAAAGATGTATTACCATCATTTTTTAATTTTTTTAAAATCGGTATCACGCCAAGCAAGGCTGTACCGCCACTAAGACACAATGGGTTACACGGTGTGGCAGAACTAGGAACAGAAACATTAGTAATGAGTAGAAAAAGAAAAGACTGATCAGGAGGACAATAGATAGTGATTGAGATTGCATTTAATTTTTTTACAGATTAAAGTTGGCTGGGAAGCATGCAGCCGGAAGGGAGTTCCATAATCGAGAAATTCGAGAAAAGAAACTGTTAGCATAGAAGCCACGGCTACATCCAGTCAGCTCATCTGTAAATTGATGACATCTCGCCGCCAGTCTAGTATTGCGTTTAAATTCATAAAGTCTAGGTACACCATATTGAAGTGCTCATCCGAACAATTACCATGAAAGTATTTCTAAAAAAAAACATAAAAAGGTACAAAGCGATGGGCCTTGCCAGAAATGTTTAGAGAGAGCAATGCTCTTTTGTATTTTATATTCCCTAAAGTTAAAGAGCTAGTGGAATGAAAATCCAGATGTTGCGATATAGATTTATCTATGTTATTATCAGAGCTATAGCTGATCTTAAGATTATTTTTGTTAAAAATCTTTTTTTAATGTTAGTGAATGTTAAAAGTGCTTCTGAATTAAATTTAGGGAAACTCTTCCGATATTATTGTTGCAACTTAGGGAAGGTTACTGAATAGAATAATCACACGAAGTTTGGTAATGAACGATAATACTTAAAACAAGAACAACACATATAAGATTCGTCAGCAGCGCGTAGAAGTCGTCGTCAACTGCTAGAAGTGAATCAAGTGAATTCCACAATGAATCTTCAACTTCAGGATATCTACCAAACGCCCCACGAGGTCAGATGTGGCACAAGGCCAAATTTAATGTGGGTATCTGAGCCTGTAGGCTCAGCCAAAAATTCCCCGTAGACCCCGTATAAAGCTTGGTCGGCTAGCTGTTTCCCGAGACGTGACACTGTCCTTCGACATAGCCTCGTCTGGGGATCCTCTCTGTCCGGAGGAAGAGAGTTTGACCAGCACAGCTGGAGACGAATCTCCAACTGCAGACCAACATACAGTATTTACTACAAGTATTTATATGAATGGGGACATACCCATTATCGTCCGTAGGTATGCTATAACAATTAGTTTTAACATTACGATTAAATGGTGGGTTAATACACATGATGTTACGCTTCCAGGGTTCCTGTTTATTTTGACCTTCTTTGTTTTTTCTAAATACTCTAAATTTACTTTATGGTTGCTTAGTTCTAAAGCCTTTATATATTTAATTTTATTATTAACAAATGTTTCCTTATTGCTGGCGTTGATAGATAATCTACCTTGGACTGATTTATGTAAATTATCTAGAATTTTGTAGTGGTAGGTTTGATTCTTTACTGATGTATCTATTGTTATATACATCTTTGGTATATGGTTTATAATAACCGTTATTCAAGTCAAAGGTCACATCGAGAAAGTTGATCACTTTTTCATTGGTTGTAGTGGTAATATTTAGTTCGTGATCTTGAAAAAAAATTAACTGTTCCTTTCTCAATCGGTCTCTCTTTATATATATATATATATATATATATATATATATATATATATATATAACTTGTCAGCTGTCAATATACCACATAACACCCTTGAGCACTCAGCCTTGGAGCGGGTATAATGGCGTTCAACGTGTTTTAGTGGACTCAGCAGTTTTCAATCTGCTTGTCTGAATCATCTTCAAGAAGCGAGAGCAAGATCTAAAACGTCAGCTAATCTAACAGTGGTTTCATCTCACAATCTTCCTCGTCAGTCATGTATCGCTAAGCTCTGAAGGGACATGGCATTTTAAAATGCCGATATTTCGTTCGATGTCTTGCTCCATATGTGGCCTCCTTTGTAAATCACTAGCGGGTCTTAAGTGCCACTTAAGATTATCGCACAAAATTTCATAACTGAATCAACTAAGCTGTCAGATCCTCATACGTCGAAACCGACGGGAGAGCCCATTATTATTATTAATTATTATTATTATTATTATTATTTTATTCATATATATATATATATATATATATATATATATATATATATATATATGCCCCCTCCCTTTTAGTGAACTTTCCGGTAGCAAATCAGGTTGCGGGGCGTTTAATATAATTTGCCTCACCACCTGATGATACTTTGCGGTTAAAACCCGACCCAAGTAGTGAATAAGATAAACATTTTATTCTTTTTATGGTATTACACCTGCTCTACACATTCCATTCTGAATGGTGTATTGAGCACTTGTATATATATATATATATATATATATATATATATATATGTGTGTGTGTGTGTGTGTGTGTGTGTGTGTGTATGTAAGTGTGTGTGTTCGCTGTTTTCTTCAGCTGATATAAATTGACATCGAACGAAATATCGACAAAATCTATTATACCTTGTTACGTGTTTTAAAATTGATATCGTTAGTAACTATTTTAAAAATGCAATATCCCTTCAGAGTTTAGCGATACATGACTGACGAGGAAGATTTTTTCCCTCTGTAGGTTGCCATTTCTTTCAGTTGCTATAGAACCCGTCTTGTCCTGCTATTTACCCATAGCTGGGGAGAGTACCTTTCCCAAGCATATTAGCACGTAAGTGAATGTAATGGATTCGACTGGAATTCGAAATCGGCTCTCTGATTCCTCAATCCGAGCCGCTATCCATTACTCCACCGTAATATCGCTATGGCACGTTAATGACACTTTTGGTCTGTGATATCATGGTACGTTTATGGTACTACGGTACTTAGTACGTTTATGGGTCTAGGTCTATGGTAAAATGAGGGTGGGATTGGGAAGATTCTGCTGCGCCAAAAGTCAACATTCGAAATCATTTGCTCAACCTCGACTCGAATTCTGACCATTGGTGCCACTGGTAGAATATGCAATCAACCAGCAATGGAACGAGTCTGAAGTCGCTCATCCATATGAAAATTCAAAGCGAATGACAGAGAAGCAGACAGGAACCCAGAGAAGTCAAATTTCTGATTGAATCACGGTAAAAACTTCTGATAAATAGTAGACAGAATCAGCTGACAGTCACAAGTGGAATTTGAAATAGTCTTATCTTCTTTACAGTCCGAGACTTATCTGTGAGCCGCAGTCGATTTTAATGGCCGCCGTCGGCATCTGTCAAAAAAACACTGCCATCGACATTAAAGAAGGAGACATGCTGATTGATAGTAGAATAAGCCGAACAGGAATCACCTGAGAGACAACAAATTTGAACAACGCCATAACTTACAAGGAGTTAACGTAAACATTGTGGAATGCGAATTAGCATTACCCGCCCGACCCAAAGACGAGAATTAAGAAAAGCGAAAAGAGACGCTCAATTTTCTTTTTCGCTGAGGATAAAAAAACAAACAATAAATAAATAAATAATAAAATAGAAATAATGGGTGGAATGAAAAGAATGCTTTTTCTGAACACGTCCTTCCTTCGATAAGATCTTACTGACAGTGTGATAATCTGTTTGGCGTGAGTGGTTATGGTAGTGGGCAGTCATGTCAGCTCGACACTTAAAAAAGGGATTTCCTTTTATCCATCAACCGGACCAAAAAATAAAAGGAATAAGTTGGGCCGGTCAGATGTTTCAAAGAACTTGAGTTAATGATTTTTTTTGTCTATCCTAGAAAGTCACTTCTCAGCATGTAAGTTTGGACATATTTACGTGCTCTAACGATAAATTAGTATATATGTATAGTGTAACGGTCATCGGCACCGGAATTTGAATTTGGCGTGCCGAGTTCAATACCCGTTCGATTCTGTTTCATTCATTTCGCACTAGTAACCTTGTAAAGGGCACGAATCAATCTTCCCCCAACTATAGGTGCAGATTAGGCTGATTTGTTTTGTTTTGAAGTGGTAACCAGTTTATAAGGGACAAAATCTAAATGCAAAACCCGCCTTAAGAGGGACTGGCTTTGTCTTTCCCTAGACACGTCATTATTGCTATGGTTGCATTATATATGGTACCCACAAACCTTTAATGGCTTGCGGAAATCGTGAACGATAAGTTACTTATGCGCCAAGCACTTCGTGTCAAACAGACACACTCACAAACACAGAAATATATATATATATATATATATATATATAAAAATGAAAATAAATAAAAACAAGCAAAACAATTTGACCCAAATAAATAAGCGAACAAGCGACTTCCGGTAAATGACGGCCATTATAGACTACCAACAATAAGCTATATAAACAAATTTTTACTACGTTAACAAAAAACACCGATCAAAATAAAAGAATAAATAAATAAATATATAAAATAAAAATAAAAAAACGAACAAAAAACAAGCAAAATAATTTGACGTAAATAAATAAACAAATAAGCGACTTCCGGTAAAAGTAACCGCCAAAATAGACAACCCATAATGCACCACTGACCCTTATATAAATAGCCGAGAAAATAACAGCACTAGTCGCCTGACGATTGCACTAGCATGAAACAGACTGTCGCCTCTAAGTGCTGACTTCCATGTCCACTTTTATATTTACACACGCTCTATCTCTGATATTGAGCACTTTATCCCATAAATATAGCACACTTTAAGACTATATTTCTGTATATATATATATATATATATATATATATATATATATATATATATATATATATATAAGTAAAAGTGTGTCACTTAGCTGACTGATATTAGCTTCAGCATCCCGTCTCCAGAGTTTCGTAGACAGACCTGTCCGTCCAGTCTGCAGGGGGATTCAGCAATTAACTGCTTATATTTTTCATTTTTCGATTTTTCTTTTTTGATGGAAGTTTTTTCCGCATTGTTTGTGTAAGTGTGCGGCCATGCTCCCGTCTGTGCAGATGTGTGTTGCGCGCCCGTCTGCGCGGATGTGTGTACGTGTAGGGTGTTGTGATCATTTGTCCTTTTCTTCGTTTTTTTCTTTTTCCCACTTTACACTCAGATTATTCCCGTTTTTATTTCCCTCTTTTCTTTCAACTGTAGCCATTGGTGGCTAATTATTATGATCTCTTGACATGCCGCTGTTTTTAATTTTTGATTTTTGAAAGTTCTAGTCTTTTGAGCTAGGATAGCTGTATTTAGCTTTTTACATTAATAAATGGAATTAATTCTTTAATCTTAAACACACCACACACACACACACACACACACATATATATATATATATATATATATATATATATATATATATATATATATATATATATATATATATATATATATATGTGGTACTAATGATATTAATGCCTAAATGATAAATACTTATACACACACAAATACACATGCATACAAACATACACATATACCTATATATCTTCACTAGGCTATTATTTCGTTTTCTTATTTAGTTTGGTGGTATATTAAGTATTAATTGTAGGAGGTTAGGTCTACAATTACATTTTTATTTATTATTGTTTGGATATACGTGCATATGTCTGTATTTATATGCTTATGCATACGCACATGCGAATATAGAAAAAAGATAACAAATGGGAGTGGACGGAAGATTGTCAGAAAGCTTTTAAGGAGATCATAAAGAAATTAACGTCTGATCTACCACTGACGCATTTTGATCCCAAACTGGAAATTATCATTGCTAGTGACGCAAGCTCACACGGCGTGGGAGCTTGTATATTAAAAAGATGCGGGATGGCACAAGGAAACCTATAGCTCACGCATCTAGATCGTTGTTACCAGCAGAGAGGAATTATTCGCAAATTGAGAAAGAAGCGCTAGGCTTAATATTCGCCATAACTGGCTTCCACAGATACATATATGGAAGAGAGTTTACTCTTCAAACTGACCATAAACCTCTTCTGACTATATTCGGATCGAAAATAGGACTACCAATTTACACAGCCAATAGACTTCTGAGATGGGGAATTATATTATTGAATTATAATTTCAAACTAGAGTTCCTTCCGTCGAAGAAAATTGGTCATGCGGATGGATTATCTAGATTGGTACCTGCGAAATGCGAACCTCTGGAAGACTCTGTAATAGCGGCTTTGCGAGCCGAAGACGAAATTAGTAAAGTTCTAAACAATACAGTAAGGGAATTACCAGTGACCTTGTTAGAAATCAGAAGAGAAGCTGAAATGGATGAATTCATACAAAGTACAAAGAGAAAAATAGAAGAAAAAGAAAAAAATCTAGCGGAATGTTTTTCAATTCGGGATTATTACTTTATAATGAATGAGTGGTCATACCCAAATCTTTACAAAGACGAATTCTTACGGACTTTCATCTAGGCTACCCAGGGAAAAATCGTATGAAAGCGTTAATGAGAAATTTTGTGTACTGGCCAAATATGGATAAAGACATTACTCAAATAGTAAAAAATGTAGCAAAGGCACCACCTATTATACAAAAACCATGGCCTACGGTGGATAGACCTTGGTCTAGAATCCATGCGGACTATGCAGGACCCATAGATGGATATTACTACTTGATAACGATAGATAGCTTTAGCAAGTGGCCAGAAGTTTTCAGATACAAAAACCCTACGACGGAAAACACTATTGTCTACACGAGTTATTCGCAAGATTTGCCGTTGTAGATTACCTTGTAACGGATAATGGTACGCAAATCGCCTCGAGTGACTTTCAAGAATTATGTGCGGCTTATCAAGTCAAACATATTAAAATAGCACCATACCATCCACGATCTAACGGGCAAGCCGAAAGGTTTGTGGACACGCTTAAGAGAGCCTTGAAAAAAGCAGAGGACGTTCCAACAGAAAGAGCCATACAACAGTTCCTACAAATCTACAGAATCACCCCGAACGGAAAAACACCATCTGGCCTTTCGCCAGCTGAAGAGATGTTTGCCCGCAAAATACGGTCTGTTTTTGATAAACTATTCCCCAGAAAAAATAAAAACCGGCATACACCGATAGTGCCTATAAGATCCTTCAAACCAGGCGAACGGGTCTATTTCAGAATGTTCAAGAATTATATGGCATACTGGGAACCAGGTACGATAATAAGCAGACTGGGGAATGATCTGTACACGATCCAAGGTGAAAAATTCAATTACAGGAGACACATAAATCAAATACAGAAAAGACAGGAAAAGGAAGACGCGATGGAAGCGATGTTCGAAGCCTTCGAAATCCAAAAACCATAAGTAGTCACGGAGATCAGAAGAAGAAACCGAAAAAGAAAATTCACAGAACCACTAATAACAGACCATAAGCGAAAAAAATATTAACCCCCCCAAAAAAGAAGCTAGGGAGTGGGTGTTGTGGGGTAGACCCCTTTTATACAAGGTGGACTCGTCCAAAGTATACTTATACTGACAAAGAGAATACCTGCAGATGGAGATACGTTGAGTCAGGGTGAGAGATACGGAGACAGTACACAGGGTGTTCACAGAGAGTTATACGAGAGTCCAGAGAGAGAGAGATAATTACGGCTTCACTTACAGAGACTTGTACATATACTTTCTACTAACCCACATTCCTGGACTACTAATCTTCACTTCAAGTCTGTATTCTTACGTTTAATACACTTATTTTTCTATTTCAATCACTGGCGTTGTTTATTTATTTGTGTAGGATTCCATTCCCGGAATCCACAACATGTATATATATATATATATATATATATATATATATATATATATATGCGTATCGAAAGTGATATATGTGAAGGGCGCATGTACCTGTTTTAGTGCGTATACTTCACTACAGTTGCCCCTTTTCTGCGAAACTCACATTTACTTGACACTGGCACATTAACACACATTTTCATTTTGATTGCCATCGTAAACCTACATAGATACAAACGTATGCACGCGCTCACTCACGCGCGTATATATAAACTTGATAAATCTGTCACTGAAAATTCCGTTATTCTCTAACATTCGCACACTCCCTTTTGCATATATATATATATATATTTATATATATATATATATGTGTGTGTGTGTGTGTGTGTGTGTGCGTGCGTGTGTGTGCGTGTGTGTGTGTGCGTGCGTGTGTGTGTGTGCGCGTGTGTGTGTGGGGTGTGTGGGTATTCACCCCAAGCAATCTAATAAAGCCACTAGTATGCAAGGGTTTACTGAGTAGTAGAGAAAATGAGAAAATAAAGAACACTATTCAGTGGAAAGAACAATAAAACAGCATGAATTAAGAAGACAGAAAATAATGATTGACATTGCATTTAAATATTCGAAGATCAAAATTGACTGTGAAGCAAGAAATGGGAAAAGAGTTCCACAAGTGAGACGTGAGATAGAAGAAACTGTTAGCATAGAACTTACGGTTACATCTAGTCATTTCAAAGGTAAAAGGATAAGACCCTTCCGCCAATCTAGTACTGCGCTTAAATTCATAAAGTCTTGGTACCAAAGAGGAAAGTCCATCAGAACAATTATCATGAAATTATTTGTAGAAAAGGGACAGGTTATGTACGTTTGAAAGTGAGTGCTGAGGCAAGATGCTAGGTCGGCACCAATAACTTTGCATATTCTTCTTTGGATTTTATCAAGAATCTCCCTCCCTCTCTCTCTCTCTCTCTGTCTCTCTCTCTCTCTATACATATATACATATATATATATATATATATATATATATATATATATATATAATTTGTGTATTTAGCAATCCTTCTTTCATACACATTTCATTGAATACGACAGACAAGGTACTTTGATTGAGTTTTTTTTACAACTTCTCATGTGATCTAATAATTTTTTTTCTTTTCGGGTGATAAATTATATATATAAAAACTGTCTGAATGTTCTTTTTTCCGAGCGCTTTCGGTTATACATTTAGCCATTTTCAAGGATGAAATATTTTAACTGTTCAATAAGAAATAGTTTGTTGCATGTATGTATTTATATAATGTTTTCATTTTCAAAACACGGTAAAGATCTTGTGTCCATGTTCATAGTTGATATTATTGTGTATTATTTTTATTATTATTATTAATAAGGCTTCCATTATTTTTAGCCTTTTTCCTCTTTTTTTTTGCATGTAGATGATGCTATTATATTTGTGCTCTCAACAAGTATGTTACGAATAGGGTTCAGTAGGTCTCCATGAATTATTTAAATGAGACCTAATTGAGCTATGGTCAGAAAGGTGTAGTAATTGGCATATATAGTTGTTTACGAATTTTGAGTGATCAGGAATACATTTCCTTAATGGACATTTAAATTCGTAAATAATATTTGTCTTATTTAATTTTGTTCTAAGAGGTGAATTAAAAATAATAATTCACCTCTTAGAACAAAATGTGCGTGTGTGTGTTTATGGGGAGAAAGAGAGAGAAATAGACACACAGAAAGATGTAAAGAAATTGAAAGATTGATTTACTCCTCTGATTGAATGACCTAATTTTTGTTTATATCAAACTAGCAGCATGGCCCGGCGTTGCCCGTGCTTGATTCAAAAATCGTACGACCCATACAGCAATCGCTATCACTTGACTTAAAATATTTTTGCCCTTCCTTGCCTTTAAAGTAGTGCTCTTTGCCGTGCTGATGTTGCTACATGCCTTACTTCTTGCCTATCTCACACTGCGAATGTGAGATACTAAACATTAAATCTGTTACGAAAAAAGAATTAAACAAAATGAATACAAAACGATCAGCTTTAAAAAAGGACTCGTAACTGGAAAAACCGAATGAAAAAGAATGTTAACAACAAATACTTTTTCACACCCAACCCAATTCTGCGGAACCAGAATCAACGTTGAGTTTAAGCAAGCGAATGAGCCAACATGCCATGCAGATTTAAATTTTTCTCACTTGTGATGAATGAAGCTATCGATTTTTTTTACATTCGTGTCAGTCAGCTGTTGCCTCTCACGCTGGCCAATAGAATCTTCCTGGCTCTCTCACTCTGGCCAGTAGAAAATGGTCGCAAACTACACGAAAACTGCCGTAGAATCATGAAAAAATCGATTATTTACACTATCGATGGGAGTTGGGAAATGCAAAGTCGGTCTTGGCCTTCCCGCTAACTTGGAGCATGTGCATGTAAATTTTGGTGCAAATCCGTCGAAAATTGCGGCCGTGCATTCGTTACACACACATCCTGCCTTTTAGAGATAGAGATTAATATATGTATATATATTTTTTTAAATAAAGTAATAGCTTTTTATTAATCCGACAAATTTTTTTATCACGTTTAAAGTGATTATATATATATATATATATATATATATATATATGTGTGTGTGTGTGTGTGTGTGTGTGTGTGTGTGTATCCAAGTAATAGGAAAGAATAAAGGACAAAACGGCCGTCCAGTGCTTTCTGTATTCTGTTGATGATTCTTGTAGACTCGCTGAATTGAAATTATTCAAATCTCCCAAAACTTCTATTACTCATATATATATATATATATATATATATATATATATATATATATATATATATATATAGAGAGAGAGAGAGAGAGAGAGAGAGAGAGAGAGAGAAACTCGAGTTTGAGGAGTACAGAGTAAGAGACACAGTTGATGATAGCATTTAATCCTTGATTTGAACAGGTTAAGATTTTAATAATCGGGTTTGTTCTACAAAGCAGCGGCTCGTGGGAATCTCACCAATGGAATCAGGGTGGTTCGCTATAATGTGCGTGGCATGGCGGCTTTTACACGTGAACCGGTGGAACTAAGGAATATGGTTTGTATATATATATATATATATATATATATATAGAGAGAGAGAGAGAGAGAGAGAGAGAGAGGGAGAGAGAGATAGACAGTGACAGAGAGGGAGAGTAAGAGAGTGACAGACAAATAGAGTAACAGACATTATTATTAGACTGATCTATCTATCTCCACAGATATAGATAGGGTGAGATAATGGTAGCGAGAGATAGAAAGCGAGAGTAATAAAAATAGTGTCTTTATATCTTTCAAGAAAAGAGTTTCCTAAAAATAGAAAAAGAGATAGATTAGCTGATATTCCTAATTGTCGCTTCTATGATATACACGCAAACATACAAACACATACACACATAGACTATGTATATATATATATATATATATATGCATATATATATACATATACATATATACATATATATATATATACATATATATACACCTATATATACACACACACACACACATACACACACACACACACACACACATATATATATATATATATAGTTAGGCAGCATGTCTTCATTCAAATACGTTTAGGTGAATAATCTGGACATATGTCTATTGACTTTTATTTCTTCCTCTGAAATTCACAGATAAATTTCTTAATGTTTTTGGTTTCACGATAACAATGTTATCGTGGAGACTTACACTACACATGTAGATTCAAGTTCCATGGCCCACCATTTAAAGGAACATTTCTGTCCACATTTACAATACAGAGAAATATTAATTGGCAATACAAGTATACTCCACCGTGAAAATAAAAAAACAAACAAAATCTTTAAGCGCTCTATATAAGAAAAAAAACAACCAACACTAAGTAAGGTTAATTATTAGTATAGCTAAATGTTTTAAAAAGTCTATAACATTAATGTTTTAAAACACTTAAATTGTAATTTTAAAAAATACAATCTTATTAGTTAAAGTTGCTTCTCTTAACTAGCGGTTATTTTTAAATTAATAATAATGGAGCGCGTTCATACGTGTTCATAATTATAACAAAGCGCGTTTCATGCGCATGTACAAAAAAATCACAACTATCAATTACATTAATTTTTTGTCTTCTCTAAGGATGATCTTGGATGAGATTGTAAGTACTTGGGAAAATAAAAGAAATGAATAAAACTACGGTGCCTTGAATTTAATAACAATATTGTTAAGGGTCATTACCTATAACGACAGTGAACTCTTCCTGACACTATGAAGACTGCGCCTCTCAAGAGAGATGGTGGAACGAGTCGAGATGGAACGCGTTGAGCCAATAGTAGTTCACTCCAAACCAGACTGACAGTCATACTAACACCTTCAACATCTTGTATTATTATTTCTGTGTAATATATCTTTGTTATTTCTACTCTTGTGTTCGTGTTGTTCTTCTTTGGTCCTAACCTTGGACCATAGCAGTGGGACGGGGATATTGGACCATAACAATTATTAAGAAGTCAGTCTGTGAATTTGAGGAGATTAAAATAGAAATAGACATAATATGTCCAGATCATTCAACCAAACATTCTTGAGAAGGGGGATTAAAAAATAACTCCCTATTTTATATATGAGGGATCATCCAGGAGTCACGACTTAACACCCTGTGACTTTTCTCTTTGGGGTTGGTTGAAGGAGCTAGTCTACTATACTCAAACCAAGACTTTGGAAGAACTTGAAGGGCGAATACAAGAAGCTGTGCCTTCCATACCACAAGAGTTTCTGCTAAAATCAGTTGGAGCGATTCCTGGACGGCTGGTAGCGAAATCTGGTGCCCATATCGAATTTTAAATAAAATCTCATTATAAACGCTTTCATCTCATATCCATTTCTTGTAAAAATTATAGTTGATAAATAAATTATAAGTATTTTAAAATGGGAATTACTTTTCAATGACCCTATATAGGGCTTATTTATAGACATGTCTTTCTTTTCTTAAATTACATTTGAATCTGCTGTTGTTTCTACTAAGACTATTTTTAGCCTTTGATAAAATCTGAATTCGCGATTGGAAACCTTTTGAAGACGGATGAATAGTGTGAAATGAGAAGCTATGCTGGTTTCCTTCGTTGTCACTCAGTATGTGGCTATTTTTATTTATTTTATATTTTATTAATTTCTTATTTGGAAATCAATACAAATGTCATGACCGGAAGACCAAACACCCGTTGGCAATGAATACGTTCTTTGGAAATAGCAGAAGCTGTCAGCTAATGTGGCAGTAGTAGAAGTACTAGTAGTAGCAGTAATAATAATAGTAGAAGTTTGGAGGGATTGAGCAGCAGTATTAAAGTGCTTTTTAAGTTGTTCTGTGGCGTCGTGGTAAAATAATGGAATTGTAAGAAAGTTGGACGTTTTCAACTCCGACATTGGCGACGAGACACAACTGGAAAGAGAGAGCATTTAAAATAGGGGTTCACAAGCATTTTAGACCATCTTGATGGAATCCTTGATATCTCTCCGATCCCCAGTCATAAACACAACAATAAAAAAAAACATCATTATTTTTTTTATTTAAGGGTAGAAATTCTTCCGCTCTTTTTCTTAATTCTTGTTTCTCGACAACATTCATCTTGGCTTTACATATTGATGTTATTTTTTTCAATTTGTATTTTATTTCCTATAATAGTCATGTTCGTTGGAATAATAATAATAATAACAATAACAATAATAATAATAACAAAAATAACAATAATAAAAACAATAATAATAACAATAATAATAATGATAATAATAATAACAATAACAATAATAATGATAATAATAATAATGATAATAACAATAATAATAATGATAATAACAATAATAATAACAATAACAATAATAATGATAATAATAATGATAATAATAACAATAATAATAATAACAATAATAACAATAATAATAATAACAATAACAATACTAATAATAACAATAACAATAATAATAATAATAAAAATAACAATAACAATAATAATAACAACAATAATAATAATAACAATAATATTAATAACAACAACAATAATAATAATAACAATAATAATAATGATAATAACAATAATAATAATAACAATAACAATAATAATAGCAATAATAATAATAATAATAATAACAATAATAAGAAAAATGGGATTTGTATGAATATTCTCATACATTCACAGAACCCTACACATTTTGCTATTATTTCTTTTACGTATTTTGAAGATTTTTTCTGATTTTACTGAATTTGATACTTGTGACAGTTTTTCACTCTTCATTTAATATGCTTACACATTTTAACTGTTCAGAAATGTTATCTGTACGTACATATACAAATTTTAATGAAAGTTTAAACTACTATACACAATCATATAACATTATACAGGGTGAGTGAAAAGTAACTGATTTATGTATTATGGACTCTCCCGCCTAACTATAGTTTTACAAGAGGTAAGAGTCCATCATATATAAAATAGGGAGTTAGTTTTTAATCACTCTGTACAATTAAGAAAAATGATGCAGGGAATGTCAGTTACATATCTAACCAATTATACCAACAGTCATTAATTGTTGACTCGCAGGTTAAAAGTTGGAGACAACTCGTAAAACAAACAAGCAAATTCAAAAAATAGTAATAATAATAATGAAAAAAAGAAGAAGTAAATGATGATGAGGATGAAAAAAACTTTATAAAAAATAGAGGCAATAATATACACAAAAGAAATAGAATCATATACATTTTTAAAGAATTCCCTTTATGAATCCAGGAATCAATATTGACCATTTGGGGCATCCCTCACTTAAATCAACCATCCATCCGTTCTGTCCTGGGTTGAGTGACGGGAAGTAGTTGAAGGCTACTTGACGTGTGCTGATACTTGGATCGTCTACGACAGTTTGTAGAATGTGTTCTTCGTGGTCAGGCGTACTAGCGGATTTCGGTTTTCCTCGATCCATATTTTGTGGTACCACGGATGCAATTTACCTTGAAGCCTCGCGTCCATTACTATTCGCGCGGCCCTATGTAAAAAAACATATCTGCCTGCTCAAGATATGAATATCCTGCCCCTGTGAAAGGGAACACTTCTCAGTTAACTCACTACTACACACGTTAAACGTTGAAGACAGACTAGCAACAAATGTCCACGAAAGACAAATGTAACCTAGTCTACATTGCAACACAGCGCCATCTACCGTAAACATTTTTAAACCTGGAAAGTTGTTGAACATCGGGCCAGTAAAGTGTTCACCAACAAACCCGAAAAAATAAAAACAGAAAATTAATTACGGATGCTTGCTTAATGTTTAACCACAGTACACGATTGATGCAAGGAAAAAAACAATTATAGTTGAAGATTTATACTGGATTCGTAAACAAAGTCCCGAAGAGACTCGAGGCTACGGAGATGTGGTTCTACAGAAGGATGCCGAGGATATCATGGACCAAGCGTGTGAGCAACGATGAGGTCATAGAAACGAAGTAAACAAGGAGGAGGTTTATACTTAATATCAGGAAGAGGCAGCTGAGATTCCTGGGACACATAACGAGGGCCTGGAGAATATGACACTCACGAGTCGAATAGAGAGAAAGAGAGACAAGAGAAAACAACGACAAGAAAACAAAGTTCCCGAACCTTTTATGTATTCGGCAGAATTTGAAGTTTCTCAGGAAATAACGATTATCCATCATATACATTATTATCTTGAATTAGATGAAGCATTTTTGACTAGTATTACTTTAATCTGAAATTAATTTGTTTTATTTACTCTCGTTGTATTACAATAATATTATCTTTATACAGGGTGTGTCATAAATACTTTTACTTTGGGAGCGTGTTCCTAACACCAAACAAGGACAAAAGACTATATAACGACTTACTAACCGTAGCTCAGATATGGCACAAGGTCGAAAGTGTGGAGCACCCAGTGAGGACCGAACTCACTACTCGGTCGTAATTGATCTACCGAGACAAGCTTGCTAACCATTACACCGTATCTAATGGCCCACAAAAGTCTATAAAAATATAGGTCCGCAAATTCCTCGTTTTTGCGTTAAGTAGATGGCGCTGTGTTGTCATGTAGACTAGGTTACATTTGTCTTTCGTGGACATTTGTGGCTAGTGTGTCTTCAACGTTTAACGTGTGTAGTAGTGAGTTAACTGAGAAGTGTTCCGTTTCACAATGGCAGGATATTTATATCGTGAGCAGGCAGATATACATACGGCTGCGCGAATAGTAATGGACGCGAGGCTTCAAGGTAAATTGCATCCGTGGTACCACAAAATATGGATCGAGGAAGACCGAAATCCGCTAGTACGCCTGACCACGAAGAACACATTCTACAAACTGTCGTAGACGATCCAGGTATCAGCACATGTCAAGTGGCCCTAGCATGTCGTACATATCATAGTACCGCATGGAGGGTACCTCAAGTGCAGCTCCTGTATCCGTATCAGTTGTATCTTTCGCCCTCTGATCGCTCACCACGGAAGAACTTTTGCCAATGGTTTATTGCACAAACCGCGAATTCGTTGTTTGTCTCTTCAGTCTTGATTACGGATGAGGCAACATTTGGAAGAGATGGAATAACAAATTTATACAACCAAAATTTGTGGGCAGATCGAATCCCTATGGTACAATACCAGCATCAGTTTACGACTAATGTGTGAGCTAGAATTGTCGGTGACTGTTTTATAGGTTTACATGTCTCCCAGCACGTCTTACATGTGCTGTCTACAGGGACTTTATTTCGAACGCACCTCCAGACCTGAGAGAGGATGTATACTTGCTCATACGAAGACGCATGTGGTTCATGCATGATGGGATCCCAGCAAATTTTACTCACATTGTTCGCGATGCGCTTACTGGCATCTATCATGGAAGTTCGATAGGTAGGGAAGGACCGGTTCTATGGCCTGCACTTACCCGCGATCTCAATCCTTTGGATTTTTATCTGTGAGCCCACATAAAACAAATGCAGCAGGCATTAATAATGCAGAGACGCTTCATGAACGCGTCATGGGTGCCTTTGAAATTATTCGATACCGTGTGGTTGTATTTGAAGGGGTCCACCAGTCAATGATCCGACAGATGCATGTGTGTGTAGAAGCAAGCGAGGGACATTTTGAATATTTGTTGTGAGTTGCTGTGTTGAGATACAACGATGGCCTTTTGGATATATGTTTATACAGAAATTTTACCTTGTTCTAGTGTCAGGAATCTGCTCCTAAGCATGGGAAAGTGATAAACTTAAGATCAAAACCAAGACTCTATTTTACCAAACATGCATCTTCTCAACACTCCTATACGGGAGTGAGACGTGGATCATGTATGCTAGTCAGAATAGCAAGTCAATTAGTTTTCACATGAGATATTCAAGAAATATTTTTTTAAAAATTAAATGCCAAGATAGGGCCCGGGATACAGAAGTGCTCGAAAGATCAGTCACTAGATCCCATCCTCCAGTATCGGCGTTTCAGGTGGCTTTAGCACGTTTGGACAACTCCAGAATTCCCAAACAATATGGGGAACTATCTGAGGGCATACTCAACCATGGACAACCCAAGATACGCTTCAAAGACCAGTTTAAAACATCAATGATGGAATTTTCTATCAATGTTGTGAACTGGAATGCTGTTGTCCTGGATCGAGTGATGTGGAGAGCTGGTGTTTTCGCAGGAGCAAAGAGCTATGAAGAGAATAGAGTCCAGCTAGATAAAGACGCAAATGCCCCACGGTAGATGGCTCCACAGTATTCTACCACTGTGGTCGTTGTGCTTTGGCTGTTTTAGCCATTAGCAGTACTGTATATTTTTCGCTACCGACCGTCGCCATCGACAAACAAAACCCAAGATTTTTAACAGCGTCGACGGTAAACTTTAAACTTGATAACTTGCGGACTATGTTTATATGAACTTTTGTCCTTGTTTTGGTGTGAGGAATCCGTCCCCAAAGTTTGTAAAAGTATTTTTAATACACTCTTTATATTAGGGTGAATCATATGTAATTTCTGTTTTTGAGAATCAATTGCAATGACGAATGTTTCATATTAACTAATTATTCCTTAGATATATCATAAGAGGTTGCCTTATCCACGGTTTTTAATTCAGACTAGACTATCAACCAAGGCTAGAAAGCATAGTCTACTATGTTATTTAACCCGCAACTGCAAGAGAAGAGTTGATTTCATGCAATTCCCAAGATATATGTTTTGTTTTGTAATATATAGAGGAATAAGAATATATTTATCCAGTAAGTTAGTCTACTATACGTTGGGTGTGTTAAATTAAAAAAAAGAATCGTCCCCATTATAAAGCTCCCTTTAGGGCACCTCGAATGGTTAGCAAGCTTGTCTCGCAAGAACAATTACGACGGAGTAGTGAGTTCGGTTCTCACTGGGTGCCACCTACTTTCGGCCTTGTGCCACATCTAAGCTACGCTTGGAAAATCACTATAAAGCTACCCTTCTAGACGCTTTGGTATGGTAAACATGTCTTGTATTGATCTCATCAGTTAGCAGCGATCTTGCACCAGAACGACTTTTTAGATCTTCATTCGCGAGACCGAAGCCAAACAAGATTTTTCATATCTTTATATTATAGGCAGTAAATTAGCTAATTTAGTAATTAGTAAAAGAAGCAAACTGACATGGAAATAATATTTCATTAACAGAGTTTGCAAATTGTAGATGTTTATTCAAATCTATCTTTGAATATGGAATATTTTGTGAGGGACAACTCCATTTGCAAATGAAAATGAAAGAAACCAAATAGTGGTTCCTAAATATTAAAAAATAAAGGATTCTTTATGGTGAAAACACGAAATATTGCTAAAACAACAACGATGATGATTGGCATTTCAAGTTTCATATTTTCAAAACCGTAAAAATGATCAAATACTCTCATTATATGTGCAAAAGTCTTTTGCGATTTTTTATTTACATAGGACCCCCACCAAAAAAAAAGAAGAAGAACAACAAAAATAAATTTAAAAAAATAAAAAAGGAACTATTTCCTGCCATTTGTGCAATCTCAAGTTTTCAAAATGAACGTGATGGGAACTTTTGCACACCCTTAAAATTTGCCACTTAACAACATTAAATACATAATCAGAAAGTGAAGAATCGACCATCTTCGGATAATGTATTTTAATTTAATCTGATAAATTAATATCCAAAAAAAATTAACAGCGATGAAGATTTCAGTTGCCATGTTTTTGCCTTATGGAACTTTAGTGGTACCACAGAGATAATATTGTAGGATATTTACTTTAATGATTGTATAAACTTTAATATTAATGTTTATTATATTAATTATATAGTATTATATTATATTTATTATTATATTAATTATTATTAATAATAATTATTGTAATAATTATAATAATAATTATTATTATAATTATTAATAATAATTATTATTATTAATAATATTATTATACTAATTATAACTTTAATATTGTAGAATTATGACGTCTTCAATGACAGGGGACTTCTAACACCCACTAGTTGGCGATTTAAAAAATGGTACTTTTTTAAAATCGAGTTCACACCAAACAAGGCAGTAAAGCCACTAATATACAAGGTGTTACTAGGTGTGGAAGATTTAAAAACAGAATCCTTACTAATGAATGAGAACAAAAGGAGCGTAACCAGGACATTGCATTTAAAATTGCCTGGGAAGCATGGAGCCAGAAGGGAATTCCACAAGCGAGAAGTGCGAGAAAAGAAACTGTTAGCATAGAATTTACGGTTACATCTAGCTAACTCAACTGTAAATTGATGAGATCTCGACTCCAGTCTAGTATAGTGCTTAAATTCAAAAAGTCTGGGTATCATAACAAAAAGTTCATCCGAACAATTACCATGAAAGTATTTATAGAAAAGGCACATGGAGGCAACCTTACGGCGTTGGGTAAGTGACTGAAATCGAGTCGCCAGATCAAAACCAATAATGTTGCTGATTCTTCTTCAGATTTTATCAAGAATCTCTAAATATATGACCGGAGCACTAGACCATATGTGGCAGCAATATTCTAAGCATGGACGAATGGTAGACATAGATATGCAAGATAGATTCTAGAGAGCACGACACAGTGAGCCAACTCTCTTAGCAACTGGCCTAGCAATGGATTCACTTCATGTTAGCCGAGTACATTGCCCGATAGGACGCAACGAGCCACTTTCCTCAAGGTTAGCGTCTGCCATACTGATGGAAGGCAGAGAGGTGTCTCTCAGATGCTTCATGGAGAGCAGTTTAGTTTTGGAGCCGTTAAAATTAACAAGACATCTTTTGCCTCACTTGTCAACAGACTGAAGGTCATTTTGGACAGCAGCTGCCAATTGTATCGAACTGACCAGACTTAATATCGAGACAGAATTAAATGATTGTGTCATCAGCGTAGATGCCAAGTTGAGAGCTGATGCCATCGAGAAGGTCATTAATAAAATTTAAAAACAGGGTAAAAGTAGGACCAAGGATGGATCCCTGGGGGAGATACCTGCATTAGTACGAAAGTATCTAGATGAGTGACCATTCAGGATAACATTCATTTCACGATTTCATAGGAAAGACTGGGTCAGTTCAAAGATTGTCTGGAGACTTTTCAGTCTGTGGGGAAAACCTCTATGTCAAACCCTGTCAAAAGCTTTCGAGATGTCCAAAGTTACAACGCGGGCTTCACCATTCTTATCTATAGATTGATAGACTATTTATAAAAGAAAATTGCATTTTCTATAAATAATTTCATGGTAAATGTTCAGAAAAATTTCCTCTATAGTACCTTGATTTTATGAATTTAAACGCAGCTACTAGATTGGTGGCAAGTCCTCATCATTTAACAGTTGAAATGGCTTAGTGTAACCGTAAGTTCTATGTTAACAGTTTCTTCCATTGCACTTCTCGCTTGTGGAACTCTCCTCCGTCTTCTTGTTACCCAGTCAACTTTCAAAAATTTAAATGCAATATCAATCATTATTCTTCTGTCTTCTTAACTCTTGTTCTTTTATTGTTCTCCGACCTTAATAGTGTTTTTATCATATTCTCTAACAGTCAGTAGCCCCTTGCATTTTAGTCGCTTTATTGCTTTACTTGGGATGAGATGATTTAAAAAAAATGACGCAAATTAGCAACACATGGTGATACAGCCGTGACCACCGATAGACAAGGCCTATTCGGTAGTGACGTGACGTCACAAAAGTAGTCCATGCAGTGAAACAGACAGTAATCATAATGTAACGAATAATTGTAAGAAAAAAATTGGTTTTAGAAAACTTTTAAAAAATACATTGTTTTACAAAACAAATAAACAGAATTGGATTTTATACAGAACTTTATTTCATATTAATTTTTTTAAAATAACCGATAAGAAAAAAAAAATGTTGCTGAATGTTTTGTTAAAGAAATTAAACATCATGTTAGATTTCATTAAATTTTAAAGACTGAAATTCGTTCATTATTTTTTTATTTGTTTCAAATTTGAAAACATTTTTTAAATCATTATCAGTATTGTTTTAATTTGCATGTTTCTATCTTAATTTTAGTAATTATTCTGTAAAGTTACAATATCGTAATTATTAATGATTATTATTCATATACACTCGGACAGTAACAACTCAATTATGAATTAGGAAACAAATAAACAATTAAATAAATAGACGAGCAAATTACATGTAAATGATAAATAAACGATTAAAATATAAATAAGAAACAAATAAACTAAATACATGAAAGTAAATAAATTTGATACAAAAAAGAGATTTAAAATTCAAATAATACTTATAGAAAAGTAGGTTACAGACAATTCATTTTAAGAATGAAATTCATTCATGATTTCAATTGTTTCACATTTGAACATTTTTTATAAATCATAATCAGCATTGTTTTAATTTGCATGTTTTTATTTCAATTTTAATAATTATTCTGTGAAGTTATAATTTTTGTAATCATTAAGAGATTATTACAGTAACAACTGAATTAAGAATTAGGGAACAAACAATAATTAAATAAGCAAATTATAATTAAATGATGAATAAATAAAACAATTATGATAAATAAATAAAACAATTAAACATAAACAAGAAACAAAAACACAAAGAAGAAAATACATTAGATACAAACAATAAATAGATTTAAAAATCAAATAATACTTTCAGAAAAATAGGTTACTGATACAAAATTTAGCTGAATGAAGTTTTCTTTTTCTGCTTAACTTGTTACTTGTAATATTATTATTTTCCCTAGAACAAAAATTATTTAAAAGAGCATTTGTAGAGCTCCAGACAAACATTCTTTGTATTTTTTCTATATTGTGACCCTCATCACAAGTGTCAACATAAAAAAGAACCTCATAATCTGCAAAAAACATTCAATGTTATATGCATGCCTTATTTTATTTTTCTTTGATTTACTGAATGAAGAAAAGAATGATTTTTTATCAGCTTATCAGTGACTACATAATTATTCAGAACAAAATTTATAGTTTTATCATTAGGATATAAGAGAGAACCTCTATTAATCCCCTGAAAATAGCTGCTTATTTCAGGTATTTCTTCCACATTATCTCTTACACTTCCAGATATTAAATCTTTGCAGCTATTGCATTTAATTTTCTTAAAAACTGCATTACACCAATAACTTGCTAAGTATAGTATTACACGTAGAACTTCTCTACAATTATTTACATCATCCTCTTTAACATCAATTCTATATTTATATATATATAACTTTTCCTCCTCTGTCACTTCATCCCAGTTTGGTTCTTGTAAACTCTTTAAATCAATTTTAATGCATTGCTGATTAAATAAGTTTAATTTTAAAACTGATTGCATTCTAATAATTTTTTCATACTCAAACACTTGCCGTATCGAGATATTATACTGATCCCCAGTAAGTTGTTGATATTGACCAAACCTTGCTTCAAGGTGATCAGTTTGAAATTTGCCTGGTAATATGTATAGCATTTTCAGTTCTTCTATGCAATACTTGGTCAGTTCTAGAAATGCATAGGTTGTATGATGCAAAGCATTGAAGTTTTCCTTTGTTAATTTGCCATTTCTTCCAGAAATGCTATTCCAAGATTCTAACCAGTCACAGAATATAGAGAGAAATCTAAAATTTTCTTCATTCATTCTAAGTGGATTGCAGTATTTATTTCTAAGCCGACAACCTTTATATGGCATTTTAACATTCATTATTGTCCACCAAATATAAAATATGTTTATATATTCTGCAAAATTAGGCAAATATTTCTGTTTTCCTAAGATCAATAATCCTTGAATAGTGTATTCATTAAAAATTTGCAGAACTAAATTAGCATTTTGCCTTTCAAGATTAGTAGGAGAAAGTGCCTTTGAGGTTAATTTATAACAATATTTTAAAATTGACTGAAATTCTAAGGCATGAAGTTTCTGTAAGGTAGAAAATGTGGCACTTTGGATACTATCTAATTCATGATTTCCATCATGACAAAATTTGGGGAACAGCATGCATTTATTTGCATCTTTTTGACTAAGCCAATTGTTTCTAATGCATTTTAATATATGGACTGAGTCAAAAAGGAAGAAAAGAGGTCGAGACTTTATAACTGGGGGTGGATATACAATGGAAAACTTTGGAGAACTGCAAAAGAAAGATATAGCTTTTTTATTTATAGCATTATTATCTGTTATGATTGATAATACTTGAAAGCCTATCTCCTCTAAACCAATTATTATGTTTAACTATCAAATAACTTCTCAGCTTTAAGACATTTAGTTGGCATAACATGCGCAACATTTTATATTGTGAGAATACACTGCTAATCCTAAAAGCCAAAGCACTTGTTGCAGCTTCATTGCTGTTATCAGATAAGCCAACAATATTACCACCCTTATAATCTAAATAAGGTTTTAGATGAATTTCATCAACAAGTAAAGATACTGTGATGTCCTGCACTAGGAGCTTAAATTTATTTTTAATATACATAAGAAAGTTGTTATCATGTTGCTCAATCAAAGGATTCATATATGTTGATAAGGTTAATCTTTTAATGGTTGAATAGCTAGGTAAAATTATATTTTTGCTGTCTCTTAACAATCTGTCCCCTTTAGGGGAGCAGTTATATAACAATGAAGAAAATATCATTTCTGTTGAATAATCAAGCTTATTTTGTGTTATTAAATTTAGCTGCTCATATATAAATTTGAGTGCATTAATATGTTTGATTCTTCTTGCACCAATAGTAGAAATGACATTACCAATTTTATAAAACTCATATTTTGAGGTTCAGGTTGCTGTTGTTCTGTGTACATTTTTTTCATGTTTTCTATCAGAATTTCAAGAGTATTTTGATCAGTTACGTGTTTAGAAATCTTATAATCCCATATTGAATGTATTTCCACATTTCTACAAAAAAACATGTACTGCAAAATCAGATTCAATTCCAAGAGACAGATTTTTGGATATGAGGATTTGATGATGCTGAATATAAGTGTCTCTTGCTGCCTAACAAAACTCCAGTAATTTCTATCAAGGAAATTTAATTTCCCTTCTAGATCATTATTATTAGGGAATTTATAAAGATTTAAATTATTTTAATCCTCAAAGTTTCAATTGAGTTTAATAACTTTTTAAAACAAAGCTGTTTTATGTGTTGTGAATTACAGACATAAAAATTCAATTCAATTAAAGTTTCATTTAGTCACGAATAAAACAATTCTAAAAAATCGTTAAAATTATTTTTTATGTATATAAAATATTCCTTTAAAAATTCATGAATGAATTTATGTCGAAAATTTCTTTAAAGTTTATTTCTTAAAAAAATGAGATTTTAGATTTTAAAAACAACACGTACGAGAACGAATGTCTCTCTCTCTCTAAACTTTCTCGCTAGATTTATGTCTTATTAACTTTATGTTATGAATTACAAAGACATGGTATTAATTTTATCATTAAAGTTTCAATAAAATTTACTTATTTTTTAATACAAAAAATACTCACTCTGCTGAATTTAAAATGATCTCTTCTGATTGTACGAATCCAAACATCAGATAATTCTTTATCTTTAGTTAAAGAAAATACATGTATTTTAGGGCCGTTTTTATAATTCCCTTTGCAATTTGGTACAATGCATCTATAAGGCATTGTTTTTGTTTTAAACTAATTCAATATTTAAAAGAAAATATTAATAAGTAATTTAAAAATGCCGCCGTAAAAAATCTGGTACACAAAACAGAGAGACACGCTTCTTGAAAGTCGGACTCAATATGATGACGTCACATTTGTCAACAACCAAATGAAACAGGCCTTGTCTATCGGTGGTCACGATACAGCCCACTGTTTTGAGGCTGTTCAAAGGAAGCAATAAATTTCAGAGATATGAAAAATGTTTCATTTCAAATCAAATGCCATTTTATGACTTTTTTATGAGGCCATTCTCATATTTAAAAAAAAAATTTGGTTCAATTTTTTAATTTTTTATTTTTTATTTTGAGATGAGCAACAGAAAGACAAGTGTTTAATTGAAGACCGGTGCTGCGTGAAGGCCGTTTTTGTAAAAGATTTCTTTTGAATTCCACTGGGTACAGAGATTATTATCCTCAGATCCAGTTTAGAATGGGAGTCATGTGGCTTTTTATCATAATTCCATTCATTTTAAAAAAATTTTAATAGTAAATTTCAAATACAAGACTCAAGAGCCTTCTACCTTGAGGATAGCTGTTAAAATATTTATGGTGAATGAGCTGTGCGATAAGAGACTGAAAGGAGAAGTGATAAGATGAAAAATAAAGGGTGACACTTGGCTTGAAGAGGTAAAATTTGCAGTGTTCCGAGAATCATGTACACGCTGGATTGTTCTACAAAGTAGAAGTTCTTGGGGAAAAGGTGTCTTACTGGAATGTTCTCTTTACATTTGGAATACGGAGGAAATTACGGTGATTCGACTCCGTGACAGTAGTACATTTGAACATGGAAATAGCGATAGGCTTGCGACGCTGGGAAAGAGGAATCCTTGTATTAAATTTTTATCATCACCATCTTCCATGTGCCGTGTCTGTTCAGGATGTTGATCCTGGCTCTTCAAAATTTCCTTTCCTTTGTAGCTCAACAATTTTGTCTTTTTGTTATCTCTCCTAAACACTGTTCTGCCATCCACCTACATAATCTTGCTAGGTAGCTCATGCATTGTTTTCCTCTTGTCTTCAAATGTCTTGTGGGTATCAAATTTTCTAAGCCATCTTTCCTCATTATGAGCCCTAGGAATATTTTTCTGACGTTAAGTATAAGTTTCCTTTTAGTTTTCAATTTTTCTAAAACTTCGTCATTGTTCAGATGTTCTGTCCATGGTATTCTCAGCATCCTTCTGTAGGACCACAGTTCTGTTACCTCAAGATTTTGCTTCATTTGTGAGGAGATTGTCCAGCAATCACTGTCTATAAGAAGACTGATATTACGTATCAGTTCGTTATTCTTTTTTTGCTTCTCATGAAATTTACCTGTTTCTTAATACTTTGCTTAACTTCTGGAGTGCATCTTTCGTTGTCCGATACGCCTTTGCGTTTCAGTGTCGTACTTTCCGTCCCCTGTGAAAACACTTAGCGGATATTTAAATTGTTGTACGTATTCGATTTTGGTATCCCCGATTTGTAATTTGCGGTATCCGGCAAATTGCTCGAAATCAATTGCTCGAAAAATAATTTATCAAACTATCAATTGCTCGAAAGGTAGTTTGCTCGAAAACTGTGGTTAAAAATAAACTGCATTGTTTCTAATATTTACGCTTCGTTTCTGGATACTATCCTTGACAGTCATATTACGTGCTAAGCATTTCCTTTTTTTGCACATTTCACATTTCCAGTAAATCTTATTGTTCACTGTTTTGTCCTTAATATATAGATACCCATACAAACAAAACTTCTTTCCTTTTTCGCTCTCAAAAAAAGTCATATCCATCACTAAGGTTCGAGATATCCACAATTAGTGAAACAGAAATAGAAAACAATTATAGAAAAAAACAGAAAAATAGTCAGTAGTATTGTAGGTTAATTCAATACCACCAATAGACAATCCCGTGATGAGCATTAACAATTAAGGGAATACTGTAAGACAAGTCTAATGACAATAGATATGATTGCTATGGGAAGAAAGGGAGAACCACGCGTACACAGAGAAGCCTTGCCACAGTGTGCTGAGCCAGCCAAGAGAGAAAGTCCTAGAAGACTGACTGCTAAAGTGAGTGTTGTGGCTCATTTTATATCCAGCTCCGTTGACGTGTTGTGAGACGGCGCAGTTTGCGTGGTGCTTCGAGCTTCGAAATTATTTATTTTTCGAGCAATTGATTTCTAGCAATTTACCTAGATCCGTAATTTGCAAGTGGGGCTGTATCTTTTGCTAACAATCATGCATTCTAGTCACTTTATTGTCTCAAATTGACTATTTTGCTTCTGTCGACCAAGAAAAGAATAAATGTTTAAGCTGTAATTGATGTCTGTTTCCTTAAATTCAACTTAAATTCAATTTTCCAAGATGAATTACATTTTACTTAGTTGCATAAGCAATAAAAGGCCATGTAAACTTCAAAGCTGGCTGTATATATTTGAGTGAAACTGGACAGAAGAAACTGTTATCCCAATTTTGCTTGTGTTAGCACAATGTCACAAGTCATTGTGACTGATGGTTTGGATGTACTGGCCTGGTTCAACATTTAGTGATCACGCCATTTTATGCACTTAGAAAACTGCAAAACTATGTACTCAGAAAACTGTAACTAAATTCTGTCCAACATAATTGCGGACCAACCCCAATCCACTGCCGTACCCCAAACCCCTTAAACGCTAACCCTAACAGCCTAAGTATGCTAACCCTACCCTCAAGAACACTAACCCTAATCTCTAACCACAAAGCTAACCCTAACACTAAGCCTCTAAACCTCCCCTATTATAACCCTAACCCTTAATCCTAACCCGTAACTCTGAACATTAATAACCCTGCCAACCCTAACCTCTAACTCTAACTCTCCCCTAACCTTAACACTAATACTAACCCTCTAAACCCAACCCTGCCAAACTTAAACCATTCCAACCCTACCCCCGAACCTCAAGAGGAGGACAACAACACTCAGAAAACAGTCTGCCTGCCTTATGTGAAGGGGTTATCAGAGAAAATACAAAGGATCTGCGGTCCATATAACATCAGGACAACCTTCAAAAGCTGGACGACATTTCGCATATATCTCTCCCGAGTAAGACCCCCCATAAAGGCGAAAATGACTAAAGACTGTATGTACGCTATCCCGTGCAGCTGCGGAAAGACATTTAAAGGGGAGACAGGCCAACCCCTTAAGGTAAGGATTCAAGAATACCAGAAAGCTGTAACACGAAGGGAAGTGGAAAAATCGGGCGTGGCTGTCCACATATGGAGAGAAAGGGGAGATCATCGCCCTCTGTGGGATCAGGTTGAGATCATAGACAAAGAACACCATTAGAAAATTCGTAAACTTAAGGAATCAGCACATATGCTAGACCACAAAAATCTCCTGAGTCGACCAAGCATAGAAATGAATACAATATGGGAACCAATAATAAGGCGTGCCAGAGAAAACCGATAACAACATAAATTGCAATATGAGATCTGGTAAAAACATGTGGGTAACAAAAGTTGCAATATGAGCACTGGTAAAAAATGATTGCTGAAGACATTAGGTTTATAATACCCAGAAATTCATACACATATGTCCTCAAAGACACATGGCACAGTGGATAAAAGCGTTAGTTAGATCGAGTGACAGGACCCAAAGAGTGTGAGTTTAATACCTGGTTAAGGAAGTGGAGAACTTGGAGAGGTGAATTAAAACATGGCATGTGGAACTAGAACAGTCTACCCCAGTGAGCGAAATAAAGGGTTCAGTTCGACATTCCAGCCACCTGAAGAAGACCGGAGCATACAACGGCCGAAACGTTGTAATAAATATGGCGACAAAGATGAGGACAATAGTCCTAATAATATAAGTAAGAACCAATATATTCAATGTGGCTGTAATCATATCAAATAAAATTTTGCCAATCCTCTCTTTCCATCCTTGACAGAATCCAAAAGCATTATTTTCTACCTTACAGCACCTTGCAGGCGAAACGTTGCTAGCTTCCCGTTAAACTATTACTATTTTTACGTCAGATGTTCAGACAAACTGCATTCCTTATATCCAACAGAATAGACCTTCACAGTTAGGACTTGATATGGTCTCTACACAGTCAACTCATTTTTATTCCCTTTGTATTCCATTGGTATGGAAGACGTTTCACAGAACAAACTTCCAAAGTGATGCTTCCTGGTTTTTACGATCTTAATCTCTTCAAGTTTAGGTCAACTGTTATTATAATATGTACCTCTTATTCCTTCATTGTACACACTTAAAACTACCTCACTCTTGACTGGTTCTGGGGTCTTTTATTGGGTGAAAATGTAAAACATGTTTAATGTAGTTTGAATGTAGAAATCCGACGTAGTAATTAATTTGTTCAATGAAACAGCACCAATGTCTAGTAGCAGCTATTCAGGAATTCTTAAGGTCTTTCATATCAGAGGTTGGCAGTGGATATTCGGAGAGAGTAGGAAAACGTAGTTCTGCAGGTCTTTCATATCAGAGGTTGGCCGTGGATATTCCGTCAAGAAATAAACAAAATGGCCGCCTTTATACACATCGGATCGAATATTCCACGTCTCCTAATTGGTTAAACTTCTCTTGGTAAACTATAAAATGAGTCAGCTCATTTTGGTTGCCTCACTAGTTACATACAGTATCCAAAAAAACTGTAACAGAAAAATAGTATAAAAATGTGTGATTCTTTGAAGATACCAGGAGCTGTAAACTTAAATTGGGCCAATGGAGCTCATTAGCATGATAGAGTAATTCATCTAAAAGAAGGAAATTATTTTTAATTTCTGCTGCCATGGAAAAGTTTTTGGGAGTTAACCCCGAGAATAATATTTAGAGCCGAAGTCTGAAAGGTTGTCTGACATTACATCTCACCTCATTCCAGCAATTCTTGAAATGATGAAACCATGGCGTTTTGCTTACTCTTAGCACTCATACACAAACCTCATTCATCAATCCTCTACTTTGAATGGCTCTTGGGCCTTGTATTGGGTGAACATTAGTAAAAAAATATTGTTGGAGAATCACAAATCTGTTCGAGCGAGCTTATGGAATCGGGATTAACTATCTACCTTCGGAGATCCCACATTTTCCCGTGATTTACGGATACATACTACTACTACAACGGCTATGTAGGTGCGTCATATGGAAATGCGCGTTGAACGTTCTATATTTTCAGTTTCCCCTAACTTCTATTGTTTTTGTGAGAAGAAAAATGATTGGTTGTTTAGTCTTGGCAAGACTTCATATAAAAAATGGGATTCTCACACTGGAGGAGCATTTTCAAATTTAAAGGTAATAATTTTAGGCAGATGGTGTTATTTAGCGTTAAAGCAAAGTTTTATTATCCATTGAAATGAGGATTTCTTTTTTCATTCGATTGCAATTAATAATGCAATTTGGCTTAATAAATTATTTCAGTAATTACCAATGTAAAAATATAATGATTAATAAACAAATCTAGACGATAATACAGAAGGGGGAGGAACTGAAAAGAAAAAGGGATCACAAGAGGAGCAATGTGATATGGGATTCTAAGAATCACTTTTCTATAAACCACTATTATTTTAAAATAAACATTCCAAAATTTACACAAATTCCGAACGTTATCTCCTTCAAGAACACCATTCTACGCTCATGCCCCGCCCCAAGTATCAGCCACCATCTTTACCACATCTTTTCAACCCCTTGTAAAACGCGCGACGAGCGAACACACTTTCTCAATGAGAAGAGGTGCAGTTCAAATATGCGAATGTATTTGAAACGAAGAGGGAAAAACAAATTTGGATTTGATGGGTTGGGGCGATCTTCCTTTTCTTTATTTTTTATTTTTTTCCTTTTCCTTTTTTTCTGTCTTAGGTGTTTACTTAGAGATTTTACGACGGGAGGAAGTCGAAAGAAAAGAGGCGTTTCAGCTCAGTTCTGAATGAGTTAAAAATAGTCGTAGACAGCGTGGCTGTTTCTTGGCCTGCACAAGTGTAGGCGTTTGAGATCGTGGGTCGGGAAACTGTCTATAAATAGCCAGGAGAATATTCGGAATTGATTGAACGCTATTTAGGTCAAGATTTTTTTCAATAGAGTGCCATTTAATTAAATGAGTGGCTGGTCGATATGTATACACACAGAAACACGCGAGAAATATTTTTTATACATCAATATATATATATATATATATATATATATATATATATATATATATATATATATATATATGTATATATATATATATATATATATATATATATATATATATATATATATATATATATATAATTGAAAACTCCCTACATGTATTGTGAAAGAATGCACAGTATGGGGAAAGAAGAGCTTATAAAGCTAGACTGTGTATTTGCTCGAAAAGTAGATGCCATCTCCACCTACGGCACATTGCGCAACTCCCATGATATAAAAATTCGAGTCAGTGCACGTTTTTACGCTTAGACACACCATTCCGTAACTGTTCGATGAGAGTGGTTTTATCTAGTTACCATATCTAGACAGGTTGCCAGCCAAGGCTACAGTACCAACTCTGATCTGATTCATAACTTTCCCAATGTTATCTGCGCGAAAGTGAAACGTAACCATCTCAGCTAGAATTCGAACTCGGCTCGACGGTTTCTCTTTTCGTGTTGCTAACCCTGGAACCTCACAACCTTGGTTGGAAGATCGCATTTAAACTTCAAAGTGGCAGTTATCATGTAGTACTGATTCTTGTGTTCATAATCTCCACCTGTCTCTCTTTTTGTCTCTTTCTTTCTCTCTCTCTCTCTCTCTCTCTCTCTCTCTCTCTCTATATATATATATATATATATATATATATATATATATATATATATATATATATATATATATTATGAAATGGACAAAGTCCGACAATTATTTTAAGACATTTTTATGTTTATACATTCTTTTTATAGATACAAATATTTAAGTAAATACTCCGTTTATAATAAACAGTATTAATAACATTTATAGGATACATGTTTGATTCGACATTCAGGCCGGTAAATATCTTTGTTCATTTCATGTGTGACGTCAATTGTTTACATTTGGATACGCTTTGAGCAGATATCAATGTACGTGAGAGATTCATGGAAGATTGTAGTTTAAAAGCTGTAAAATCGACCTCGCTAATCGAACGATCCTCGGTGGCTCACTCGCTTAAGGCACGTCAGGCTCTATGACGGATCCGTATAGGATGCAGGTTCGATTCCTGTCGGAGGTCGAAAATTTTCTACGAAAATTTCTCGGGCATTCAGGCCGGTAAATGTTATTAATACTGTTTATTATAAATAGAGCATTTACTTGAATATTTGTATCTCTAAAAGAATGTATAAACATAAAAATGTCTTAAAATATATAAATATAAGATGAAATAAGGAGCACGCATAAACATAGCTGTTTATATTATCACTTTAAACATTATTTTTTTGTGGATACTCGTCTTTGAGTAGGCACTCAGTTTATTTATTAAACAGTATATCTATTTATTTTCATCTACCAGTCTGAATGTTCGAGAAATCTTATTAAAGAAAAATTGCGCTCTCCAAAATACGAGTATCCACTAAAAACAACGTTTAAAGTGATAAAAAATTTGTCGGATTAATAATAATAATGATTACATATATATATATATATATATATATATATATATATATATATAGATAGATAGATAGATAGATAGATAGATAGATAGATTGGTGTGCAAAAGTTACATAAAATAATTATACATCTTTATTTTATTCAGACTTTAAGATTGTTTAGCAATATGCATTTATCAGTAGTGTCTGTGGATCATGAGCATTGGAAAATAAGTTGCTGCTTTCGTAGGTGCCAGAGGATACACTGCTTTAAGCAGTTTGAAGCTGAAAAAAGGTCATGCAAAACTGGTGTAATATCTGTGATGATAACATGCACATTTTTCTCAGTAGGAATTTCTCAGTAGGACTTGTTCCATCTTATTAACCTGTGTATAAAGTGCCTTGGTAAGTCATCGTAGTTGAACATTAGCTTCCCTTTCTTCACTAAAATCATGGCTAAAATTTCAGCTGAAACAAAGATGAGAGTTGTGGCGTTGAAGGAGAAGATAACTCAACGAGAATTAGCCAAGTGGATGGGAATTTCCAGAAACAGTGTCCGAAACACCCAAAAAGACGTTTGCTACGACTGGAAGTAGTAATATATAATATATAAAACTCAAGGTTTGTGTCAGCTTGAAACTCTGAAAATTAATTGAATATATAATGGTGTTTTTTATGTGTATGACTGTACAATATCTGTCTATATTTCTGAGATGAGGTATTATGTACATTATTTACATTATGCGGACTATTGTCCTCATCTTTGTCGCCATATCAGGTTGAGATCATAGACAAAGAACACCATTGGAAAATTCGTAAACTTAAGGAATCAGCACAAATGCTAGGCCACAAAAATCTCCTGAGCCGATCAAGCATAGAAATGAATACAATATGGGAACCAGTAATAAGGAGTGCCAGAGAAAAGCGATAACAACAACATAAATTGCAATATGAGGTCTGATAAAAATATGTATGATAACAGCAAAAATTGCAATATGAGCACTGGTAAAAAAATTATTGCTGAAGAGATTAGGTTTATAATACCCAGAAATTCATACACAGATGTCCTCAAGGACACATGGCACAGTGGATAAAGGCGTTAGCTAGTGACAGGACCCAAAGAGTGTGTGTTCAATACCCGGTTAAGTAAAGTGAAGAACTTTCAGATGGAAATTAACAGGAGATAACTGGTAACTGACATCCATTTAACATGGCACGTGGAACTAGAATAGTCTACCCCAGTGAGCGAAATAAAGGGTTCAGTTCGACATTTCAACCACCTGAAGAAAGCCGGAGCGTACAACGACCGAAACGTTGTAATAAAGATGAAGACAATAGTCCGAATAATATAAATAATGGCTGTACAAATACTACGTAAAATAGTATTATCAAATAAATGTTATTATTTATATCAACCAGTATGTATCTTATATCCTGCCTTAATGAAGAAAACATTTGCATTGAATATTCGCTTTTAAAAATAAAAATGTTAAAAAGTATTTGGTTTTCGGTTTCATATCACATATCATTCAGTATCTTCAGTGGCCCTAGGGTCATCCATTGTATGAAGTTTACTAAAATAATGCATTTTATTCTTAAAACAGTGATATAAGTTAATCGACTTATTGTTGGATTTATTTATTATTTTTTTTTAAAATATAATATACATTATTGCTAACCGTTAGTATGCTGCATTATTAATATTACTTTTCTTTCTACTGCATTCTTTTTCAAGGCTTGTCAATTACGGTATTCTTATTGTTAATTTCACTCAAAGTTGTCTTCTGTTGCCATAGCAGGAAATGACAACATAACTATGAAATTCAAACACACTATTTTCAGGGATCAGGCTCACCTTCAGTGGAAGGATAAACTTTTTGTACAGCAACTGAAGACACGTACAGAGTGATAAGGGTAAAGATTAAAAAGAAATCCCCCCCATTTAGTCAATAACCAGTCGTATTTGAAATAAACAATTACCAAAATGTTAAAGCCTATCGAATTGCTTTAATTACGACAAATTCATTAATACTATTTGATGGTAGTCGCAAGTCTCACTGTCTAATAAGCGACTGCGTAATTGTCTGTTCACTTTAACCCACATACACCCGGAATATAGTCGCCTCGGCGTGGTGTAATGGTTAGCAAGCTGGTCTCGCTAGACCAATTACGACTGAGTAGTGAGTTCGATCTTGACTGGTTACCCCTTACTGTCGGCCTTGTGCAGCATCTACGCTACGTTTGGAAAATCGCTGTACACCTGGAATCTATTTAAACTGTTATCTTCTTTTTATATATATATCTAAGTGTTTATCTACTTTCCGACCCAATAAATACGCAAGTTGATCCCAAAGATTCTATACATAGGCGGTCTTAGTTTTGGTTGTGTTGCACGCGATCCAGCAAAAACTCCTTCAGGTATTCCACCTGTAAAGAAATAAGGAGTTTCATATTTTTCTTGTAATGTTATAAAGCAAAATCAGTATTGGGTGGGTTTCGGGGTGCACAACCTAAACAAAACTCCCAACTGTCTTTTATAACTCAGAAAATACACCGTAGGATAGATCGGATGAAACGTTTTGATAAGAACGAAAGCAACGGAAAGAACGGTGCCCGAACAACGCTTGGAATGATAATAACAAATCTAATAATTTCCAAGATACTGAGATCAATAATCCGGACAGCTCTTGGAATTATAATCACAATGTCACAAAATAACAATGGTGTTTATTGAGATCAATAGTCCGAAAAACAATTGGGTTGATAAAAATTCGCCTCATAATTAGAAAGATATTTATTGTTCGAACAATATTAATAACGATAATAATTCATAATTACAAAAATATTCTGAACAGCTACTATGGGTGACCGCTTGGGTATACCGAGTGTTGTAAGCTTGGATGTACGGGTGGTATAAGGGATAATGGCTTGGAATTGTTAATCAGAAATCCGAGTTTTAATTCCAGTTGGGTACGTTATAGTCACTTACGCACAAATACATTTGTTGTGAATCCACATGTTTTCCCCCAGATATGGGTTAATTAGTAACACTTGCATCACTAAGTCATTATTATCTCCCCAAAAATGTCTTACAATCTAAATGTATTTCCTGGCTTTAAAGGGTTTATATACCGTAGAAAACGAATCAATCAATCAATATGAACAAGTACTACAACGGTTGTCTCATAATTACATGGGTATTCATTCAGATCAATAGTTTGAATAACCATAGCAATGAAACGATTCGCCCCATAATTAAAGTGACATTTATTGATATCAATAGTTTGAACAACACTTAGAATGAATAGGATAGTAGTCCAAATGTAAATAGTGTAAATAATAACTCCTCATTCTATAACTTCAGAGAGAGTTACATTTCGTATATGGAAGAGGTCATATGGGGGTTATAGATACAATCTATTATTATGGCACAAGGTCATGGAGTCTCTGTAATTATGTAGGGTGAGTTCTTTTGGGAGTCGCAAGGACCACGATTAAATTCGTTGTGTCAATGATGACGGTTGGCGGCAATACAACTCCCAGCATAGATGATGTTCCAGGGACACATGGCTGTGCTCCAGGTACTCCATCGTCCTCGCATTCACCAGATTTAAATGTATGGGACATGTTGTCAACATTCACAAACTTACCTGCGACCCAACAAACAAAACAGATACAGACAGTCTTTGAATATACATGGATTAGTTATATTCTCATACAACGACACCAGCACCTACGAGACACCGTGGCACGCGATGTGCGTCCACCATTATTCAAGCAAAGATTTGGAATGATAACGGTTCTTCTCAACATTATAGAAGATATTATTATTATATAGGATTCGCCTTCCCTTATAGCAATCACTTTAACATATTTGGTGTTATACTAACCAATGCATTATACAAGTGTTTTATTTTAAATGAGTGATATTGAGAAATCGATGAGCCGAGTTCGAATTCCAGTCAGATACATTACATTCACTTACGTGCTAATAGCCTTGGGAAAGGTATGAATCCTCTTCTTCTCCCCATAGCTATGGGTAAATAGCAGGACAGACCGGATTCTATAGCCTTGGACGGCAACTGGTCTACCGCAGAAAGAAATGGCAATCTACTGCGAGAAAAAAAAATCTGCCTCGCCATTCATGTATCGAAAGATACATGATCACCTAAGCGTTTATCACGCATGGCATAGACTGACTGACTGATTGACTGACTGATATGTCACATTTTCTTTGTACTTACATTTGCTCCCACGTGTAAAATCAAGCGATTTCTGATCTGGGGATTTTGAAACCCACACCAAAGGACGATTTTGAAAAATTTATGGGCCCGGAAAATGCTGATTAAAACACCAGAGAATCTAAATACCACAAAGAGGCGGTAACCTGTCTAACTAAAAATGCGGCGGAAATTGTCCGTTTTTGTTTATCAGCTGAGACCGCAAACTGTGCACTGTTATGTGTTTACGTATCACTTCGTTAACGACAAGAGGATCAAATTTCAAAACTAAATGGCTGGTTCATTAAAATATGACATTTATTAAAAACGAGCCTAGATGTCGCCCTTCGGGCGGACTTTAGGCTAGCTCTTGCGGTCTTCATTTGGGTCTTCACCCTTTTATCTTCAGTGTCCTATGTCCGTAAAAGTTATATAAGAATTTAAAAATAATAAAATTATTTTTCTTTATTCTACATCTTAATTCGGCATAATCGTTCTTCGTATGCGCAACCGATCTCCGAAGTTTATTTCCATTTATTTTCCGCTTAATTTTTATTTTCATTTAAAATCACCATTCTTTATGATCCCTTGACATAAAGTCAATCTTAAAAGACATTAAGGAATCCTATCGAATATGTCACATTACGCGTGCTAGAAAAGGAAAAAAAAACATATGAGCAACGTACCGTGCCTCGCTTACATTTTAATTACGGTTTTAGACCATATCAATTGTAATTGCGATGAAAAGCAAAACCAAAGTTAGACCTTTAATAAAGAGTTTTTTTTAAACCTTTAAATATGTTCGATATTTAAATTTAACTTTGAATGTGTTATTTATTTAATTTTTAATCGCGTTTAATCAGGTTCATCGAGATCAAATAACGGACGGACAGAGGGATGGACACAAGTACACCGCGCTCTCTCTCTATCTATCTATCTATCTATCTATCTATCTATCTATCTATCTATCTATCTATCTATCTATCTCTCTCTCTCTCTCTCTCTCTCTCTATATATATATATATATATATATATATATATATATATATATATATATATATATATATAGGTTTAATACAGAAGTCATAAATAGATGAATTCAAATGGGGCACATTTAGACTTATACACTTTTCCCATTAGCCGGACAGAAAAGCCAATTACTTTTCGCAATAAAGATGACAATTCTGTGTGCCTGTACGTTTGCATAAGCAGATATATAATTTACAGACAGTTTTAAAAATATTTATACAAAATTAAAAACCACAAAAAATAACATTTATTTACTTACTTCCCGAAAAGTTAAAGAAAATCTCATAATTATCTAATTTTTCTTAGATTTAAAAATCATTTTTTCTTGTTCCAACTTTTATTGCTCACCCTAGCGTAGGAGTTGCTCAAACTAAGTAGGAGCGGAATGTATTATACCGATGTCAAATATCGAAATTATTTGTATATCCGTGTGCTTTTGCATATTTTTAAATGGCACAAACACATTTAAGTCATTCACGCGCAACACCGAGATGCACCTATACATTAGATACGTGCACGCAAAGTCAAACGCAGACAGTGTATGACGGACAGAGAATCATCTCTCTATTTATAACATAGATTTCAACCTTACCATTTGTGTCATAAAGAAAATTCACTAGTTATGGCACCCTCTTCTTCCTTCCGAAACCATTAGCTTATTGGTTAAATAACACGGTATACTGAGCTGTATAGCCTGGGGTAGCAACCAGTCTAGGAAAAAGACGACTCTGAGTTTAAAACCCTGCAGAGGGTAATGGGAAATCACTTCATTATATTTCCCAAGGGGTCAATGAGAGAGAGAGGGGGGGTCGGAGAGAGAGAGAGTGTGAGAGAAATGGAGGGAGACAGAGGGAGAGAGAAGGAGAGAGAGGGAGGGAGGGAGAGAGAGATAGAGAGGGGGAGGAATAAGTTGCCGCGTGCGATAAAGTCGTATATAGAAAGAGTTCATGTGAGAAAAAACAACTTATGTTTACGGTCAAATTTCAGATGTGAGTTATAATTTAGTAGTAAATACTTTCGCTCCTCAAGGCAAGATCCTGTTCAACCCCGATTTCCGATTCTTAATTTGAAAAAAATAGTTTCGTTTTTAAGAGTACAATTCTTTCATTCATAATGTAAATGGTCAGAGAACATCTAGGAATAAGTTATATATTCATACATACATACATACATACATACATACATACATACACACACACACACACACACACACACACACACACACACACACACATATATATATATATATATGTATATATATATATATATATATATTGTCCGCGAAGGGGAACCAAGGACATTAATTGTGGTCAATGATTAGTTTTATAATTAGAAATATTTTTTCAGTTGTTCATAGTGTTGGTGAGATTTTAAGTAAAGAAAAAAAAGGCCACTCATATTTCATGAAGTTAGGCGTGGGAAACATTTTCACACCCAGAGCGCAAAGGGCAGAAAAGAGATCCGTGTTGTTCGAATTCATTTCTGAGAAAGATGCCCATCCACATTTTTGTTGACTGAAGCCTGTGTGTCGATAGGAATGCAGAAAGGAAGACTTGAGCTCTCGTTGCTTTGTCTCTGATGTCAAACTCTATCGTCGTTTTTTTCCGGTGACCACAAGAGGAAGAGACAGAGTTTCGTGAGAATTCCAAAGATAAGCGTTGAAGTTATATCAGTTAACTCAGCCATATCGTCTATAATGCGAGACGTTACAGACTGTGTTGAATGATTGGCGTAACGAGGAACTGTAACGATTGTCTTTCATCTCCTTCCATACAGTGGGCTGAATCTGAGCTAACCAAATCATTAATTTATCGGCACAGTGTATTAATTTTCTACGATCTATTTTGGGGTCTTGGAACATTAAAAGAATTTGAATCACTTTTCTTACTCAATAGAAATAATCTGCAATAAAGTGATTTGATGAAGCGATTTGGGTTTATTATGATGACACTATATATTTTAAGTCCAGTTCTCTTATGTCTGTTAACTGTAATTAGATTATATATATATATATATATATATATATATATATATATATATATATATATATATATATATATATATAATCCTTATTAATCATATATATATATATATATATATATATATATATATATATATGTATATATATATAATATTAGTGGTCAATATACATATATATATATATTATATATATATATATATATATATATATATATATATATATTGAGCACTAATATTATCTATCTATCTATCTATCTATCTATCTATATATATATATATGTATGTATGTGTGTGTGTATGTGTGTCTAAGGCACATAGATTTATTTTTATTTATTAAGCCGCCATATTTTTTAATATTTAAAAGTTATTTCTTGTGGATAACCAAATTTGAGGAGAAACTCCGTTTATTTATTTATTTTTAATACTTTTTAAAATACTGTTAAAAATAAACCGATCATCTGTTCAAATATGGATATCCACTAAATATAATATATATACATATATATATATATATATATATATATATATATATATATATATATATATACATACATACATACATATATACATACATATATATATATATATATATATATATATATATATATATATATATATATATATATATGGTTATGGATCCAGTTTATCGGTAGGGTGTAGTGTGTGCAAGCTCACAGTAGCTCTGTAATATTGTATGGTGAGTTCTTTTGGAATTCTCAAGTCTGTCTTTCTGCAGACCATTTAAACACCTTTATACTCGCTATGTCCCTTAATAATGACGTTTGGCGGCCACGCATCTCCCATCGAGTACGGATGATTTACCAGGACCACATGGCTTAGCTCCAGGTACTCCATCATCTCTAGATTTAAACATCATTAGACGTGCATGGGATATGTTGCAGACTTCACAAACCTTCCTACAGCCCAACAAAGACAACTCAGTTATATATACAGACTTGGAATGTTCCTTGATTAGTTAAATCCATACAACAACTTCAGTACCTACGAGATAACACGCTGGGTATCCACCTGACATCCATTATCAGGTAGCTGTGTAATTTTTTGCTATTTCAGTTTATGTAATGTTTTGTTATTTTTGTGAGCAACTTATTAACCACTGCGCTCCTTCAAATTTCCCTTTTTGAGGTTGTGCACGTGCATGGACGTGTATTTCACAAGTGATGAACACGATTTTATATTTTACAAGCAAATAACAGACTTTGCCAAGATGGCAGGCAACATTAAATTCAGTAAACGAATGTGCAGCAACAATATAAGCTAGGGTAAAGGATAGCGAGTTAACCTGGTTGACCATTAGTACTAGGTAGTGAGTTTGATCCTCACTGGGTGTCATATACTTACAGCTTTATGAAAATCGCATCTATAAGTGAAAAAGGGGCTTCGGCGAACGAAAATGGTTAACGAGCTAGTCTGATTGACCATTGTTACTGTGAAGTGAGTTTGATGTGTGCCCCGTATATATGGTCTTGTGGTAAATCAAATTAAGAGTAAATAAGATATATCCGCGTGCTGTAATGGTTAACGAGCTACTCACAAAGAATAATCGATTCTTGTGTCTCACTAATCAAATAGCGATAATTATAGCTCAGCAAATGCTTTGAATAATGTAAGTTGTCTCAAAATGCCGTCTTCCTTTGAAGAACAGACTAAACCATTGTTTTTTCTTTCATGCCTGTTCTGTTTTTACAAAATTTCAAAATCAAACAAGTAAATATCTGAGTAGTGACTTAACAGAGAACGGAAAGTGCGACACTGAAATACGAAGGCGTGCTGGGATAGCGAAAGATGTCTTCCAAAAGTTAAGCAAAGTATTAAGAAACATTAAGGAAATCGTTAGAAACAAAGAAAAGACAACTGAACTGTTATGCAATACCAGTCCTTCTAAATGGCGGTGAATGTTGGGCAATTCCATCATAATTGACGAAGAGACAGAAAAACAGAAACGTGGCTGAGAATACCATGGACCGAACATGTGAGCAACGGCGAAGCTTTAGAGAAAATCGAAACAAAAAATGGCATTCATACTTAACATCAAGAAGGGACAATTGAAATGAGGAAAGCGGGCTTGGAAAATTTGTTTCACACAGGATAGATTGAAAGCAATATGGATAGTGGAAAACAACGCATAACCTGCATAGCGAGCTTGAGTAAATAGATGGCAGTGCAAGGTTTAAGAGAAATAACAAAAAGACAATATTTATTCAGAGCTACAGAGGATAAGAAGTTGTGGAGGGCCATGAACGCATACGTCATGAAGAAGATAAAAAATATAAAAAGAACACTACACCTCGAGATACGATTTTTTCGAGAAGGTAATAAACTTTCTGACATTATCGTTGTTTTTTATTCAGTATATTAAAAACAAAACGAATTGTCTGTTATTATTAACACTTCCGTGATTACCGATCAGAATTATCAAGTCTAAAATTTCTGTTTTTTGATCTGCTTGGACCACGATACCACAATGTACATTTAGATAGTTTTTAATTTGTCCCAACCCTGCCTTCGGTTTCTGTTCTGACAAAACTATTCTACTGATATTCTTTGTCACTCATAAAATAGATTTGACACGAAAATGGACAAGCAAGAAGGCGGAGATGGAGTAATTTACACAGTGTATGCGATTGAGTAAATAAAGGAGATACGTGGAATTCTTTATAAAAAATAACAACCATGAGAAAAAAGAATAAAGAAGAGGAAATAATTTTACCTATTTTGGCGGGAAGAAAAATCTAGAAGCTAGAAAGAAAAAAGAAGAATTTTGGCTAAACGAGAAAAGCGAAATGGGCGGAGAAAATAATAACTGATACAGAGAGAGAGAGAGAGAGAGAGAGAGAGGGAGGGAGGGAGACAGTGAAATGGGCGGAGTCAGTTAATGTCCATTGATAAATTCATTCATTCATGATTGGTCGGCCTTCCATTCATACGCTGACTGCTGTTTCATCATCTCTAAAACTGGAAGCATAGTAAAATCCCACGTGCTTACGTGTTACTATTTTTGGAGTGGGAATTTGCCGTCAGCTCCTTCTTACTCCTTTGACGGCGCCTTCATGACTGTCAACACGTTTATCCTCTCTCTTCTCCCCAACATCCATTCTCACATTGCCCCATACCTCATATCACATTTTGTTAAGTATTAAGAGAGAGGGTTTCTTGCAAAAAAGAAAACAAAAAGAAAAGAAAAAAAGAGGATATTTTGTCACGTGATTTTCAATAAACGGGAAATTCTTGACATAGCTGTGTGTGCTAGTATTCTCAAGGGTGAGTACGCTTATGACCTTCGTTGATAATGGACACAAATGATCAATGTACGTTTTTTCTTGCGTTTTTCTGCGTTTTTTTTCAATAAATGTTCAATCCATGCAAGGCTCAAGAGCCACTCAAGATAGAGTGTTACTGCGCGATTCATGAGCGTAAGAAAGGTCAAGAAGTGAAGTTCACGAAGTTATGTAGGAAATATAACGTTAACCCTAGATTTTAAAAAAAAGTCAAGATTGAAGTAACTCGGAAAATATGGCAGCGGGCGTCTGTTTTACAAAACAGGAAAAAGCTGTCCGAGATGAAGAGGCATAGGAATGATTGTACCGTGTGGCATAGTGGGCCCTAGCTGCAAAGTTCAGGGCCGATGAAACCAACGAATGTAGACCGTCAAGACGATTTCCATGGGAATAACTACAGATTCGTCTGTAGAAAAGGAGTTGTAGGGTGGAAAATAATTTATCACCCAAAAGGTCGCATAGACGCTTTTGAATTCTATCAAAGCAGGCAAGCAAATGACAACTAAGCAGCTCCAGTCCAAATGTGGCAGCAATACACCAGTTTTGGTCTGATCTGGATTTATTAGAGATTAAAGACTACAGATACTTATTGAAGCAGCACAAAGAACCAACCATTTTTATCTGAAAAGGTAGTCATAATGATTAGCAATAGTTCAACGTTTAGTTTAAGTATTAGATACGTTCTGTTTGCTGTTAGATGGCATTAGGTGTGTTTATTTTAAAGTAAGTTCATTAAAAAGATCGCTCTCGATTTTGATGCATTAATTATAATATCAGCGCACAATTTTTAAAATTTTCAGCATATTCCCATTTTCTTTAATTCAAACAACTTCTTCCCAAGAACTGTTATTTTGTGGAACAAATTCCCGGGAGGATGCCACCCCAATCACTACGATTTTAACCTCTTCAAGTCTAGATTCAACCGTTATCTATTCCGCATATCCTCATAATCTGCGAATCTTACTTCTATTCAATAACCTAATTCAGTAATTCTTTCTTTCTGAGCCTTAAATTTTATGAACAATAGTATAAAAATACGATTTGAGCTTTGCAAATTTACTGCAAATTGAGTCTATTAGTCGTTTTGGTGCATACCTTCACGTAACTAATTCATTCTGTTTACAAAGCAAATTCTAACGTAGAAAAGAAAGTGAATGCTTTACAACAATGTAGAACGCAAGGAATTGTGGTACAAGCAAAATGCTTTCTTCGAAGGACTAAATGATCGATTCGAAATTGTAGTGATAAGACGAGATTAAGGCAGCACTTTACACTAAATATCGCGCATATATACAAGGTAACCAAAAAAGTTCTGTCCGTTTTTAAAGAAAACGCTTCACAGGATGTGTAACTTATATTTAGTCTTCGAAGTAATCGCCATCGGCATCCAGCATCTTCTGCCAACGTGTCTCCAGCTGTTCAATGCCCTTGCGGTAGAACTCGGGGAGAGGGGGTTGACGCAAAGAAATCCGTGAGGGCTTTGCGCAAGTCTGCTTCATTCGTAAAGGATTTCCCACGAAAATGATTATCCAGGGAGTGAAAGAGGTGGTAATCGGATGGCGCAAGGTCAGGTCAATAAGGTGGATGGCACAAAGTCTCCCACCCAAGTTGCTGTATGGTATCCCTGACCACTCGCGCGACTTGCGGCCTGGCGTTGTCATGGAGGAAAAGCACACCTTTGCGATTCAACAGTGCTGGTCCTTCTGGCGCAATGCCTGTTGCACACGTTTCAATTGCTGCGAGTATAGCTCTCCAGTGACCGTTTGGCCCGTTGGTAGCAGTTCATAATGAACCACTTGACGACCTGTCCACCAGATAAAAAGCATAATCTAGCGTGGGTGCATAGGTGGTCTTGCGGTGTGAGGAACAGCATCCTGAGGAGACAACCAATGTTTGGAACGCTTGGCAGTTTCGTACAGAACCCACTTTTCATCACTGGTAAGCATTCAATTGAATAAGGATGCGGTACGGTGGCGAGAAAGCAGCGATACGCAGGATGCCACTCGTTGTCCCTTGTGGACCGCCAACAGCGTTTGCGGAACCCACTCGCTCAGTTTGTACGTCTTACCTACGCGGTGCAGGTGAAGTCTAACTGTTTCATCGGAAACGTTGAACTGTCTTGCAGGTTCACCACACGTTAGGCTACTGTCCTCTTCAATGGCCGCCTTCAGGACTCCGTCATTCAAGACCTGTGGTCGTCCACTGCGAGACTCATCATGGAGAGACAAATCTGCCGACTTGAATTTTCGAAACCAACGTCTTGCAGTACGTTCATCCAGAGCACTATCCCCAAACGCTTGACATATGCGGCGACTTGATGCAGCTGCTGATAAGCCCACTTTGAAGTCGTAAGGCAAACAGCCCCGAATGAGATCTATAGATACTTCCATCCTTCTCACAGCTGTCCGGCTTATAACGCGTGTTTTTTATAACGTCTGATGTTCCTACTTCCGGCTGTCCGAATTTGAAAACAATTGCTACACGCATCTCGTATATATTTCAACTTCATTCAATGACTAATCAAAAAACACATACAGGCGACAGGATGTTTCATGCTAGACGTAATCGTGACCTGACGAATGCGTTTAGTATGAAACAGCCTGTCGCCTGTAAGTGTTGATTTCTATGTTCACTTTTATATTTACACACGCTCTATCTCTGATATTGAGCACTTTATCCCATAAATATAGCACACCTTAAGACTATATTTCTTCATATATAAATATATATATATATATATATATATATATATATATATATATATATATATATATATATATATATTATATATATATATATATCATAAAATATAGTTTTAAAAGTATGTTATATTTATGGGTTAAAGTGCTCAAAATCAGCGAGAGAGTGTATGTAAATATAAAAGTGGATATTGAGCTTGACGATTGCATTTAAGCATGAAATAGACTGTCACCGCTGAGTGTTGACCTCAAAGTCCTCTTTTATATATATATATATATATATATATATATATATATACATATATATATATATATATATGCGTGTTTGTGTGTGTGTTTGTGTAAGTGTGTATATATATGTATATACATATATATATATATATGTATATACAAATACCCAAGCACACACACACACATACATATATATTACTTCAAGTGTTATTTATAGTTGATAATATTTTTGTGTATACGTTCCGTTTTTTTAAACAGTGATTATTTTGTCTACCGGCCTTGCGCACTCGAAAAAATGTCCCCAACGGCAGGATTCGAATCTGCATCCGCCTTTGCAGGAGAAGCCACGCTCTTTTATCCGCCGTGTCTTGACCCTCAGCTAGTGATAGTCACTCAACGTCCTAGTTGACTTAAAGTACATTCATTTCGCGCACATTTTCTCGAAAGCTCAGTTTTGTGTTCGAAACGTAAAGCAATTTCTAAAGATTTCATGGATTTTATTTTTTTAACCGACATCTTTTAATTATTTTTAGTTTTTTCTTATTATTAATAAAATATGTCGAATTAATATATATATATATATATATATATATATATATATATATAGAGAGAGAGAGAGAGAGAGAGAGAGAGAGAGAGAGAGACTTTTACAGGGGCATCTTTTAAATTTTTGAATTTCGTGTAATTATACAACATTTCTTTGTTGTTTATCATCACTTGCCTTGGTGAAACGCGTCAGCAAAAACCAAGTACTGTGTATGGGCCAGTGGCCGAGTGTTTAGAACTTGTGAGTGAAATTGGCTAGACGGAACTCTTTGAGAGCCGTCGACGGTTGTGCTAGCACGAAGTGACAAGTCATCGTGAGCGAGGATGTGAGCGTGCTGGCCTTGTTCAAACTGTTGATTACGCTAGATAACGCTCTCTCTCCCAGAAACCGTAACTAAGATCCGCTCGGTATAGTTGTAATATAAACCAAAGTTTGAAAAGGTTTTGAAGAAACACAAATATGCCTGAGCAGGCGTCGGGGATTAGCTAGTAGCCACAGTAGACGAGCGTCTTCGGATACGAATGATCAGCCCCCATCTCTCTCTCTCTCTCTCTCTCTCTCTCTCTCTCTCTCTCTCTCTGTCCATATATATATATATATATATATATATATATATATATATATATATATATAGAGAGAGAGAGAGAGAGAGAGAAAGAAAGAAAGAAAGAGAGAGAGAAAAATAAATAAAGCCGCTATACGAAGCTTAGAACGGCTCATGATCAAACGTAATAGACATTCGTTGTCTGCTATATTTAGCAATATATTTATGTGTGTTTATGTGTATGTGTTTGTGTGTGCATGTCGTTTAATGAGAAAATGTTCTTCAACAATGGATTCAGAAAATTGCTTAAACGAGTTGCAAACAAACCGATTTGAAGTCTTAATTTGCCTTCTTCGTTTAAATCTATGACAGTGCTATTTTTACGTTTTCTTTATTCCTGAAATTTTATTAATGTTTTACACTATAGGCTAAACGTTTGGAGACACCCTCTAGATTTCAAAATTAGTAAGTTTCATGCCTTCTTTCGTTTAATTCTCGTCTACTAAACTAGGAGGCTTAAACGCTATTAACCCATAAGTGCATGGCGTCCATATTTTTTTAGACAGGGATTACATACAATTTTAAAATCCGTCAAACCCTAAGGTTACCATTAATCTTCTATGCACTGTGTCCTTTCAGGACGTTGTCGATCATGGATCTCCACAATTTCCTATCTTTTGTGGCTCTTAATAAATTCTGTCTTTTTGTTAACTCTCCTAAACTTCGTCCAGCCGTCTATTTACTCAAGCTCGCTAAGTAGGTTATGTCTTACTTTCCTCTGTCCCGTGAGTAGAAAATTTTCCAAGCCCTCTTTCCTCATGTGCCCTAGAAATATCAACTGTTTCTTTCTGATATTAAGTGTCCTTTTTGTTTCCATCATCTCTAAAACTTCATTGTTGCTCACAAGTTTGGTCCATGGTATTCTCAGCATCAAGTTAAATTATGCAAAAAGAGTAAAAAGTTTTAAGGGGACCGTATGCGGTTAATTTCGTTGTTGTTGTTGTTATTATTATTATTATTGAATATATGATAAAACACTTCAGGAAGAGAAAGTCTCTCTTAGTTTTACAAAAGGCTTGTAATATTCAAATTTTAGGCGATTCTTCAAAATCTAGAGAGTGGCCTCAAGCCTTTGACCTGTAGCGTAGGTATTGAAGGTATACGGTATTAAAAGAAAAGGAAAATACACTTGTTTATATTTGTTTCGTTGCCATTTTCTTCTGTTTCTTTTTTTTTTCAGAAAATGTTCTATTCTAACAGATATTGAACTTGCTTTCCCCTGGAAACCAATTTCGATTTTTACCTAACCCCAAAAACTGACTTCTAGTGTCAGTCGGAGATCCACATCTACCTCAGTCTTCGAATTTTCTTTCTCGTTTTTACAAATTTCATAGACTTTTTGGGTTTCTGGAATGAGACTTATCGATATTTTGGGTTTCTGGTATGAGACACAGACTTATTGGGATTCTGGAAAAAGATCTATAGAATTTTGGGATTCTGGAATGAGACTTGTAGACCTTTTGGGTTTCTGGAATGAGACATAGACTTTTTTGGATTTCTGGAATGAGACTAATAGATTTTTTCCACATATAAATGCAAAACCTATTTTATGTTTTAGAAGATAACAAGAAAAACAAAAAGGAAGATGTTCAAAGTAGAAAGTTTTAACATCTGACTTAGAACGTCTCCTTTTAAAAAAGGAATTTTCACACCCCTTTCTTTTTATTTTGCGGTACCGTGCTGGAATGATGTTAGACGACTGTAGAACAAAAAATTGTTCAATAAAGTTATTATGGGAAATAAAATACGTACTTTATGTTTATTAAAGAAAGCAGACAATAACTTTATTGTGACTCAGTCTATAAATTCTAATTACGCGAATTCATAATGGGCGTCCTGACATTGGTCAGATATTTGCCATACAGCAAACTGATAACAGTATCTTTTACTATTTCAGTATCATTAAAAGTTAAAGACTTATTTGTCAATGAACGTAGATATAAACACACGCACGAAGCACAAAGAACACGCGCATGTGTGAAAGTCTGTGTAAGTGTGTGTGTGTGTGTGTGTGAGAGAGAGAGAGAGAGAGAGAGAGAGAGAGAGAGGCTCCGAAAATAATGCCTCTTATTTTTTCCAACGGAAACTGTGACAAATACAGGGATCACAATAACACTGTTGGATCGAGTAGGTTTCCAGTTAGGAAAGCCTATTTTTCTTTCGATACAGACATCGTCATTTGCTATGCATTTTCGTCATGAATGAACAAAAAACCTGCTACCGTACTCGTAAAAATTGGCATCGGGGAAAGCGACCCCACTTTTCAAGCATATCGGTGTTGCCATTGATAGAGTGGCTTTCCCACACCTAGTTATTTTTCATTTCATTTTGTTTAAACGTTATTTTTTATATATTATTATATATTTTGAGTAGAAGCTCGTTTTTCAATTAAACAGAATTATTAATACAACTACACCTACCAGCCTGAATATTCGAAAAATTCTTGCCAGAAAAATATCAACCACATTTTATACCGATAAAACCCTTCATAGGTTGTGAGCTGTACTTGTGAGAACAATTTTTTTATTTATTTAAGGCATAGATTATCAGGGATTCCTTCAATCTATCAGAATCTTTTTCCGACCAAACCGAGGGCTCCAAGTTGAATTATTGATTTTTTTTCCACATTTTTGAGATTTCCGCTTCAAGACCCTTGTATTTTTTTTATTCTTGTAGTTTTTTGAAGATTTTCAATGATACATTACAATCTGCAAGGACTGTCATGTCAATAAGAAAACACATTCTGTGTTCACTATATCTGGGTGATTAGCACTGATTGTTCTTTCTGTGTGTATTGTAAAGTCCCATAAAATTGTTACCGGTCTTATCTCTGTAACTGGGTTTGGGTGAGATTCATACCAGTTTCTTGCAGTTTACTTACAGTTGCAGATTTTATAGTGCCGATATTGGCTCACCCTGTCATACCGAGTTTTTTTTATTCCGTGGATGCTCATACGGTGCAATCTGATAGAAGATGATCAATTGTTTCTGGATATTCATCACAGAATCTGCATTTCGAATTAACAATGTTTTAGCATTTGTGCTTGGTAATTTCTAGTTAGGAAGCATTGGTCCTGTGAAGCTAGATTAAACTCTCAGCTTTTAATCCTGCCCTACGTAACCACTGATGGGTTAGGGGTTTGTCTACCTTAGCTTGTTTGGCACGGGTGGAGTATTGACAATTTAGAGGTTTAGCTTTTTCTTCATTTGGTCCATTGCATTGGCTTTCTTTTTTTTAGGTTCCTTGCCGATGTAGTAGGTGTATTATGGTTTACTTGTTCTTTATTTGCTTGAAATTCTCCTTTGAATTTGTTGGTTTCCTTTATTACTGAATAAGGTTTCTTATCTCTTTGAAGTTCTTTGACATATCATAATTCCGTTTTCTGTAGTTTCTAAGTATCTTTGAAGTAATATTTTTTAAGCATTCAACCCCAAGCAAGACGAGAAGCCACTAGCACGCAAGGGGTTACAGAGAGTTGGAGCGAGAACAAAGAGACGAAAGGATGGAGAGAAAGTTAGGAGATACATCAGGGCATCTGGAGACGTCGATTGACATTACATTTGAATAGTTGGAGATTATAGCTATCAGGAAAACAAGAAATGAGGAGGGAGTTCCACAGGAGGGAAGTGCGAGACATGAAGCTATTGGAGTAGAAGAGACGGCTACATTTAACAGTTTCGACGGTGAGAGCGAGATGCCAGCCTAGTTGAACGCTTAAATTCATGAAGTACGGGAACCAGCGATAGCAGCTCATCGGAGCAGTTACCGTGAAAGTATCTGTAAAAAAAGACAGGGGGAGGCAACGGCACGTCTGTGAGAGAGCGGCTGCTGACGAGATGCCAGATTGCATATCCGTCTTTGGATTTTATCAAGTACTCCAGACCATATGCTTCAGCTGAATTTCTTAGATGAAACATTATCAATTATTATTATTATTATTATTATTATTATTATTATTATTATTATTATTGTGTTTTTCCTTTGCTCTGTGTAGTACGAGTTGCCCCCAAGTCTCAACCATAGACTTCAAGAGACAACAGTTTTTTACAGACGAGGCAAACAGTCGAGGCGCTATGCAATCAGGGAGACAAAAATGAATGTAATTGTGGCCAGATTATGGAGATAAATCTATAAGAGGTCACCATGAGAATGATTCTTTTGCAATTAATATATTTTGGGGCTTTCGGGAAATTGTTCCACGTGTTTGTTCCTTTGGATATAATTCCCAAAGCCCCAATAACAAATGTTCTGAGATGCCACATTCTACTGATTATTACTATTTTGAGTTCGTTGTATTTGCTTAGTTTCTAAATCGTTTTCAAACGTATTTATCCAGTTGAGGCAACAAAATCTATCAGAAAGCATGGATTTTCAACATTATTTTTCACAATTATAACTGATCGATTTGTCCCTATCAGTTGGAACGTTGAAATTCCAGAGGATGATAAACTCTTCGGTATGTGTATTTTTGGGGGGATTATTTCCCACTCTTGACGAGGGAGTTTGAATGCGCGATATATATATTGATCAATTTATGCATTGAAAAGCACTGTCATATCGGTGACATCCAGATATTATGTGATCAACTGTCTCCGGTTGTACTCCACATATGTGACAGGATGGTAGTTCCCGGTTGAAAGATCCTGATCTTGGGCAACAATCATGAATACACCAGTTTCTGATTCGAGACTAGAACCTAGCAACCATTGAAAGATTAATGGTTAATCTATATCAGGATCGCTCGATCTGATAGGGTATTTGCCGTGTAGAGTTTTTTTTTCCTCCCATTTCTCTCTAGTGTTTTTAAAGCCGAATTTTAATGGGGTAAATATTTTTACCCATTTTGTATTTCCAGTTCGGCGACGCATTTAATTCAGGTTCTGGTTCGCTTAGCTGCACTTTCGGAAGATATGTTATGGATTCTTTTGTCACAGAGTACAGGATTCTGGTAATCTCGTGTTTCAGAACCAATGTTAACATGCAGTGATTTGTTTGCTGTAAATAAGCAAAAAAAGAAAAAAAAACCTTGGTTTCAGTTTTCAGTGATAAGTGCAGCTGAATTATTTGATTTTGGGTGGGGCATACAATGCATTGTTTGTTTATCTCGGAGATGGACCAGTTGATAACATTGAAGCTCTATGCAATTACTGACATGGCTAGTAAGACTATGACTTCAGTTTTGTTTTTCAGAATCGCTATAACTCTGCAATAGTACTCATTTCGTAATTATTCTGTCATTAAAGTGTGTTTAACCCCCTTTCCTTGTAGAGCACCTAAGTACTTATATCTGATTTCAATTTCTAATTATTTTATTTCAGTATCTCTATCACGTGTAATATTATGTGTGACTGATAGTTTTCCCTTGAGAAATGTAACCTTTGCCCATGCCATTTCGATGTCCTCACTGCATTGTTTGACAGTCTGAAGGAAAATGTTTCTGCTAAATCTCATGTCATAATGACGTTGAGCACACGATGCCACCTTGTACCTCCAGCATTCACGGTCTTGGCAGAGCGTAAGAACATACTCCAGCACCAGATTAATCCACTGGAGATCCTGGTGAATGACGTCCTTCCAGCGGCTACGTGGTCAGCCGTGAGGTCGCCGCCAGTTTGCCAGATGGTGGGTCGAACCGGTAGATGACTCTAGTAGAGTGGTCATCAGATCGCCGCAGGACGTGGCCAAGACAGCGAACACGGTTCTGTGAGATGGGGCGGAGGATGCTCTGCTGGCTGGCTGGGACTCAGGTGGAGCTTCTTATTGGATACAAGATCGGACCAGTGGTTGAAGGTGTGAGACTCAAAACGAAGGAGGCACGAGCATTGCTGAGAGGCATTTGCAGTTGATTACGATTTTTTTGTAAAAGTTTTAGTCGTCCAGATAGAATAGGGTTTAATAGGTTTTTCGTACACCTTGTAGTCACAGTTTGTTGGGCACTTCGATGTGTTGTAATGTTTTGATCAATTAAGTGTGCCTGCCCATTCCGTTTTGATCATATGGAAAGAGGGGAAAAAGATATACTTGGTTTCAGTGAGAAAATGAAAGAAAGAAAATTAGAGAGAAAGAAAGAATGAATGACTGTTTATCCTCTCCTGCCAACACCTCATAAATAATGGACTATTCCATTTCTATTGCGTAGAAAAACAAAGAACATACGCTACTTGGTTTTCAGTGAGAAAATGAATGAAAGTCAAGAGAAAGAACGAAGGGGAGAAGATAGAAGTGTTTAAAAGATGTTTCAGTGAAATGGAAAAAGTTTTCAATTTCAAATCATTTCATTTCTATCCACTTCTTAAAATAAGGACCATTATTAATATTTAAGATGTTATTACAATATTTTGTTAAAGTTGTTAAGCTCAAATATTTAACGATGCGATAGGGGAATTTCTACGGATATTTTTATTGCTCACCATGAGCTTATTAAATTATTGACTTTCTAGTTATTAATTTGTAACTAGTATTTCTTTTATTATTATTCTCGCTTTTATACTGAGTACTAATTTCTTTTAGGAAACATTGTCAATTATTATCAATTTTTGCCAAATTTTTATTTTGATCGATTTTTTTTCTGTTCATAGATCCTTTTACTGTCGACCACTTTTAAGTAAGTAAAATGGACTGGAAATAAGTAAATAGCCGTCGACGAAATTTGCGTTCCTGTCCCTGCTAGCACATGACATTAACAACGTCTTGTTGTTCAGGTTACGAAAGCCATCCGACAAATTTTATTGAAATTTTAGTCACCTTCTTCAGTATCCGATATTTACGCAACTGTATAGTTTATTTTTCAGCCCTTAGTAATTGGCTTATTTGTTTTAATTTGCCTGAATTACTTACCTTCCAAGCATAGGAGACGCAAGTTCAAACTTCGTTGGAGGTTATTTCTTTGTTTCTGATCTCGACCCAGAGGGTTTTTATAGAAACAAGCATAATTTCGATCATGCTCTGCAGACATATTAGTCCATCGCGATTGACAATTTTTTAAAATGCCATTTCTTCTTCATCAATCATTGTTACATAGCAGTGACGAGACCCTCTTGTTAAGATATTTAGCGATGTGACGTAGCGTAGAAAATTGGATATATACCATTCCCCAGACCTTCAGGTTAAATTCCGTTATTTTCCGTTGATAACTTTTATGGTACTTGGCGTAGAAAATGACTGTAATCTTCTAAGCAGAGCGAACATGTGCATTAAGTCTTGTTCAGATACAAAGGTGCGCCAGTCCTTAATACATTAACACATACTTTTCTGTAGGCTATGTGGTTGACCAAATAAAACGACTAGCGACCACATCAATTTTAACAGCCGCTTCTTTGAGTAAACGAAATATATTCGTTTTGTGTGTGCGGTAATGTAATGGTTAACAGCTCAGAACGAAAACTCAGTGAGTCGAGCAACGTTGATCCGGGTTAGTATCTAGATAGATGACCGCATGAGAATACTAGATACTGTAAGCTTGGATGTACGTGTGGTTTAATGGAGAGTCGAGTTCGAACTCTAGTCTGGTTCATTAGATTTACTTAGGCGCAAATAGCCCTATAAAAGGTATGGATCCACCTCTAATCCCCCATCTATGGTTTAAATAGTAAGAGTTGTATTTGAAAATTATTATTATCTCCCCAAAAATGTTTAATACAATATTAACTCACAAAAATAAAAGCATTATTCTTACAATCCAAAAGTATGCTTTGTCTTTAAATAACCTACAAAAAGGTGATAAGCCGTAAAAAAATGAATCAATCAAATAAAATCGGCGAGTCGAGTTCAAATTCTGGTGATCTTGTAATGCAATAACATTTATAAATGTTACTGCACTATAAGATTGCCAAATATTGAAAATGTATTTCCTTTTATTCTACTCTCAGATGAAAATTAGCATCATCTTTCAGAGTGTCACAATAATATTTTTCGTCAATATATATATATATATATATATATATATATATATATGAAGAAATATAGTCTTAAAGTGTGCTATATTTATGGGTTAAAGTTCTCAATATCAGAGATAGAGCGTGTGTAAATATAAAAGTGAACATAGAAGTCAACACTTAGAGGCGACAGTCTGTTTCATGCTAGATGCAATCATCGGGCCACCGATATATATATATATATATATATATATATATATATATATATATATATATATATATATATATATATATATATATATATAAAACTCATGGGAAGAATTGAGGACTTAATTCACACATAAACGATTTGAATTGTATGTCGAGCAGTTTGAACAATGGAAAAGTGACCCAGAATTAGGGGGCAATGTTGATTGATACACAGCTGAAAATGCAAGCTGGAAAGCGAAAAGTTCACTTTTCGTAAACGACGAATTTGGAGTTGATTTCTCTGGTCGAAAGTTGAGTTGAAATACCAGGAGGTGGGTGGATAAGTCATCCACGCTCACTGGGGAGATTTAGTGAGTGTCGAAAAAGGGAATTCCCCAGAATTATCGAATTCTCTTACTTCGCCAGTTTGGGCGAATGTCCATAAATACGAATTCACGAAGCTAATTAGGCAAAAGTGAGAGGAGAGACAGGAGAGACGGAGACGAGACTAGAGACAAGAGAGAGGCCAACGTAATTATCTGCCGACGAAAGCCTTCGACTTCAGCCTTGTGCTAAATTTTACCAATAACAGCAAACCAGATTTTTCCAGGTCAAAAACGATAATATCACTTCCGATTTAGATGCAGATTCGGCTGATAATTAATTGCATGCGAACTCTGACAAACCAATTATTTTACGGATGAATGATATAAAAGCAGTATTTACTTTGGTTCAATTTATTCAAGTGTTATTTTTTTCCTGTGCGTCATCGACCTGCTTGGACTAGCCCAGCACGAAGATACCTGCGACGATTCGATCTTGGCTGTCTTATGATCAAACTTAAATTACAACGTAGGATAAGGTTAGCTCTGGATTGAAGCGGTTACTTCAGCGACCAACCTCGGTGTTGGAAGGCTTGGACGACCCGAGAGGGTGTTGCACGATTACAGATAGACCGGTGTTTGAAATAGACGTCTCGTTTTTTAAACAGTGTGTATTACGTCTACCGGCCTACGCACTCGAGAAAACAATAAAATGTGCTCTCCGAAATGGTTTTAGCTTGCGTCTCCACTTTTAGGAGAAACCACCATTTAATCCAGCATACTTTAGATCGCGCATCCACGGAGAACATGGAAAATGCACATTTTCTCGATTTCGTGTGCGAAAAATAAGCAAACCAATTTGTAAAGAATTAATGGATTTATTTTTAATCCAACATTTTGGATCCGTGTTTTAAACACTTCCATTTTACACACACACACACACACACACACACACACACACACACACACACACACACACACACACACACACATATATATATATATATATATATATATATATATATATATATATATATATATATATATGTGTGTGTGTGTGTGTATAGGCTTTCATCTGTTTTGGGTTTATTGATGTTGCCACGTTTAGACATTCGCCCGAAACGAGAGACGTTGGTAGTTCCAAAACGTTTTAAAGAATATTTTTTCAATCTAACAAAATTCATCTGTATTCTTTTTCTTTTTCTCTCCATCACCTTTGTCCTTGACTATCCCACATTGTGACATAGGGAATGCCACTTTTATTAAAAGAGAGACTAATCCACTAAGACGAAAATGTCTGGAAAATGACTTGATCGCTAACTCAGCCATGGTCTTACAATATATCACCATTCTTGGTAGAGTTTCTGTTGTAATTTACAGGATTATATATATATATATATATATATATATATATATATATATATATATATATATATCTTTTAGAGTTATAGGGTTGTTTTATTTTCCAAACACAGCGCATTGTGGCCGTGTTCGTAGTTAATATTATTTAGTGTTGGCTTTTTAGTTTTTATTATTAAGGCTTCCAATATTTTAAATTTTTTTTTTACATGTAGATGAGATTATTATGTTTGTATTTTCTACTAATATGTTTCGGATGTAGTCTGGTAATTTTGTGTGTATGTTTAAATGAGTTCTAACGGAGCTATGGTCAGATAGGTGTAACGTAAGGCGTCCGGATAGGCATGTGGTCGTGTGACCGATGTAATTATTTATGAATTTGGTTTGATCAGTAACATAGTTCCTTAAGGGGCATTTGAACTCATATATAATGTTCGTTCGTTGTAATTTTGATTTTGCTGGTGTGTTGTTATTTTTGAGGATAAGGTTAGTTGTTTTAAATTTTTTGTAATAGATAATTAATTTGATTTTTTTATTCAGGTCAATTGGGGTAGTGTATTCATGATATTTCTAGATATTTCTTGTTTTTAGTTGATGTGCATTTGTTTTTTGTAGAAAATATTTGTGTTATTTGTTACTGTGTTTTCACTATCGTTGTTATTTACTTGGGGAGAAATAGTCTAATTTGGTGTTGTATAAGGTGGTTAGTGTCTGTTTTACATTATTGAGCTCTTTAAGGAAGAGTAATCGAGAGGATGAATTATTTTTAGGAAGTTCTTTATCACTGCTATTTTGTATCTGAGTGGGCATTCACTTTTAAAGTTAAGGTGGAAAGTGTTTCTGCTAGTGGTTTTTTTAAATTATGAGGCGATAAATGTGTTGTTACTATATTCTACGAGAACATTTAAGAATGGAAAGTGTATTTTTAGAGGGGCTAGGTATAGTTAAGGACAGAGTCTTTTTCAGATGTGGTCTTAACAGTATCTATTTCTTTAGCGTTACTTGCTAAAATAAAAATATCATCTAAGTAGAGGACATATATTTTAGGTTTACAGACCTGTTTAAATATCATATTTTTCTACACGGGACATGTTATAATTGGAGAAACATGGCCCGAGTGGATTTCCCATACTAACACCATAAATTTGGGTGTAAATCTTGCCATTATGATCATAGAATGGGACTTTGGTTGTGCATGCGTGTAGTAATTTTTTGAGTATAAATGGTTTGATGGATGGCGGAGGGATAGAATTATTAGTATGCACAGAATTGAGGATAATGTCAATGGTTTGATCGACGGGGATGTTTGGAAATTAATTTTCAACGTCAAGTGACTTGGTTTGGTTTAGTAGTTTTTAAAATTTGGAGGAATTTCTAAATTTAGGGTCAAAATATGACAAAGTGGATTCATAATTTTGCCAAGAGTATTTGCGCGTAAGTGAATATAACGAACCCAACTGGAATTGGAACTCGGCTCTCCGATTAACAACTCCGAGCCATTATCAATTACATCACCAACACATCCAAGTTTACAGCACCTGGTATTCCCAAACGGTCACATATCTACGCTACGTATTGGCCAGGCTCGACGTTGTTTAACTTCGGTGATCGTACGAGAACCGTTGTTTCAACGTGATGCGGCCGTGAGCATTTAAGTAAGTAAGCATGTAATTAAGTAGGTAAGAAAAGAAAGGGCGAGTAAGAAGGAATGAAAGAAATTCATACAAACTTATAGTTAATTACGGGAGAAAATGCCCTCCAAATCGTTTATTGTAAACTTGTACTGGTACACAAGATTCGCCAGTCTAACGGAATGTGAATTCGTTTTTAAGGCCAATGAGAGTAAACTGTGGTATCTGAAGTGTTCGCACACGATGTACTTCGATTTTTCAATCTTTGTAATATTTTGCTGTTCGGAAAGAAATTACGTTTTACCAGGAAGAACATAAAAAAAACAAATATAACTCAAATATATTTTTTTGTCATTTACAACCACTGCAGCCCAACGACAAAGCAAATACTCAATTGTACGTTTAAAATATCTGAAAATTTCTTGATAAAAATTTTTTTCAACTATTTGTGTTTTTAATATCCTGTCACTTATGAAATGTTCTAGCGATGAAAACAAATGAAAATCTGTAGGTTTTAAATCTGGTGAGTACGGAAGACGTGAAATAAATTCTTATCCTAGCAATTTTTTTCTTTCTGTTGCAGCTTATACCTTTCCATTGTCAGCCTGGAGAATAACAGATTTTCTCTTTGTGTTTTTAATATTCTGTCACTTATGAAAGGTTCTAGCGATCAGAACAAATGAAAACTTTTAGGTGTTAAATCTGGTGAATCTGCCCCAGTTCACAACTGATTGTAGGTCCTTTTCGAGACGAACTGCCAGGTTAACTTTGTCAGCATCACTAGATTTGTTTTTGAGGCAGGAGTAAATTGTGGTGTCATCCGTGTAGATGCCGACTTGGGAATCTATGGCGTCAGGAAGATCATTTATGAATATAAGGAACAGAGTAGGGCCTAGGATGGAGCCTTGAGGAACACCTGCGTTAGTGGGATAGGAGCTGGAGATGAATCCGTTGAGAACAACCTTCAATTCACGGTTTGACAGGAATGATTGTATTAGGTCAAACAATCGACCTGTAATACCATAACCCTGAAGCTTGCGAAGAAGGCCGGCATGCCAAACCCTATCAAACACTTTGGAGATGCCTAGGGCCACAGCACGAGCTTCACAGTTATTATGAATAGCTTCGTAAACAAATTCAGTGATGGCCGTAAGAACATCAGCTGTAGATCGGGCAAAGCGGAAACCATATTGCTTGTCTGAGAGCAGATCATGGGATATAAGGTGATTAATCACTTCAGTGTTGATAAGGGCTTCGAAGACTTTACCGAAGAGGGGTAGGAGACTGATAGGACGGTAATTAGAAGGGTCGGAGGGGTCACCAGAGTTCTTAAAGACAGGAACAATGGATGAGGACTTCCAACAGCCAGGAAAACAAGACTCCTTGAAGAAGTAGTTGTATAATTTAGAGAGGGCAGGCGCCAATTCAGGCGCGCATTTCTTCGGGACAATGGCTGGTATCCCATCTCCACCAGTAGCCTTGTGATGATCTAAGTTAGAGATAATGCCCAATACCAATGACGGGGATATGTGCAATCCGCCCAAGAGGGCCTCAGTTCTGGAAGGGAAATCGGGCATGGGTACCCCGGAAGACTCAAGCGTTGAATTGAAAGAAAATTTCCGAGCAAAGCATTCAGCCTTGTCGGCAGAGGTTGTCAGGACCTCAAACTGATTGAACAGGAGAGGAATGGAGGGTTTGCTATTGTTCAGAACGCTCTTGCAGAGACGCCAATAATCCTTAGAGCCGAATTTGCGAGATGCAATACGTTCCTTCATCCGAGCAGCAAATAGTGACTTAGCTTCGTTGAGGACACGCTTACACTCGTTACGGGCGGAGGTAAATAGGCGTCTATTGTAGTCGGACATATCACCACGAAATCTTTCAAAAGTTTTTAATTCGCAGTGAGTCGACTTCCAGAGCGAGACTTGTCACAATCGCCATATTTAAGTCTTTTAAACCACATCTGACATGTAAAGCCTTCACTCCATCCGTATACACTGCACAAATATTTTTAAATACTTCTATAGCAGTAACAACCTTACGGAATTCAAACAGTAAGGGACGGTGAATAAGTTGCTTTTTAAAGTTATAATCCTCCATGGGGTTAAACTCTGAAATGCACTATAAACAAAACACCGATGAATAGAAGAGATGAAAAACTAATTCTAGGCGCAGTTTCCTACTAGACAACCAGGGTTCTCTCTTGGTCAGTTGACTCATAATTCATAGCGCTGCAATACGTAAATACTCCTCTGACACACTAATATATTTGTTACTACGTTTTAACAAAATACACGTCTCTCATAATTGATAACGTGGTGCAATTAAAAAAAAGGACACGATATTTCACAAACTATGGAGACTAGCTTAACTAGGCATTCGCGAAGTGTTCACACCAAGTTGGGAACGCATAGATTAATGCAACTCGGGTGGGTACTTCAACGTGATGTGATGGTTAGCAAACTTGTCTCGCTGAAGCAGTTACGAATGAATAATGAGTTCGATCCTCACTGGATGCCCCATGCTTTCGGCCTTGTGCCACATCTAAGCTACGCTTCGAGTATCAATATATTATGAAATGGACTAAATCCGACAATTATTTATCCTTTCATGAATCATAAATTTTATATACATATGTTGGATTATATAGACTTTGAAATTTTTATTTCATAATGTGTTTTGTAGGTTTCCTGCGAATATGTGGTATTTTGGTGTATGTAGGATTGAGAGGTGATGGATAAGTTGTTGTGGTGAATGAGTAAATTGTAATGAATGAACAGGCTGTGAGTTGAATTAACTAGGACTAGGACAACTAAGGAAGACCAGTCCCCTCCCTATTTCTCCCCCGGCCATGTGCCACAATTTCTGTATTGTCAGAAATAAATACATGTAATGGTCAGCAAGCTTGTCTCGCAAGAACAATTACGACTGAATAGTGAGTTCGATCCTCACTGGATGCCCCATGCTTTCGGCCTTGTGCCACATCTAAGCTATGCTTGGAAAATCACTATACAGGAGAGTCTGGGGCACCTCGAGGGGGGTGCAATGGTCAGCAATCTTGTCTCGCTAGATCAATTACATCCGAGTAGTGAGTTCGATCCTCACTAGATGTTCCATACTTTGGCTTTGCACTACAACTAAGCTACGCTTAGTAAATCGCTATAAATGCAATCAGTAAAATATTCGACAGTCATCCACGTAGAGCTCCTTCATTGCTATCTTATGGCCTGCTGTAAACAATACATTCGGAAACTGTCAGATTATTTGAAATAATTAAAAAACTTATCCATATTCGACTTAGAGGATTTAAAATGCCAACACCTCATTCGTAGTTTCCATTTTCATGTACAGAAAAATAAGCAAAAACCGTAATTAATTTATGTTATATTTGAGCGCACCTAGAAATGTGTTTCGTCACATTCTGCTTGGTAAAAATGTCTATAATGCAAATAATGGCACCAGATTAAGCAGCTTACTGACGTCTTTATCTTTTTTATAGCCTTTCTCTCTTACTTCAGACAAACAACCCTGTTCGTCTAAAGAAAGATTATAAACACAAGAAAAACACTTTATGAAGCCACTGTTTTTTTTTTAATACTAACCAGTAAGAATTTGAGGTAGAATGTTGATTTTGATTTTTTTAAAGAATATTATATTCTACTTTGCGTCATTTTTTTCTAATCCGTGTAATAGATGTTCTGCAACTGCAACAGTTATCAGCGCGGAATACAGAATCAGAATACAGAATCAGAATTATGCCGTTGTACGCTCCGGCCTTCTTCAGGTGGTTAGAATGTCGAACTGAACCCTTTATTTTGCTCACTGGGGTAGACTGTTCTAGTTCCACGTGCCATGTTTAGTGAATGTCAGTTATCAGTTATCTCCTGTTAATTTTCCCCCTGAAAGTTCTCCACTGCCCTAACCGGGTATTGAACTCACACTCTTTGGGTCCTATCACTGGATCTAACCAACTTCTTTATCCACTGTGCTATGTGTCCTCAAGGCGGATAAAGGCGTTCAATACCCGGTTAAGGCAGTGGAGAACTTTCGGAGAGAAAAATTAACAGGAGATAACTGATAACTGACATCCATTAAACATGGCACGTGGAACTAGAACAGTCTACCCTAGTGAGCAAAATAAAGGGTTCAGTTTGACTTTCCAACCACCTGAAGAAGGCCGGAGCGTACAACGACCGAAACGTTGTAATAAATATGGCGACAAAGATGAGGATAATAGTCCGAATAATGTAAGTAATGTACATAATACGTCATCTCAGAAATATAGACAGATATTGAAGGCATAGCAATTCCCTGTTAATAAAGTAAATGAATTATCGCCTACGTACTGAAGGGATATACAACGAAAAGGAAATTGTGGAGAACCAATTAATTCACTAATGTTGAATAATTTTGTTTTTATTAAATTTTATAAAAGTTATTAGGGGAGGGTACAGTCTTCTATATAAATTTATTGTAAATTGATCCCCCACTATGGAAGCCAACAAAAATATGCTCACAACACGTGATTTCTTAAATTAAAAATGATTGCGAATTTAAAAGAAAAAAATAAGTAAGAAATCACGTGGTATGTTTTGTTTCAGCTTTCGTCGTACAACAATTTAAATATATGGGAAATCTTTTAAACAGAGTAAGGTAAGTGCGATGCCGAAATCAGAAGGCGCATTGGGGTAGCGAAAGATGCCTTCCAAAAGCTAAGAAAAATATTAAGAAACTGGAACATTTCGTTAGAAACAAAGAAGTACTGAACTGTTAGGTAATACCAGTCGTCCGATATGTCAGTGAATGGTGGACAATCTCATAACAAATGAAGAAAAAATCTTGAAGCAACGGAAATGTGGTTCTACAGAAGAATGTTGAGAGTAAGATGGGACCGAACATTATGAGCAAACGAAGACGTTTAAAAAAGAATGGAAACAAATATGAGACTTATAATTAACATCAGAAAGAGAGGACTGAAATTTCTAGGGCAGATAACGAGGAAAGACGGCATGGAAACTGAAAGGACATATTGAAGGCAAGAGAGACAGAGGAGACAGCGCATAAGCTACCTCACGAAATTGTATAGTGATTTTCCAAGCATAGCTTAGATGTGGCACAAGGCCGAAAGTAGGGGGCACCCAGTAAGAATCGAACTCACTACTCAGTCGTAATCTTTTTAGCGAGACAAGCTTGATAATCATTACACTGCCTCGAGGTGCCCCTCATGAACTTGTATAAATGGATGATAAAACGAAATTCAGGAGAGATAGAAAAAAATTAAAATTTGCTAAGAGCCACAAAGAAGAGGAAATTATGGAGAGCCGTGATCGCCAACATCCTGAATGGATATGACACATATAAGATGTAGAAGAAAAATGGGTTAATTTACAATGAATTTACATAGTAAACCGAACCCTTTATTAACTTTTCTGAAATTAAAAAAAATGTATATTCGTAGTTTTGCGTGCTTAATCTATAGTAATATAATAAATAAATTGAAAAAAATGCTTATTTCTAGTCGTGCAGACTTTTGTACAACTTCATCAAAACTACTTGCTTCTTTATAAAATACCTTCCACCGCTTCGTGATAATCATTATATATATTTATTTCCCACATATGTTACTGAGATATGGAAATTATCGAGATAAGGATCTTAGTCTACAGTTATCTGTTTATGTCGGTTTCTGGTATTTACAGTGGTTCGATTATCGCCCGGTTCACAGACCACCCGGTCTTTTGAACAGGAGCAGAAGTTTATACCTTGTTTCCTGTTTGGGTTTCTGGTTCCTTCTAAAGTTTTCTCATTTTCTTTGACTCCCAGTAGACCTTTGCGTCTTAGTGGCGTTATCGCCTTGCTTGGGGTGAATTGATTAAAAAATCATTAAGTTCGTATTCTAATAATGACAAACGCATCTATTCACACAAATATATTTATTTTTCTACATATTCCCTTCTTTGTCAATACACTTAATTAAGTGGAGAATATTAATTAATTCGATTGAACATAATACAGTAAAACTTTCGACTCAAACTTCAGCTAATAATTACCGTAATTATTCGCGTATAACACGCACTCTTTCTAGATTTTTAAGCATTAAATTGTATACTTCAAAATTGAATATTATTCCAACACGTGCTATACGACCGAAAAGTATTTCATTTATGGTCCAAACTAATGTTTTATAAAAAGTTACAGCACTAACCAAACGTAGAATTTATTTATTCACTTAGGTATTAATCATATTCAGTCACCTTCACTGCTATTACACACACACACACACACACACACACACACACACACACACACACACACACACACACACACACACACACACATATATATATATATATATATATATATATATATATATATATATATATATATATATATATATAACTAATAGCAACTAATATCAAGATTGTATGTGCTTATAAACTCATATATCTCAAAATAAGTTATTCAAAAATCGCTTGAAAATGAAACAGCATTAGGGATTTTAATTTAATTCTATAATTCAATTTAAAGTTTTAGTTTCTGTTTTTGAAATATGGTAATTCCTGTGTAGCAATGGGACTATATTTTTAAATTAGTATTTTTGGTTGTACTTTTGAGCCATTATTACAAAGCTTCGACCGTTGTACCCTTCAGTCGTTATCACAAAGCCTTTGTACCCTTCTGCCGTTATAGGATTGCCGGTCAACCAGTTTCGGACTTTGTACCCTTCGGTCGTTATCACAATGCCTCGGCCGTTGTACCCTTCGGCCGTTATCACAATACCTCGGCCGTTGTACACTTTGGCAGTTGTCACAACGCCTCGGCCGTTGTAAACTTCGGCAGGTATTACAACGCCTCGGCCGTTGTACACTTCGGCAGGTATCACAACGCCTCGGCTGTTGTACACTTCGGAAGGTGTCACAACGCTTCGGCCACTGTACACTTAGGCAGGTGTCACAAATTCTCAACCATTGTACTCTTCGGCAGGTATCACATCATTACATCCGTTGTACACTTCGGCAGTCATCACAAAGCCTCGACTGTTGTACCCTTCAGCCGTTATCAGTAAGGTTCGCACTTTGTACCCTTCGGCCGTTGTATCTTTGCCCGTTATCCCAACATCACAGACGTCGTACTTTTCAGCTGTTACTTCAAAACCTCGACCGTTGTTCACTTCGACAGTTATCACAAAACCTCGGGCGTTGCACCCTTCGGCCATTATACCCTTCGGTCGCTATCACAAAGCCTCGGCCGTTGTACTCTTCGGCCGTTGTATCCTTCGGTCGTAATCACAAAGATTCGGCCGTCATAAATTTCGGTCGTTATCACAACATGTTGGCCTTTGTACACTTCGGCCGTTATCACAAAGTTTCGGTCGTTGTACTTTTCAGTCTTTATCACAGCGTGCCGGCCGTTGTACCCTTCGGCCGTTATCACAAAGCCTCGGCCGCTGTACCCTTCAGTCGTTGTACCCTTCGGCGGTTATCACAAAGACTCGGCCGCTGTAACCTTTGGCCGTTGTACTCTTCGGTCGATATCACAACACCTTGGCCCCTGTACCCTTCGGCCGTTATCACAAAACCTCGGCCGCTGTACACTTCAGTTATTGCAACCTTCGGCCTTTGTACCCGTTGGCCATTATCATAAAGACTTTGCCGTGGTAACCTTTAGCCGTTGTACTCTTCGGTCGATATCACACCACCTTGGCCCTTGTATCATTCGGCTGTTATCACAAAGCCTAGGCCGCTGTACACTTCAGTTATTGTAACCTTCGGCCGTTGTATCCTTCGGCCGTTATCACAAAGCCTCGTCCGATGTACTCTTCGGCCGTTATCACAAAGCCTCGTCCAATGTACTCTTCGGCCGTTATTACAAAGCTTCGGCCGTTATACACTTCGTCCGTTATCACATCATGTCGGCCTTTGTACACGTCAGCCGTTATCATAATGTTTCGTCCGTTGTACTCTTTGGCCTTTATCACAAAGCCTCGGCCGTTGTAATCTTCGTCCGTTGTACCCTTTGACCGTCGTACTCTTCAGTCGTGATCATAACGCCTCGATCGTTTTGCTCTTCTTTCATACTTCTACTCCTGTAGTCAGAAAAGAGAAAACTTGGTGAATGAATCAGGTGTGATAACAGCGACAATAATGTTCCAAGTTTTACACACTGGATTGTCCCATTGAACTGGTGATGTAAAGAATTGGTTCGTGAATTTGTCGGCTTCGTAATTGGGATTTTATTTCCTGGGTTGATGATTGCAGACTTAGATTCAATGGTTTCAGGGAGAGCACTAACCGACCTGTACAAAAAATAGAACTCTGCTCTCCGATTCTTCAATCCGCGCCTCTATCGGATTGAGGAATCGGAGAGCCGATTTCCTATTCCAGTCGAATCCATTACATTCACTTACGTGCTAATACCCTTGGGAAAGGTATGAATTCTCTTCATCTCTCCTCAGTTATAGATAAATAGCAGGACAGACTGGGTTCTATAGCCTTGGATGGCAACTAGTCTACCGCAGAATGAAATGGAAACCTACTACGGGTAAAAAATATGCTTTGTCAGTCATGTATCGAAAGATACATGATCGCCTAAGCGTTTATCACGCATGGCACATAACTGACTGATTCCTTGTATATATGTCGAGTTCGAATTCCAGTCGAATCCATTACATTCACTTACGTGCTAATACCCTTGGGAAAGGTATGAATTCTCTTCATCTCTCCTCAGTTATGGATAAATAGCAGACCGGGTTCTATAGCTTTGGATGGCAACTACCACAGAAAGAAATGGCAACACACTACAGTCATTGATCGAAAATATACATGATCGCCTAAGCGTGTATAACGCATGGCGCATAACTGACTATATAGCTGTCAATGCTGGATAATTTCCTCACAGAGCCCGCTCTGAGCACTCTAATTTTTTCAAATAGGAGAAATGAGTTAACAGAGACGTGGTTTTACAGAAGGATGCTGGGAATACCATGGGCGGAATATGTGAACAACGAGGAAATTTTAAGGAAAATGGGTGACAAAAAGAATGCTGACTAGAAATTTCTAGTGAACATAAGGAAAGAAGAGGGTTTGTAAAATTTGACACTCACTGAACATAGTGTCGCTTGTACTTAGAATCAGAAAGAGACAATTACAATTTCTGGTACATATAATGAGGAGAGAGGACGAGGTGTATTTGACACTCACTAGATATACTGAAGGTTGGAGTGGCAGAAGGAAATAGCGAGTAACCTACACAACAAATTTGTGCAAATAAACGCAACATCACTCGCCATCTTCTGTGGAGTGCAGGACAACTCCACACCGCCAACTCAACAAGCCGGGACAACTCAGGACCGAGGCAACTCAGCACCAGAAAAACATAACTATTTTATAACCGAATAAAAGTAATTTATTACGGATTAAAACCTTAATTAGAGAATATTTTCCCCAATTAACGCATTTGAAATGGTATTATGTAAAATATGAACCAATTTTTTTTGTTTTTAATAATTCTTAATAAAGTAAATTGTAAAGAAATTTATTTTGTAATAAAGTAAATTGACATATAAAAATAATTTAATAAAACACACTTGTTTTTAATTATTTTTTAAATAAAGTAATCGAAAAATACAAAACAAGATAAAACATTTTTTTTGTTTTTCATTATCTTTATTTAAGTAAATCGTAATGTAGTTTATTATTCGAAAAATATTTTTATAAAAATAATTTAATGATTTACGATTTACTTTATTAAAAACAAAAAACTGGTTCAAATTTTATCTAATGCCTTTTCAAATGCCTTATATGAAGAAAAATATTCACTAATTAAGATTTTAATCTTTAATTCGCTTCATTAAAAATAAACAAAAACAAAAACTGCTCCATTTTGTTTTCCATTTTGTGATTTACATTATTAAAAAATACATTTTCTTAAGATTTACTTTATTAAAATTATTTTAAACAAAAAAATGGTTAATATTTTACATAATGCCTTCAAAATGCCTCATTTGAAGAAAAAATATTCGCTAATTAAAGTTTTAATCTTTAATGAATTACTTTTATTCGGTTATAAAAAAAAAGTTATGTTTTTCTGGTGCTGAGTTGTCGCGGTTCTGAGTTGTCCCTGTGCTCAGTCGGTGGTGTTTAGTTGACGGTTCTCTCTCCCCGTTTCTGTTTTCTTGACTCCTGTTTATCTTTTGTCCTTTCCTCAATCCTCCCTATTCTCAGTCTTTTAATCCCATGCGTATTAGTCGCATTCTTGCCTTACTTGCGGTGAAATAATTAAAAAAAACATGGATGGCAGGAATTTTCAAAAATTTAAATACAATACCAATCGTTATCTTCTGTCTTAATTCTTATTTTTTATTGTTTTCTCTCCTTAATAGTATATTTTCTCATATTCTCTAACAATAAGTAACACCTCCCAGCGTCTTAGTGTCTTTATTGCTCTGCTTCGGATGAAAATATCATCTGGGAAAGATAGTAAGAGGAAAAAACATTAAAAACAGGAAATTATGGAGAGCTATAATCAATCACATTCAAAAAGAAGATTGATCAGTGACGCAAAGCAGAAGCTGAGTCTCAAGGGTTATCTTCAATAAAACCGTGTAATGGACGCATGGAAGAGCCAGAAGCAAGACGCAACTTGCCACAAGACACACATGTACTCCGTGTGTTAATGAATATATTAACAATATGGATTAACATTTTTTTAAGTTACGCAGTTTGTGTCACATATTTCAGGAAGAAGTGAAGTGAAGAAAGAGACAAAAAATCCAGGATAAAAGGAAGAAAAAATAGAGATGTGTAAAAAAGAAAAAAAGAAGAAAATAGAAAAGAAATCCAGACAAAGGAGCAGTTTACTTCCGTCAAATGAAGATATCATTGTTATGAATCACACTATCTCTCTCACTTTCTCTCTAACTTTCTAGTTCTTTTTCTTTCTCTCTCTCCCCACAACACGAAAAAGTGTGTCATGAATGTCTATCTACGAATATGAATGCGTGTCGCAACGAGTTTCTTTCAAGTGACAAGAAAATGCCGGACTGCATGCCGCACCTTGGGTCAAAAGGGTAAAGTTAAACACGTTTGCTTGAAGTGCCTATGAGAATAAAGAAAAAGAAATGAAAGAAAAAAAATCGGAAACAAAAATCAAAAATAAAACAAAAAAGATCCTGGCTCATCAAATCTGTGAAATGGAATCAAAAATGCAGATTATATAAACAGTAAAGGTTGACAAATAACACAGAATAGGAAACAAATTAAAACAGCAGCTTATATATATATATATATATATATATATATATATATATATATATATATATATATATATATATATATATATATATATATATAATGTTCTGGCCATGAGACCCGGGTTCTAATCTCACCACAGATTTGTCAGGAGAAGTCTTCCTGATGTTATCGTTCTGGAGGGGGGGAGCGATCCCAGCGTGCACCAACTTTGGGAAGTGCCTGAAAACTATACCACAGGTTGACCCAAGCGCTGTGAACGAAATTGGATAAACAGAACATTTGGAGGCCGTCGATCTCTATTCTAGCACGAAGTCACAAGTCATTGTGACCGAGGGTTTGAATGAGCTGGCTTTGTTCAGATTGTTGATCACGCTAGATAACACGCTCTCTCCCAGAAACTATAACTAAGGACTGCTCAGCATAGTTGCAGTATAAACCACAGGTGGGCTCTGTGGTTGTTGAACAAACACAAATGTGCCTGAGCGAGCGTCTGCAGTAGGAATTGGCTAGCCGCCCTAGTAAAGGAGTATCCCAAAATACGAGTGGCCAGCTATTATATAAATAATGATGAAAGCAGAGACTTTAGAAATTCATGATAATATTTTATTTCGGAAGATCGATTAATCGATCTCGTCTCATCAGACTAAACGCTTTCACAAAGAAATGCATTTAAAACTAATCTACGCACAAATGCAAAAGGAATTATCAAACATAGGATGTGTTTTAAAATAAAGTTTTAATATGGTGGAAGGGGAAAAGAGAGAAAGAGAAAGTGGGAGAAAGAGGAAGATATATGTATGTCTAGAGAGATATATATAGGTTGAGAGAGGTAATATAGGAACGGTTGTGGATAAGAGCCGACAGGTTCACCTCTCTTTTCACCGAGTGTGTGAAGTAAAGTAGACAGGATGTCGAGCAAAAAAGGAATAAAGGAAAGAGAAAGGAAGGAGGAAGAAAAAAGAAAGAAAAGGAAAAAATGAGAGAGGTGTTTCGGAACTGGCAAGCGTCGGGTTTAAAATTGAATGCATTCATAAGTTGCCTGTTTAATGCATGTAGTTATTTTAAGACATCACTATACCCAAGTAATTTTAAAAGTAGTTTATTGTCGTTTAAAAGCAGTAAAATCGACCTTGCTAACGATCCTCTGTGGCGAAATCGGTAAAAGCACGTCAGGCTATATGACGGTTCCGGATAAGATACAGGTTCGATTCCTGTCGGAGGACGCGTATTTTCTATGACAATTTCTCGGACATTCAGGCCGGTAAATGTTGTTAATACTGTTTATTATAAACAGAGCATTTACTTAAATATGTGTATCTATAAAAAAAGAATGTATAAACATAAAAATGTCTTAAATTAATTGTCAGACTTTGTCCATTTCATAAGGTGTGACGTCATTTGTTTACATTAGGATACGCATTGAGCAGATATGAATGTACGTGAGAGATTCATGGAAGATTGTCGTTTAAAAGCAGTAAAATCGACCTTGCTAACCGAACGCTCCTCTGTGACTAAATTGGTTAAGGCACGTCAGGCTATATGACGGTTCCGTATATGATACAGGTTCGATTCCTGTCGGAGGACGCATTTTCTATGACAATTTCTCGGACATTCAGGCCGGTAAATGTTGTTTAATACTGTTTATTATAAACACAGCATTTACTTAAATATGTGTATCTATAACAAGAATGTATAAACATAAAAATGTCTTAAAATAATATTCGAACCAATAACTACTACAATGCAAAGAAGGTACTTCAATTTTAATATATACTAAAGTCTATATAGTATATATTACTATATAAAATATATTGTAGAACAGGTATATTGACCTTGACTTGTATAAAAATACGTATGCTGTTGGCACACTGAATGATTTTAAATCCCTAAGTCGGTACATAAACGTTTGCCGATCCCTGTTATAAAATACATTTAAATTATTTACTGGAATTGTGATGGAGCTTATAAAACAAGTAGTGGAAAAAAGAAGACGCCGAAAAGAAAGACAACAATAAAAATCGAAGCTTAATCCACCATTCGAAACGACCTGTCCTCAAGCATGAATCGGTCTCATTAGACAGTCCACAAACCCAGCTGACTGAGGTAAACAGAACAATACTATAATACTCGACCTCGAGAGGTGGCCAAGACCGAGGTAAAACAGGTAAATATTTGACTTCTTTTCATGGACAAAACCAAGCAAATGATTCTAACGAGATATTTGAGTCGATTTAACGGTCTCGATATAATGTTACCTGGAATGAGGAATAATTAAAGGTACAGCTTCCTCGATATGTAAACATTGCCAGATCGGAAGATGTCGATTTAACCATACAGTTTGAAAGTATTTCATGTGGGGCCCTCGAAAATACAGACCCCATATCAAATGCTACTTTTGCCAATAGGCTAATCCGGCACTGGGCATTATTCTTTCCATTTACCGTTTCCCGCGTTTCACAACGTTATGTTTAACAAAATTAACTTGTTTCTGAAGCCTTTAGTAAAGATTTTCTTCTCTTAGAATGTAACTCTGATTTGAGAGGTTATTTTAAAACCTGTTAATGCCGATTTTGTTCGGGTCTTCTGATTCGGCAGAAAACTCATTGAATAGCAACGAACAATGTCATTAAAGACTCTCTTTCTTGTGCGTATGTTATTGAGTCGCAAGGCATTTTATATTATTATTTTTAATTAACAGAATCCTCTCTTAATGTGTAACTCTGATTTGATAGGTGTATTTCATAGCATCATTTGAATATTTTTTGTCGTAATGAAATATATACGTAAATAATAAACTTTGGAATCTGCGTTCGGTAATCGTCGATTCGGAAGTATTGACAAGCATATTCAAATTTCCATACTATCCTCGTCGAACAACTCAAAAAATCTCAAATAAAATAATTTGCTTCGGAATTTGAATAAAGAAAAATGTTTTCTCTTAAGAGAATTGAGGAAAGAAAAAAATGCTCTGATATTTGGCACTCTTAGAAAAGTGCGGAGACCCTGAGAGGCAAGACTAGACGAATTAGGAATTCCACGAAGAATTGGTACTGTTCAGAACACGGTATCACCAGGATCTGTGATGATGCTGAGAAAGGAGCTGGAGATTTGAGATTTACTGTCTTTCAAATTTCAGCGTCAAATACAGGATATCTGGTGTGAACATGAAAATACAATAATAATAATAATAATAATAATAATAAATGTCCCCGAAGAATAATATAAAATAAAAAAAATAATGATAAACCTTGTCATTGAGTAACACCACCAATAACAACAACAAAAAGACAATGATGGTCTCATTAGGAGATAACTATCTTTTTTGACGTCATCGATGACGTCAAATATTCGAAAACTTGCCGCGTCCTTAGCAAGCGTCTCTGAACTCCACTCCTAACAACCGGAATTCTGTGTACAATTATGGTTTGTTTAGATAAGGGCGGGGATGGGAGGGGAAAGAAGAATAAAAAAGAAAAATAAGCAAATCATAAGAATATTTTCAAACAAGGCGAAACATTTAAATCTTATCAAGCAACTGTTTATAGACTTTGAACATTAATTCTTATTTATTTACAGTTAAACCGACAATAAATGTTTTTCACAATCTCCCCACACATGAGAGTTCTTCTCTTCCCAAATTTCTCACTTTTCCACCGACCTACCTTTTTTATTTGGTTATTTATTATGTACCGGTGGTGTAAGGGTTAGCGGTGTTAATTTCCGGAGCGAGAAATCGGCAATTCGAGTTCAAATTCCGGTTGAGATCGTTGCAATATCTTTCGTTCCAGGGGAAATGGTATGAAACCATCGTTTCTACTAGTTATAGATTAAATATTAAGATAGAGCTCTCTTGCCGTATTTGGCAACCAATCTAGGAGAAGCACATTTCTGAATCCCAAACTTCAAGTTGTACAAAGATGGTTAGACATGATGTGCAGATACCATGTCTGCAAGGCAAAAACACGATAATTTCAACAATTATGGATGATCATATTGGAGAGCTATTAGCCAGAATGGTGTTGAGACTATAGAGTATTGGTTATCAAGAAAGGCGAATGGATAGGTTTACTAAATACGATATCGGGGAATCGCTTTTCTTCGTAAGACCAAGCAGGAATAGATCATACATGAACAAAGCAGGCATGCCAGAAGAAAAATGTGCAAGCGTATTATCAGAATCGTGGTTTGGCTTGGCTACTTTGTGCAAACGCGTGATAATCGTGACGAGCTGGTTCAGTAGCCCAATTTAGCTCTGCTTAATCTAAAATTAGTTCAAATCGGTGGAAGTGGTGAAATTAAAATTTCTTTAAAACTCATTTTTTTAAAAGGTAGTTCAAGGTGACAACTCTACCACGAGTTTTCTAAGTTATAAAAATATAATTTTGTATGGCCGAAAGGAAAGACTGTGTTTATAAGTACGTTGTTTAACAAACATGACCTTTACATTTTAAATACAAATGTTTGTAAATCAAAATCGATTATCTACAATCATAGTTGCCAGATTGGGATAGAAGCATTTACCTTAAATTAGCCCCCAATATCGCAAAATGCAAAATTCAAGATTTAATGATACTCGTCTTCCCAAAGTCGTCCCATCAAGGAATTCCATTCACAGGTATATTTTTTGAGGTGGGAGAAACTATGATGAATTTATTTTAGCAACATGGAAGTTTTATGGAAAATGGAAACAAAAAGACACTACGAATCAGAAAAAAAGGCAGTTGGAATTTCTGGGGCACATCACCAGGAAATTGGGCTTGAAAAATTTAACATTTACAGGTCATGTTGAAGGTAATAAGGACAAATGTAAAACATTGTGTAACCTACGAGCTTGTGTAAATGAATAGCAGAACCGGGACTTGGTGGGATAATAAAGAGACAGGCATTGCTTAGAGTTATAAATGATAGGAAGTTGTGGAGAGCCCTGATTTATCGCATTCTGAAGGGTCACGGTACAAGAAGAAAACTAATTGAAAAGTACAAAACAGCTCTTCTTTTGTAAAAGTGTTTTTCATATTTCATGTTTTGATGTGTTACATGCCAGGAAACTAACTTGTACATGAGAATTGCTTACTTCCGTTTGAGGAAATGCCATTGTTAAATAATTTTTTACTTTATGACATGAGGCGAATTTCTTTATGCGCAAAGTTCTGTTTTTTCCAAATAGCAATTATTTAAATAAGTCCTTCCTATGTATGTTCCAAGAAATTTTAAACAACCAGTGTTTAAAATTGTCCAACACGCTATAAGTAAAAATCGACCATCGCGCTGATACTGGGCTTCAGACAGCAATCTACTAACCAATATTAGTAAACTGTTTGGAAAAATGTATTTTACTTTAGAGGTGAAGAATTATCAATATATTTTGACGTATTCGACTTATTCAAACTTATCTTGATTATTATAGATATTATTATAGACATGACGTTTCAGTCAAGTAACTCCTGGCCATCTTTAGGCATCTATTATTTAGGCTAGTATGGGATATGTTATATGTACTAATTATTGTGCCTGTTGAACTGTCTCTCTCTATGGCAGCGAATGTTGGACAATCTCCTCAAAGCTGAAGATAATTGAAGCAACAGAAATGTGGTTCTGCAGAAAGATGCCGAGGATACCATGAACCGAACATGTGAGCGACGACGAGGTTTTGGAGAGAATGGAAACAAAAAAGGAAACTTATACTTAACATCAGGAAGAGGCAGTTGAAATTTGTGGTGCACTAATGAAGAAGGACGGCTTGGAAAATCTGATACTCGTAGGACAGATTGAAGGAAAGAGGGACAGAGGAAAGCAGTGCGTAACATACTTGATGAACTTGAGTAAATGGATGGCAGGACGGGGTTTGGGAGAAATAACAAAAAGACAAAACTTATTAAGAGCTACAAGCGCCAGAAAATGTGAAGGGCCATGATTCTGAAGGCACACGGCATAAAATGAAAAATATCTAAGGACTGAACTCACGACCACTAAATAACAACGACACTTGATTATACAACGCTTACATTCCCTTCGCCACCACCCAGAAGGATATCAGAGGCGTGGACATTGTATTTAAAAGTTCCAAAAACACATTCTCTTTATTTTTCCAAGTATTGAATTTATCAGATCTGCTATTTTCCCTTATGAGGTATCTGACCAAGCTATATTATTCGAAGACTGAAGCAAATATGTTGTACAAGTCTTTTTGCATATTTTACTCAATTAAAAGTTAAAATTTACCCAGACATTTTGAATAGAATCAGAAGACTGACTTGGTTATGGGACATGTTAAATACGTTTTTGAAAATTTTTATCATATTTATTTTGAAATATCAAATATTTCTTATTAAGTGCAGATGTCAATCCTCCATGAAAACGCTAATACAGGGTGTCCTCCTCAAAATTAACATCATTTTGTAGTCTAACAAAGCCAATTCTCGCTCAAACTAAGTTAACTGTGCGGGCTTATCTCAATGAGAATCTACTAGGGAGATGGATCGGGCTTGTCAGTGATAATGAAAATGTGCTGTTGAAATGGCCATCATATCCACCTGACTTAATACATTGTGATTTTTTTCTATGGGGCTATTTGACAGGACTATCTCTCCACTCTTGTTACAATCCTAGATGAACTTAAGCAGAGAATCATTGAGGCGCTAGAGAATGTTACGCAAGATATGCTACAGCGTGTTTGACAAGAGCTGGACTACCGACTTGATGTGTGTCGTGTCACAGGTGGTGTGCATATTGAACATTTGAGAAGCTTTGTGAAATAGGTTATACAATCTACATCCCTTTGAATATCTTGTTCGAATTTTGATAAATAAATCTTTTATTGTTCAACATGAATCCTATTTAATTTCGTTTGCCTAGGGCATGTACTTACTCAGAGATTCACATTTTAAATGATGTCAGTATTTTTGGGACACCCTGTATTTTTGTCCAAATAACCGTCGGTGAATACTGGAAGAAGTCTTTCCCCCAGAAGAGATGTGTAGAATTTTTTTATGAATGGATATTAGCCACCCTGTCAACAAGATGTGAACAATCGATACTCGGAATTGGGCTCCGCACTTTAATTGAAATTCCATGTTTGATAGCAGGCTGCAGGCGGTGCAAATAAATTTCTTTGCAGTCTTATTAAAATATTCGTCAACTCTTCAAGAAATGGACAAATAAAAACTATTGAGAAAATAAGATTTTAGCAAAACACAGGTACATTGTTCATTATCTCAATTATTACTCTGCTGAATGTTGGCCAGTTAAAAAGTGGCTTTCTTGTGGCTGCTCAGTCATAATAACTGGTGTGACGATCTGCTGTACTTTTGTTTACAAACTTTGTCACATGTTTTGCCTTGCAGTGGTGTTTTCTTTGCCGCTTCATCTCAGACAGATTTCTAAAGAACCAAGTCATCTTGGAGACATTTCTGAACTCTACGATAACTCGGATCAGACCTGAAAAAGGGAGTTGCTTTAGACTTTAGAAGCGGTGCAAAGAGTTTATTTTTAATTATTTAAAGAACTCCTTCCAAGAGAAAAGATATGTGTTTTTCCAGAGGTTTTTAACAATATGTGCTTAAAACAGAGAACGGAAAGTTTGTCATTGAAATCCAAAGGTCCATTGGGTAGCGAAAGATGCATTCTAAAAGTTAAAGCAAAGTATTAAGAGACAGGAAAATGTCGTTAGAAAAAAAGAAAGGAGTACTGGACTGTTATGTAATATGATAGTGAATGCTGGACAATCTCATCACAGATGAAGAAACTTGAGACAACAGAAATGTTCTAAATAAGGATACTGAGAATACCATGGAGTGAGCAACGACAGAGTTTTAGAGAAACTGAAAGCAAAAACGACACGTACTTAAAACCAGGAAGATATAGTCGAAATTATAAGCCTGATATTAAAGAAAGAGGGCTTGGAAAATTTGACATTCTTATAACAAATGAGACAGGAAAGCAATAAATAGCCTACCTAACAAGCTTATTGGTTGGTAGAAGAGAGATTAGGAGAAATGAAAAAAAGACAAAATGTAGAAAGGACAGGAAATTGTGGTGAGACATGACCGTGCACGTTATGAAGGGACACGGCATATAGAGGAAGAAGAAGCGTAAAACTAGCATGCATGCTATAACTGAAGATCCACCCAGTCTTATAGTAGGCTGCCCGTATCAAAACAAATATTACTTAATGTTTAAAAATGTTTTTGATTTTAGAGATGAGGAATTTTCAGTATATTTATCTTGATTATTATAGTTATCATTATAGACACGACGTTTCAGCCAAGTAACACATGGCTATCTCGATTATTATAGTTATCATTATAGACACGACGTTTCAGCCAAGTAGCACATGACTATCTCGATTATTATAGTTATCATTATAGACACGACGTTTCAGCCAAGTAGCACATGACTATCTCGATTATTATAGTTATCATTATAGACACGACGTTTCAGCCAAGTAACACATGACTATCTCGATTATTATAGTTATCATTATAGACACGACGTTTCAGCCAAGTAGCACATGACTATCTCGATTATTATAGTTATCATTATAGACACGACGTTTCAGCCAAGTAACACATGACTATCTCGATTATTATAGTTATCATTATAGACACGACGTTTCAGCCAAGTAACACATGAATATCTCGATTATTATAGTTATCATTATAGACACGACGTTTCAGCCAAGTAACACATGACTATCTCGATTATTATAGTTATCATTATAGACACGACGTTTCAGCCAAGTAACACATGACTATCTCGATTATTATAGTTATCATTATAGACACGACGTTTCAGCCAAGTAGCACATGACTATCTCGATTATTATAGTTATCATTATAGACACGACGTTTCAGCCAAGTAACACATGACTATCTCGATTATTATAGTTATCATTATAGACACGACGTTTCAGCCAAGTAGCACATGACTATCTCGATTATTATAGTTATCATTATAGACACGACGTTTCAGCCAAGTAGCACATGACTATCTCGATTATTATAGTTATCATTATAGACACGACGTTTCAGCCAAGTAACACATGACTATCTCGATTATTATAGTTATCATTATAGACACGACGTTTCAGCCAAGTAACACATGACTATCTCGATTATTATAGTTATCATTATAGACACGACGTTTCAGCCAAGTAGCACATGACTATCTCGATTATTATAGTTATCATTATAGACACGACGTTTCAGCCAAGTAACACATGACTATCTCGATTATTATAGTTATCATTATAGACACGACGTTTCAGCCAAGTAACACATGAATATCTCGATTATTATAGTTATCATTATAGACACGACGTTTCAGCCAAGTAACACATGAATATCTCGATTATTATAGTTATCATTATAGACACGACGTTTCAGCCAAGTAACACATGGCTATCTCGATTATTATAGTTATCATTATAGACACGACGTTTCAGCCAAGTAACACATGACTATCTCGATTGTTATAGTTATCATTATAGACACGACGTTTCAGCCAAGTAACACATGGCTATCTCGATTATTATAGTTATCATTATAGACACGACGTTTCAGCCAAGTAACACATGAATATCTCGATTATTATAGTTATCATTATAGACACGACGTTTCAGCCAAGTAACACATGGCTATCTCGATTATTATAGTTATCATTATAGACACGACGTTTCAGCCAAGTAACACATGGCTATCTTCAGGTGTGCATTCAAGATTCCTTTGAATTTCACCTATCAATATTTATAATTGGTTGTCGAGAATATCCAATGAAATCTAACTCCAAATCCAGGACCTCACTCCCATTGGAAGACCCTGTCTCTGATTGACCATGTCATCAAGGATGTAGCCGTATCCACCCCACTGGGGCAATTTCAGGATAGTGAGGTGATTTAACCCATAGTTGGGGTTTTGAATTAAGAGTTATCCTTCTCTAGACCGGTTGCCACCCGAGGCTACAGAACTCAGTCTATCCCGCTGTTTTACCCATAGCTGAGGGAAGAGATGGATTAATACCTGTCTCAGTATATTTTTATTAAGTGAATGTAATGAACACGACTGGAATTCGAACTCGGCTTTCCGGTCTCTCAATCCGAGCCGCTTATCTCGCTATAAACTCCATAATGCCCGATAAAATACACTGATCGAAATACATATATTAAAGATTAATATGGAAAATTGAAGGCGTATTCTTGGTTTTTATACTTATTTTTACGTTGACGTCTCCAATCATGTGCTTCGTTGAGGTTTGACCTTAAAGTCGCGATTTGAAGAAAAAAATTAAAACTAATGTCGTCATTCTTTATTATCTTTAACTAGCCGACAATTAACAAGACTTCCTAAGCTGAAAGGTACAATAAAGAAAAAAGCTAAAAGTAGAAAAGACGAAATGTTATTTAATGTGTCCATCTTGACCCCACTCCTTTCGTTTCTCGATCAGTGTTGACAATATATTCACGCTGAGTCATCTAACTGAATATGTTTCACGCGTACTAAAGAGTCCAAATACGGGACACTTTTGGCAATTGTCTTGACGAAGGCGATTACCGTAACAATGCAGTATTAGTTAAAGGCATTTAAATGTGAGTTTCTTTATTCTCATAAGGATGACGACCTTTTCGGGATGTTGTTGCTTCCCTAAGCAATGGAATGTCGTAACAAGAGGGAAGCCACATGGCGCTTTCAATTGTTTTGTGGTTCTTGTTCTTCGTCTTTGCAGAATTCACCGCTCCTTGAAGCATTTTAATAACGCTTTCTTTCTTTTACGTAAAAGATTTAAACACAGAATTCTTTTAACCGAACAAAATTAACAAATAAATGCACCGATGTGAACTTTGCCTGCTTAACGAATCATTCACCAAATTATTCGCATAAGAAACGTGATTTCTCTAAATCCGAAATGTACATTTCTTTATTTCTTGACAAAAACTCTACTATAATAATTAAATAAAAAACAAAAACAACAAAAAACAATTGAAAACACAAAATTATTCCTAGAGATATTTTCTTTTTTGAATACTGGAGACTGAAAACATTTTTCCGGAATATTTGCACACACGCTTAATAGTAATTGCAGTAGGTGTTCTATTATACTCGTTCTTCATGTGGTTACTAAAAGATTTCAGCCGATTCATTCTCCATCCTTCTTCAAATGCAAAAAAAGTTTCTTTCCTTTTATTGTTATCATGTAAAGGAAATAAACAGCTTACGAACAGAAAATTGTGGTAAATATAACGAATGTTTTGGTGCATACGTAACAAAGACATTCACACAAATAATACAAGTATCATATTCCATATTATACCATAAAATGCTCATCATGTTTCCCATTCCATGCTGAAAACTATACTTGCCTGAATTCTGCTCTTTATCATGAATTGGACATTCGAAGGTATCAGAACGCACAGATTGATAATTACAAAAACCTATTGGGAGGATAAGAACTCTTCAAAGAATTATAAACTTTATATCATTATAGACCGAATTATAATCTTTTAAATTTGCTCAGAAGGACTCTTCTCCTCATGTCTTCACTAAAGCAGAAAGTTTCAAAACTATACCTGTAATGATATATATATATATATATATATATATATATATATATATATATATATATATATATATATATATATATATATATATATATGTATATATATAGTATGTAGTGCACACTTTTAAATTTAAAAAAAAAAATTCAACCTCAGCGTTGCGACAGCACGTTCCAAAATTTCTTGCCGTTAACAATAACACATTTCTAAAAATATCATATTTCGGATCACATCTAATCTTTCGTTTTCCAGTTATTACCTGGATGTAAAAAACAAATCTATTTCTATACCTGGCGATGTCTGTATGAACAGACGAAAGTACTCGTATAAAAAGACCTTATGCAACTGGAATTTATTAAAAACAGGGATCATAATGTATCTTAAATGTGTTTGCGAAAATGTATTGTCGCCATTTATATCATTAACTTCACTATCTGCTTTTTGTATGAATGATTCATGTAATATATATATACATTCTGGCCATCCAGCTACGCTATCTATCTATCTTATTTGGTTTAAAAGTTGCAGCGTTTTTTTGCGTAAGAGGGGAAGTGTACTCTATATTGATAAAGAGCATTTGTAGATATAAAAATGGTGAACATAGAAATCAGCAGTGCTGAAATCTGAAATGTACAGAGATGTTTCAGCAGTTTTGTTCGGGAGATTAGAGTCCTAAAGATAAACCAAGGAGAAGACCACCTTCGCTTATCAGGCATGATCAATTTAATTCTTTGTTTTATCAAAATCCGAGAACTACAGTCCGAAAACTTGCATCAGAATTCGAAACATCTCACACAACTGTTTCTCGGCACTTGAAAGCAATTGGGAAAAGTAAAGAAACTGATAGGTTTGCTCCGCATGAACTGAATGAGACTCAAAAACCGTCGCTTTGAGATATGCTTTTTGTTGCTTCTGGAAAAAGAACCATTTTTACATTGACTCATGCCATGAGAAATGGATACTTTTTGACAAACGTAAGAGAGTAGGTCAATGGTTAGATACAAATGGCTCGTCAAAGCAATACCCAAAACCTCCACTGCTCCCTAAAAAAAATGGTAGTCTTGCCAAGAGTTTATTCATTATTCATTCTTGCATCAAGGGAAAACAATAACAGCAACATCGTATTGTGGAGAAATTGAATGTATGCACGAAAAACTGAAAAAGAAACACCCTAGACTTGTCAATAGGGATGGCTCAATTTTGCTGCACGTTAACGCGGGACCGAACGCTTCTCAATCAACTATTCAAAAACTGCATAGCCTGAATTATGAAATTTTGCCTCATATATCTCCCTTATATTCACCTCTTACTGATTATCACTTATTTAAGCATTTTGAGCTTTTCATACAAAATAAAACATTCTCCAATAAGGAAGAGGTAATCAAAGCATTTGAATTGTTTATCAGCAAAGAATGAGAAGATTTTTAAAGATGGGATAAAGAATTTAGAGATATGTTGAAGAACAATCATTCACCAACATGGTGCCTATTTCAACTGAATAAATTAGTTATTTAACATTTCAGAAGCTTTTTATCGATTTCCTATAAAGTGCGTCATTTCATGTGTGACAACGTAATATATATATATATATATATATATATATATATATATATATATATATATATATATATATTAACTGATTTATAAATATGGTTTCATCGCTACACAGGAATTACCATGTTTCAAAAACAGAAACCAAATTTCAAATTCAATTATATTAAATTAAAAGCATTAGTTCTGTTTCACCTTTAAGCGAATTTTGGAATCTATAAAGTATATAATATATAACATACTATTATATATATATATATATATATATATATATATATATATATATATATATATATATATATATATACATATATATATGAATAATCAGGAATATTATGTTTGTTTGCGATGCCCAATCAAGACATTTTATATACACCATTCAAAATTTATATCATTAAATTAAGGTCGCTCAAGAAGTTTTGATGAATTATATTTTCTGCCAAGTGTCCAGAAAGTTTTCTAAAAGAATCTATTGTGTCTGATTTTATGGAAGCCCAATATAGCGGAACATTTGAGCAACTTGGAAGTTTTATGGAAAATGGGGACAAAAAAAAGCTTGGACATAAGATCAGAAGGAGATAGTTCAAATTTCTTGGACACATGATAAGGAAAGCGGGCTTAGTGAATTCGATACTCACCGAACATGCTGAAGGCATGTGAAGGCAAAAGGATTAAGTATCACTAAATGAGCTTATGTAAATGGATGACAGAACAAGAACTACGAAGGATATGAAGTTGTGGAAGGAACACTGCGGACAAAAAGAAAACCCTTATTTAAGATTAAACCTGACGTACGAAGCCACAGATTTTATTAAAAAAAACAAACAAATACGTTGGAGAATTTTCCATAGCATTACATTTTTAGATATTCATTTTTTTTCTCTCTTTACTACATGTGAAGTTATGTATGTGAATAAATAAGCCGCATTTATCGGAGATGTCACGACACTAAATATAATATAAACAGATATATCGTCGAATTTCCGACACATTGGTCAATAGTCTACTGTCGTTGTTGTTAGTACTGGGAAAATACTTCGTTGTTTAAATAGTAACGGTAATAATAAAACTAAAACTATTAAAAATGGCAAGATTACTTCTTTCCATACATGAAATTTTCGGCATTCATTTGACCGAAGTTTTAGCGTGAATTGAAATTTACAATTCTTTTTTCTTAAAACATTTTTTAGGAAATTAAACTTCTCAAGTACGCTAAATGTTTGCGCTCTTTCTAATACTGATGGCATTTTACATGTGGCCACAAGTATGTGGCACCCAGTGTGGATCGAATTCACTATTCAATAGTAACTGATCTAACGAGATTCACCATTAAACTACTCCGAATTTCCCCCTCATTCTAGTACTGATGAAATTTCCATTAACACTTTTTGTTTAATATAGTGTCAACATTTTGATTATGTCATTATTTTCCCTTTTAGATGTAAAACCTATTTTTGTTGTTGCCGTTGAAAGTTTTCAAGTGGTGTGGGTTTGTTATTTAGTAAAGTTCTTTGTGACTTTTGGGACTGGCTATGTGATCTGATATAGGTTCGTTTTCCTTAAGACCTAAAGGATCCATTCACTTATTTTAAGCATTTCACCCCAAACAAGACGGGTGTGCCACTAGCACGCAAGGGGTTACAGAGGGTAGAGAACAAGAGTAAGGGGGCGTGTTTGGGGAGAGAATAAAGAGAAGGACAGCGATCAAGTGATTATTTGGGGGATTTAGGCTAATCATATAGTAATTCGTTTATTCTAGGCTCGACGAATCAGTCAAAAATCAGTCGTTGGATGAGTATCGCTGCGGAACTGAATGAGTGGCGGCGCTATATCGAGTCTAGTTTGTGTCTTCTTCGTCGCCGAGGCCCGTGGTACAGTTGGTATGACGTTTGCGTTGTATGAAAACGGTAGTGGATGCGCACTGCTGGAGAGTACCAGATAGCACGCAAGGGGTTACAGAGGGTAGAGAACAAGAGTAAAGAGGCGTGTTTGGGGAGAAGATAAAGAGAAGGACGGGGATCAAGATCAAGGTATCAGAAGACATCGATTGACATTATCCTTGAATATTTGAAGATTATAGTTATCAGGGAAGCATATAAGAGGAAGAGAATTACTCAGAAGGGAAGTGCAAGAGAAGAAGTTGTTTGAGTTGAAGAGACGGTTACATTTAACCATTTCGACAGTGAAAGGGTGGGACCAAGATGCCAACCTAGTAGCGCCCTTTAAATTCATGCAGTTTGGAGTCCAGCGAAAGCAACTTGTCGGAACAGTTACCGTGAAAATACTTATAGAAGAAACAGAGGGGAGCCACGTCACGTCTGATGAGAAAGCGGCTGTAGACTAGATGCCAGATCAGGACCTATCATATTGCATATGCGTCTCTTGAGTTGAAGCTATTTTTAATCATTGATCTATGAAAACAGTTGCCTATAGGTAATAGTTTACACATTTACGAAACGGGTTGGGCGCCACACAAGACGCCCGTACTAGAATCTATATCTGAAAAGACCTTTCAAGAACATGACTCGACTTCCCGAGGTAATATTTTGATTTCGTAGCATTTTGCCGAGTTGAAAAAATGTACTTCTATCGCAACCAGTCTAGTGTTCAATTTCGTTATCTCCTAAATAATTAGTTATAACTGATCCATACACAAAGGTATTTGAAATATTTAGAATGTATTAATTTCATCTTGTCAATATTTATTATCTATTCAGGTGCCATCATTACTCTGATTCTAATTATGGAATTTATTTCTTATGTTTTGAAAGGTTTATTATCTTAAAGCCTGTGTCTTGGGGGGAAAAAAACTTGGTAAATATGGTTGAATTTTTTGTTTATAGATTTTGTTAGAAATTGATAACATCATTCACTTTATGCGAATTTAGAATTCGAACATACGGAGAAACAAAGGCCAAACAAAGAAAAGGATCCTTTAATACACTGAAACACTGAACACCCGAAAAGCATGAAAAGCTGAGGTGAATATTTGCCGATCGTTTTACATAAGTCAAATTCATAACAACACTTAAAGATGTATCGGGCTTTTAATCACCGTCTTACCAAATACGCAAGACGCCCTTTGATCACGACATCCATGATACTGTTCGACGTTTTTGAATAAATTAATGCATCATCTCGCTTATAACGTCTTTACCTTGGATACCCCATGTAATACAGAATAAGCACCACAGTGAAACAAGTAGTTAGCTCCAGAATTCGTACGCATTTCATTAAGCCAAATTTCCAGATATCGTGTATCAGTTTCCAAATTCCTTGGAGTGAATAAATAACCAATACCTAATTTATTAGTCAACATCGACAAAAAGATAAAATCGTTTGTTAGCCAATTATGGCTTAATTTCATAATTATAAACCTTTTTTTTATTTTAATCTGTTCTATGTTCTGCATTCACATAACTTATAGCGTCCCGATTTGATTGGCTGAGATTCGTGACTCATCCCGTAACCTCCGTCCACTGAACATTAAACTGACGATTTTGAAAATGACCAACATGCTCGAATCCAGAATCAATTTCTACAATTCTTGATGTTTTCAAGCAGGCGAGCGGACAGACGGATATGCAACATCCTGGCAAATGACCCGGATGTAAACATTTCTTAAGTTAAATGCAGAAAGCAAGATTCCGCCTTTAGTGACTCACTTGCAGTCAAACATGGTTTTAAAAAGTATGAGTAAGCTATAAAAATATTCGTAGATACACATTCTGTGTACGTATGCACGAGGGTGCTAAAAAGTTCTGATGACCTTCTGAAAAATACAAAATGATGCCCTGTCATTTGCTTTGATTAGGGGAAGTAGCTGTAAAACAAAATTTGGAAATTTTCGCTTCGATATGGCATCATCAGAAAAATAATTTTATTTCTCAAGTGCGAGATAAAAAAAGATAGTGAAGTGGTATCTACGTTAATAGGCCGAACACTTGATATTTACTTGAACTGTATCATTTGAGAAATTAGTTTTTAACTATCAGATCGTTCCAGATTTTCATAAAATAATCGCAACTTGACAATGGAGATTATTTTAGCGCCTATTTCCGGTGTCTTATAGATTGCAACATTACATCGTGCGAGTCAGACTTTGTTGAATGTTGGCGTTCTGTCCACAAATGAATGCTTTAAAGATGGAGGATGAAAAACTACACTTTCGCCATATAATGTTTTTTTTTAATTTCGAAAAGGATTACGCGTCGAGACTGCGCCATAAAAGGTATGTTTGGTTCGTGCTCCCGTGACGGTATAATCGCTGTCATGCATAGTTTTGTGATTATTTATGAATCGTGCCTTTTCCCAGAATTTTGTGTCCATATTTGCCAGTCTCCTAGGTTGGATACTTAAACAGAAATAGGAACATTATATTGTTCAACCACTCCCTAAACTAAAATTATAATAACAATAGTTAAAATAACTCACTGACAAACACTTTCCCGAATTAAGCAAATTACGAAAAATATTCAACAAAATTAATCTAAAATTTAGTTTTGAATACGAATTGGGAAATGAAAACAAGGAACGAACTCGTTGTGAGGGTCGAAGTTATGGAGATCGATCCTGTCGTGTTAAGCAGTCCAAGGATGGAGAACAATTTTATCTCTTCCTTGAAAATTTAGGTAAACAAATATATTTTCGTTGACGAAAATGAATTGGGAAATGAAAACAAAAAGCGAACTCGTTGTGAGTGTTATGAAAACATATCCTGTAGTTGCCAAGAGGGTGATCTGGTTTGTGTTTTCGCTGGGCATGTGTAAGTTCAGGAATGGAGAGATAATTTTATCTCTACCTTGAGGAGACAGGAGAATTAAACGATTAGTATAAACTACGCACTTTCACCCACACGATTGAAAATTAGATTTGTCACAAAGACAGTTGTGCCTGCCCTGAGAAGTGAGTTGAGGTAGAATGCTGAGAAGAAAGCAGGGAGAGGATGGATTTAGCGCCGCCTCTGTGGAGTGGTGGTGCGAGATGTGAAGTGGAGAAGGTTGGAGTTAGAGGAGGAGCAATCTCTGTGACTACTCCCGGGAAGGTGGATAATATTCCAAATTGGAAAGTTGATAAAGAAAGCAAAAATAGGAAACAAAGAACCCTTATTAGAATTAATGTGGAAATTGAATAATCAACGAATCCCAAGAAGCTTTCGGCCCCACGCCAGTTTTGGGCAGAAGTGCATATAAGCAGATAGCTTTGAGAACTCAAAGATTTGAGTTGAGAACCTGCATCAAGTACCTCTTGAATTCACGTCAGCTACCAACAGATTTCTTGATTTTAAAGAACTTTAAACCGAAATCATTAGGCGAGGCACAGTGTCACTACAGAGATTGATGCGGGAAGAGTTAATTTTTGTTCTACTAAGTCTATATAAACCAACTGAAGATTAACCCCATGAATCTTTCGTTTTATTTTTTCGTTGTGAAGATATTTCTTCTTTAATATAGCACACCCACGGCTTGAACCAGCGCTGCGATTACTACGGCATTCGATCTTCCACTGCTCTGAGATCAAGAACACAACGTTGGCAGAATTGGTGTGGATCGAAGTGACCAGCAACCAACAACTAGCTTGGACTAGTGTCAGCATTGACCAGCGCAGAGTTAGCCCCGTGTTTAAAACGTCGTCCTAAGACACTGACACGGTGTAGGCGGCTGTAAAAGGGGTTATACAGTAAAATCAAAACGAAATATATAAGAATAACAGAAGTTCCTTGAAACAGAGAAGCTATCTGATAATGTCTTCTCTTCTCCAATATTTTTAAAAAATACACACACACGCACTGACGCCAATTCAGCCGGATTCGATCCTAGCTAGATGCAACCCGACGTCCTATATCCAGTCTGTCTATGGATGACAATATATATGCTCCTGAAAAAATATTTTGGTTGAGCTCTCTGGGGAAGAAATGTGAGTTTGAAAACAGTCACTATTACTGCTACTAATGCAATACTCTTCCATAAAACGAATCGAGTTCTCTCAGTCATTTGTGTGTTTATCTAATAAAAAATACGCTTAAATTCACCTTCATCCAACGGCTTAGGGGTAGATTCTGCGACTGACGCTAATTCAGCCGGGTTTTGATCCCAGCTAGATGCAACCCGACATCTAGTTACACTGATGAGCTTTGATAGAGTGAAACAGTCTGATGACTTTGATAGAGTGAAACAGTCTGATGACTTTCCATAGAAATAGTGATAGAGTAGCGAGAGAGTTGCGACATTTCGTCTGCGAGAAAGTGATTATAGGGTGGAAAATAATTCGTCACCCATACAACACGGCGACGCTTTTGTAGTCTATTGAAACTGGAATGTGAAGACTCCATTTAGGCCTGGTCTGGTTCTTGCAAAGGCAGAGGATATCAGGAGGTCAGCTACTTACCGGAGCGGTATGTGTACTTGGGTGTGTAATATGGTGTATTTTTTACAATGATGTTCACCATGTAAAAGGCTCAACAGCCACTGGAGGTAGACATATTTCCTACAGTTTATGGGGATATATGTGGAAGGCAACGGTTGATTCCAGACTTAAGATTGTACTGATCAGGGAAGCATCCTCTTGGAAGAAGCGACGGTTTGGGATAGATTCTGCAACTGACGCTAATTCAGTCAAAGCAGCGACTCGAGTGGAACTTACATCTCAACCAATGGAATACGAAGGATATGAGGTTGGTTCGTTACAATGTGCCTGGAATGGAGAGTCATAGCTATGAAGGTTAGAAATTGTGGACTAAGTAATGTAGTTCGTCAAAACATTTTCCATGGAAATAGCGACAGAGTAGCGAGAGGCGTGCAACATTTTGTTTGTAGAAAAGAGGTTATAATTCATCACCTACAAGGACATGGAGACACTTTTAGACCCTATTGAGACTGGAAAATGAAAATTCGGTAACTCCTGTCCATATATGGCAACAGTACTCAATTTCGGCCTGATCTGGTTCTTGTAAAGGATAGCAGGCAGATGTCTGAGGAAACAAACAATGCAATTATTAATAAGAAAAGTTGAAATTAACGCATGAAATATTTCACAGCTCTGGTACCACTCCTTCATAGTCAGCCCATTAACTTTTCAGCCGACTTTCGTATGAATTAGAATACTCTTCCAGTGATTCCATAGCGATAACGGTCTGTTTCTGCAGTAAACCTTTATGTCACACTTTGTCAAAGGAGTTTGAAATATCTAATGAGATCGTCCTCGGGATGTATTTGTCTTCTAGTGCATCACTGATCCTGTGAGTAATGGCAGTTAGGATATCAGCAGTGGACTGAGCAAATCGAAACTGTACTGTTTGTCGTTCAAGAGGTTGTCCCTATTGAGGTGATCAACAACCTTCTTGCCGATTATAGCTTCAAAAAGTTTGCAGATGACATGATGATAGGTTTATACTGTAACGGAGATGAGGACACACCCATATTCTTAAAAAAACACAGGGCATACATTTGACACTTTACAAAGACTTGGAAAGGATTTCTCCTTCAAGCAGCGGTTGAATAATAAGGTCAGGGATAATTCCAGTTTAATATTCTTAAAGACAACCACTGGGATTTTATCTGGATCCGTAGCTTCTTAGGGCCAAAACTTTGATAAATCGTGAGAATTCCCGGGCGATAATAAAAAATATTACTGAGATTGCACTCAGTGAGTCAGGGGAAGGGGATGGCCTTTGTCATCTAAGGTTGAGTTAAAGGCAAAGATCGCGGCGAAGATTTTGCCACATCTGAAGAGGATGAGATGACCTCTAGTCCATTTAGAATAGTAGGTACTGACATTTTGCCCCGATTCAGAATTTAGTTGGAGATCTTCTAGAAGCTCCGGGACCCAAGTTGTTTGTTTTCAACCTTGGGCTGGAGTGTTTGTGCGTAGCTACTTTGCATTTTCTATAACCATCTTGCAATAACTGCGTGTTTTTCAGAATGAAGAAAGTTTCCTACTCTAGCATTCTTTGTGATATTGTAGTAATAGTTGCAGTTAGCTATTTATATAGCACATTCGGCTGAAGGCTGTGCGAGGAGCTTTCAGCTGGAGCTGTCTAAGCCGGCTTTCGTGTACCGAAAAATCGTTCTAAGGAACGAGACATCTGCGGATGACTTAGGTTTGTATCAATTTTAATACTGATTAGTGAATAATTCAAAGTGCTCCGTGGGTGCAAAACTTCAGCGAAGCATTTTGCAGGGCAGGATGTGAAAATAAATAATAATTTATTTAATCATTTTGGTCACAGTGTAGTTATAGATAGGGCAAAAAGTATTTGTTTCTGCGTCTGCATTTGGAAAAAAATGAGACGCTCCTTCTAATATCCAGAAAGAGGCTTACTTTTGGATTTGATGTAACTATGGCTACAAACCATTTCTCTTTCATTGCTTGCCTCGATAAAGTCGGAAGACAAAAGGCTAAGAATTTTAATAAATTGTCATTTTTAAATCAATTTCTCTTTATTTTCAGAATTATTTCTGGGAAATCTCTCTCTCTCTATATATATATATATATATATATATATATATATGGACTGGACTATCTAGGGGAAGGAACACACCTTCATATTTTATATAAACCTATTTTAACTTTGCCGTAAAAAGATGACATATTTTGAAAAGTCGTTAATATAAAAGTTAATACCCAGTGCAAAAGAGATGACGTTATTAAAACAAAAATTATGGACAAGAATCTAAGTTGCCTATTATATATTAAAATAACATGCTATAATCATTTGTCTTGATCTTATAATATAACTATTGGTATTGGATTATTTCTTGAAAAATTACTGAATATAGAACCTGCACAAATAGAGCATCTTCTTTATGAAAGTAATAATAACTTATATGCCATATTTAATCAACGGAATTTATATGAATGACAGTGAAATTTCCATAGAAATTTCATTCAACATTGTATTTCTAGGGGCGTTTAATGTGCCATAAAATTACATTTGTTTCTTGTTTGAAGCGAACGTATGCGTTAATAGATTTTAAATTTCTCATGGGTTGAGGTCACGGGTTATCATTTTCTTCGGATCCACCCAAAAATTACCGAAATAATCTTACATTTCTATTGCATATGTATTTGTTGATATATCTCCCTTCTTTCCAAATGTCTTGACGTCAGAAGCTAAAGAATATCTTCTTGGTAAGATACTTTCCTTTTTGACACCAAAGAAGTTTTTTTTTCTGATGTTAGTGACAAAAATTCTTGTCAGAAATTGCTAAGCCACAAAATTTAATGGAAGCAAATAGACGAATTATTCAGGAAATATAACTTAAATTAAAAAATTAGAATAATTCAAGGGAATGAATTTTTTGCGATATTTTTTCGTTTAATTTTGGAAGATTTTCAAAATTCGGTTAATGAACTTAACAAAATTTTGAAAATCTTCTTCCAAAAAAAATATCCCCAGAATTCGTTCTCTTGAATTATTCTGATCGAGATATTCCTCTAGATGATGATTCTTATTTTGGTAACCTGTAAAATTGTTCTTCCTCAGTGGACGCTTGAAGGAAAGCAATGCTTGACAGGTAAATCTTGCAACCTAGATGACTCAGACTTGGGGCCATGTCTTAGATTATTTTAACCCAAGCCAACATCTAATGATTAGAAAGCAAATCTCACAGTACATTGCTAGTAAGGTGAATTCAATTTTCTAATTTAAACTTAGTACTAGAGTGCCAGCTAGGTGTCATTTTACTATTGAAATTGTTAGATGTAACCGTAAGTTCTATTTTAATAGTTTCTTCTCTCGCATTTATCGTCTGTAAAACTCTCTTCCAGCTTCTTGCTTTCCTGTTAACTAAGATATTGAAAAAACAATTAAAGGTGACGTCAATCGTCATCTGTGTCTTTGAATCACCCTTTTTATCGCTCTTTCTACTCAGTAACGTTTTATCAGTTACCCTAGCTCTGTTTTTCATCCTCAATAACCTGTTCCGTCTCAGTGGCCTTAGCGCCTTGATTGTGTTGTGTTCTCAACAACTTTAACTCCGTGCCAATTAAACTTAGTTAATATATAAGAGAACCAACTATTGAACAGCTATTAGTGAACTAATTTTACACTAGTGTGTTGGCTTCACGACTTATCCTATTATTGGGACCTCTTGAGCCTTCTAAGATAAATGTAGTTTAACTATCTTTGAGTGGTGGTTAACAAAGTAATTTCGCAATTTGTTGTTATAGTTGTGTCTGTAGTTTTTATTTCGTGTTCTATCATATGGTCTCTGTGTTGGACTAAAACAAATTTATTTGACATCGAAAACACATGCCGTTGTGCTGTGGTTCAAGGAAGAGTATCGCTCTCTGTTCATTGATAGTTTGGTAAATTTAGCCTTATTTCATGCTGTGTTACGTGTCCTTTTTTCACGGTTTTAAATTCAGAATCGTCCCTTTTTTACACTGACTGTCACCCAAGGTCAAAGAGTCCGGTCTACCCCGATATTTAGAGGAGATTCCCTAAGGGCATAGTGCGAAACTGAAGGCAAAAGACTAGGCCAGAATTTGAACTCGGCTCAATTTCTCTCCCGGTGACAGTTACACTTCCTGCACATTCTAATCTTTATGTGGTGTTTCCTTTTGAAGAGCCCAGTGCAATATTTAGTAAATGTTTAGAGTAAAGATTATCTCATGTTAGCAAATTCTGTTTAAGTCTTTACCAATTGGACTAATTTGATATTAACTACACCTACAACACCGATACCCACGACCAGATGCTGCATCCAATGCATTTGGTGCTATATTTCATCAGTTGTTATAAGTGGAAAAATCAGGCGTGGCTGACCACATATGCAGAGAAAAGGGAAATCAGCGCCCTCTGTGGGATCAGGTTGAGGGCATAGACAAAGAACATCATTGGAAAATTCGTAAACTTAAGGAATCAGCACATATGTTAGACCACAAATATCTCCTGAGCCGCCCCAGCATAGAAATGAATACAATATGGGAACCAGTAATAAGCAGTGCCAGAGAAAAGCAATAATAACAACGAAAATTGCAATATGAGCTCTGGTAAAAAAATGTATGCGATGATAACAGCAAAAATTGCAATATGATCACTGGTAAAAATGGTTGTTGAAGACATTAGGTTTATAATACTCAGAAATTCATACACAGATGTCCTCAAGGACACATGACACAGTGGATAAGGCGTTAGTTAGATCCAGTGACGGGACATAAAGAGTGTGAGTTCAATTCTTGGTTAAGGCGGTGGAGAACTTGGAGAGAGGAATTAACAGGTGATAACTGGTATCCATAAGACATGGCACGTGGAACTAGAACAGTCTATCCTAGCGAGCGAAACTACTTGAGGAAGGCCGGAGCGTAGAACCGCCGAAACTTTTTGATAAATACGGCAACAAAGATGAGGATGATAGTCCGAACAATGTAAATAGTGTAACAATTATAGTTTTTTTTTCTAAATGCTCACGAGTGAATTCATTCGGAAATATCGGCACATTTTGACTGCGTGAATTTGAAATCTTTCCGCGGATTCTATTTGCTGTGCTACCTTTACTCCATCTTGTTATACAGGTTTGTCTTAAAACCGAAAACCAACAATAATAATGTTCACTTTCTGGAAGCCAAATTCAGATATATCGACACTGGGCACGTATTTTGAGGTTCATCTGCTTCTGAGTTTTCCTCCGTGTGTCATGGTATTACTGAAGACCACACACAGCAAGAATAATTTTGGCAGCCACAACTAATAAAAACAAAACTACCACTAGACTAGAGCAAAGATAATTAGACAACTAGCGCTTTGAAGTATAGATTGCTGATAAGACCGTACGATTGAATTGAAGCGTTTACATTCCACCCGCTCTTCAGCTCGAATGACTGCTATTTATTTAATTCTAAATAATTTGGTTTATAAAGGATAAACCAAATTATAATTAGGAGAGAAAGACAAGGATGTGCCTTCTCACCGGACTTATTAAACCGAGACAGTGAAGCGATTCTGAGAGAATCAGATGTCCTACTAGGATTCATTATTGGCGGCTACTATCTTAACAACATAAGATTTGCAGATGACATAATGTTGATAGCAAACATAGAAATAAAATTACAGGAATTCCTACAGAAGTTAGTGAAGGAAATTGAAAAGAAAGGACTAAACACCAATAGCAAATAAACAAAATATACGGTTTTCAACATGCAAATTAAAAATCAAACAAGTGAAAAAAAATTATATCTGGGAAGCGTTTTAACAGAATACGGAAAGTACGAGACACCAAAATTCGATGAAAATAAACAGCCCAATGTGTGAGGTACGTGTTAGAAATATCAAAATCAGTCCAGTACAGTTAGTGAAAACACGACACAGAAATCCGAAGACCCATGCGGATAGCCAAAGAGGCATTCCAGAAACAAAGCAAAGCAGTAAGACAAGAAAATATCGTTATAAAAAAAAAAAAGCAATGCTGAACTGCTACGTCATATCTATCTATCAATATGACACTGATTGCTGAACAATTTAACTAAAAGACTTCAAATGACAGAGATCTAGTTCTACAGAAGAGTATTAAGAATATCAAAGAAAAAAAAATTACGAACGAGCAAGTCGTAAGGAAGATAAGAACAACAAGGAACGTATACTTACAATCAGAAAGAGATACATTTTCCAGGAAAATACATTTTTAAGGAAAACGGCTTAGAGAATTTAATACTTACAGGTCATATTGAAGGCAAGAGAAACAGGGGTGAACACAAAGTGAATTAATGGATTTGTGTGAATGGATCACATAGAGCAGCAAAATGCAAGCAGCTGTGGAGAACTATAATTGTCCACGTCTTGAAAGAACATGGCACATAGTAGAAGGAGAAGAATAAACGGAATACATTTTACTATCATCAATAAGGTGTTTCCTACATTAAAATAATTTTTTTACAAGTCAAGCTATGTGAGTTCGAATCTCCCTGAATTCTTATTCGCTTTGTTCAATAATCAATCAAATGAAAGTTTTTAGTTATCCACCGCTAAAAACTGGATAAAATTCACAAAGTCAAAGCGGGTTACGGGATTCTGAACTCTAGGATGACGTAATCAATTCTTTGAGAAAGGCAATGCTAGCCTAGTTTGAGGGATATTTCGTATAAGAGCGAAAATGGCCCTGTGAAATCCGGATGTGAATTCCGTATTGACGTCATTTGCCCATACAAAGATGGTTGTGTCCTGAACGGTGTCCTTAGACAGAATTAAGAATTGCCACTTCATATTAACAGGTTCAAACAGTAATTTTTTTAATTTTTTGTTTTGTTTTCTTATTTTAAACATAAAAAAACTACCAACAGACAGATCGAAGATAGTTATACAACAATAGAAGTATAGGTCGCTGATAAGAGCGTACTATTGAAATTTACATCCCCCCCACCATCACCACCACGACGAATGGCGGCTATTTATTTAATTTTAAATAATTTGGCTTATCATTTATTCATAATTAGGAGAGTAAGACAAGATTGTGTTTTCTCACTTCTCAGCTATCGGTATTTGCCAGAGACCCCCTCCCACTGGATTAGGTTGTGACACAAGGTCGGTTATTTAATGTGGAGAACCCGAGCGCAACATTCGGGCCACTGGTCCAAATTTACCCGGCTTCCGCTTCCACGGTATCGGGTACAAATCTTGTCTTAGCAAGTCGTAGCTGGTCAAGGCCACGGAACAGATACTACAATTTGATCATTTTCTCGCTCTGGGGAATAATATTACATTTTTTCGTAATCCCCAGAAAAGATAAAGTGGGCTCATGTTTGACGACATAAAGAATGCAGAAATATCTAAGTGGCATTCTTCGTTCAGCGGGACATATTCAGAAAAAAAACTGTTGTCAAGGCTTAATATTAATTTCGGAAGGGCACCACAATTTTTCACAAAGACGCAAGGCGATTTCGGATGACTTCAAGGGGAAAACATAAAATAAAGTAAAATAAAGTAAATGATAGTGGCAATATTAGCCGTTTCCCTACAAGGAAACATTTGGCATTCATTGACTGAGCAGCCAGTAGTGTTTTCGCTCAATATTTATAAAATATTTCTCTTAAAATATTTTAAAAGCAAGACGTATTTCTCAGGTCCAGTAGCTGTTATCGCTCTTTTCAGTAATGATGGCGGGGATCTTTCCTAACCTTTTATTTGAAGTTGTGTGGAATATTAACATCTTGATTATGCCATTATTTTTTCTTTGAGTTACATGTTATATATATTTTAGTTATTGCTGCATTTGGTAGTCCTCAAGAGGTGTGGTGCTGTTGTTCGGCACAGTTTAATGAAGTTCGAAAAATAAGAGGTGTATCAATAGTACTTAGACGCCATAGTAAAATACTCTGCAAAAGAGTCAACCTGTGCCATCAAAAGTGACGGTAATATTTAAGTAATTTTGCAATTGTATTGTTACAAAGTCATTATGTTGTTCTGCTTTTCTTATGTATAATCTTCTTTTTTGTCTTCTTTATTTATGTGCCTTATTGATTCAGCGCGTGGACGATCATGAGTCTCCACAACTTCCAATTTCTTGTATCTCTTAATAACATTTGTCTTTTTACCATCCCTTCTATCCCTCGATTTGTCATCCATTCATACAAGCTGATCAGGTTGCTGACCTTCTGTCTCACCCATCTCTTCTGCCTTTCGATATATAATGTGTAACAAATTCTCCAAGCAATGCTTCTTCATTACCTGTCTCTTTCTGATTCTTGGTATGTGTTTGTTTACTTTTTTTTCCATTTGTGTTAAAACTTTCTTCCCTCCATAGTATTCCCCAGAATCCTTCTATAAAATTTCGATAATTGAAAACTCTTTATGGTGAGAAAGAGCAATGGAGACATAAACTAGAGGTTCCAGTAGAAAATATGTGCACCTTCCTTATTTCTTTTCCACATATGAAAAAACTAATCCATGTATTTAGAAAAAAAGATTTTACTTGCAATTAAGATTGAAAGGGATAAGGGATAAAATAAGAAGATACAGTTAAACGCTAAAGGACAATTATAGGAAAGACATAATGGATAATCTCAATTGCCAAAACACATCGAAATTACCCGAAGTACAGATATTATTATTATTATTATTAGTTAGAGCCGTGGCTTTTAATTTACAAGACCTTTTATTATCTATCTTTCCCTTTTATCTGTTGTATCTTTACTTTCTGTTTCATAAAAAAACTTCAGAATTCTTCTTAACAGAAAGAGTGACCGACCTCAAACGTAAAAAAACAACATACGTCATTTCTCGACCTGAAAACAATATTTCTTTATCTGTGTCGCTCATATGGCCGGCGTTTTTTTCGTACTCGCCTTTTAGACAGTACAGTTTATGTCTCCATCCTCTTCCTGTTTAAATGGTTGTAGTGGATTTAGTGGAAGAAATCCTATCATCAGGTGAATATTGAAATTAATACCATGAATTTAAAGTCTAGACAATTGAGCTGGACAGTAAATCTGGCGCCACACTGGACAGAAGATCCGTCACAGATCGGATTCACTATGGCTGAAGTTCTTCATTCCGATCGAATGCTGAACATGACTTCAGATTTAACATATCAAACCTGGCTGTGTAAATCTTGTGGCATAGAAATAATGTCATGTATCGGACTGCCATCGAAAAACAGAATTATTATACATAGATCTGTACTAAATATTAAGATTCATATAAATACAATCCCTTTGAAATAAAGATGATTTTTAAAGATCCAAAGATAGTGTAGTTCTTTTATAACAATCTAAAAACTGGATTCTCTGGAATATTTCTTTTGTTGGATGATTCCGCAAGTTTCAAACTTTAGAAATTACTGACTGAAATGAATTAATCTAAAAAATGACGAGTTGCTTCAATATGAATGATAAATTGAAACGTTAATATTTTAGGTATTAACTTATGTTTTACAAATCGTATCTTAGTGTGGCACAAGACCAAAAGGTATTGAGCGGTTGATTAAACGACCGCAGTCGGGATCAAAGAGACTTTGTTAATTTCATTATTCTTTCGTACTTGATTTGTCAAGGGTTACATATGGTTTTGAATCCAAAATCTCCTGGTTGTCAATCGAAGGCTAAAGTGATCAGAGTGTCATACTATGTAACCACTAGCTGGAGGAGAATAGATTGATTCATACCTTTTCCAAAGGGTATTTTCACGAAAGTAAATGTAAGGAAAGTGGACAAGAATTCGAAACCGGCTCTCTAATTTCTCATTCTGATCCGCTATCCATTACATCACCGGCAACCATCACTTTTTTTTTAAATATTAGGTTGATGTAACTCTAATTGCTTCTAAAATTATTACAATGGAAAGCAAAGCCGTGCAAAAAATAAATATTACATAAATATACAAATAAATATCCAACCAAAACAAATCAGTCTATTATGTATATTTTTCTCTTTTCCCGGTCATCCTCCTCCTCTTCCTCTCTCTCTCTCTTTGTATCTGTCTGTCTATCTATCTATCTATATATATATATATATATATATATATATATATATATATATATATATATATATATTAGGGTAGCTTGATTTTTCACTTTTTTTTAAATATCAAAAAGAATAATGTACCGAAAGTTGTGTATAGACCTATTAAGTACTGATACAAAAATTAGATCTGACATTTCAACGGTTTTTTGAGCATTTGGCATCAAAGATCGGAGACAAAAATGCACTTAAAAATCCACGATTTTGCAAGATTTGGACTAAATATTGATAAAAAAACAAATAATTTCACTATTTGAATCAGGGAATGTTGTTATTTTGTTTTATCAAAATGAAATAAAATGTAGAAATTATAAGTAAACTTCAAATTGAAAATTTGCCCCCCCCCTAATCACTGACGACTTTGAAATGCTGTTTTTTACCTCATGAATTATGCAGTATTAGTTGAATACATTAAAAAAATTGATTTTTTTCTGTTATGAATGAAAATACAACAAACAAACAAATATGGAAAAATAAAGAATAGTTTATTAGGGCTTAATATATAGAGTCAAATAGCTCCATATAAGAGCCCTGAGACAAAATTAATGGTCTCAATTTCTGATACAAAGCTTTTGCTATTATGTGATGGTGCATTGCTTCAAAGCCATACACAGACTGGGAAGCTTCTGTTGTTAACTTGACTGCCCGTTCCACGCCTTGAGAATGTGAGGGCAAATCTGGCAAGTCAAACTTCGTACCATTTAATAATTATTCCCGAAGATCATTTTCAGAAAATTCTTCTGTGAGTGGTGGTTCACAAACTCCACTTAATGACAGATCTTTTAACTGTGTCTAGTGCATAACTTTAAAATTGATAGTTGTGATTCTTTTTAATCTTTTCTTGGTTTGTTCCCCAATCTTGAAAGAATATAAAAATTAATTTGACTTATTTTTTTTTAAAATGCACTCTGTACTGCTTTAATATTTATGGTGAAATTAGATAAAATCCTTAAAATGATTCCATAAATCGGCATAACTAATTTAGTCAGTTTTATATGAATAAATATTTACTAACCTAATGGCCAAAATTCTTTTTATAGCTTCTTCCCTTACTTCCAGTTCATCAGATTTGACCATTGAATATAAGATATTTTCAGGCAGTAAGGTGAAAGATTTGTATCGTATATTTTTCAATGTGATCTGTTGGATTTAATATGGTTACTTCCTAATCCTTTGGATCATATTGAAAATATTCATTTGCTGATTGCGGAACTTGTTATTTCTTTTATTTTCGAACCAGCAAATGGCATACACATTCACAATAAATTTTATTAAACTGTGGAGTTTGGTTGAAATATTTCGTGGGTATGCACCATGAGTCCATAAACACATCAGCCTGTTGGCTAAAGTTAACCACCTTGCCTGGTTTAATGGACCAATTTTCCATGATGCAAATCTAGAGTCCACCTTACCTCTAGAAATACACACTGTATATTCATAAAGGAGTCTTTGGTCACAACTAAGGGTATCTGCATTTTCAATTTTAAAAATAGAATCCAGAGGTCTACCAACAGCTGAAAATGATATTTGGGCTAAATTATGATAATCATTTGCACGTAATGTACCCAGTGGACCATTGAATGTGGCAGGTTTTTTTTTGTGGTACCATCTACATGTTTAAAAAGAGCTCTAAACGGAAGTTTATTTTGGTGCAAGGAGCAAACAATAGTGTGAAGATTTCTGTTAAGTTTTCTTTCTAGAGGTGCAGAAAATCCGCTTTCACAGCCTGAATTGTCATTAGTGTTTGTCAACAAGGATATACTTGATAGTGCCCACACTGTTGAATTCATGCAAGACATCAGCCACTTGCTCGGCAAGAACCACACCAGTTGCACCAATATTAGGAAGAACCCTATGTGTCAGATATTCACTTTCATATGTCATCTTTGTGGCAGTGAAGTGGCGTTCTGGTCGCTTGTTTTTTTTTTCAGTCTTCTCTCCATTTTCCTCCACTATTTCCTTGTACATTAATGTGTCTTTGTCAGTTCTCCCATCAACTCAAATACAAAGATTTTCCACCTTTTCATCATGCTGTTGATGGGCATTTGTTTTCACTTTAGCCTTTGCTCTATCAATTTTACATTTATCTATATAAATATCTTGTTATATTAATATTGGGGATAAGAAGGCCCATAGCTCTCAAATCCAAGAACAATTCATTGGCAAGGCTGGCTCCAAGATTGGAAGATACATAACCTCTGATCAACTCAACAGTATACCGTGGAATTTTGATAAGGCCTTATCAAAATTCCACGGTATACTAGGCCCTTTGAGATGCTTTTTCCTGTCATTTTTATTAAAATATTTGACAAAGAAAATATATGTATTATCAGAAATTACACAACAATATTTTTCAAAATAAATTGGAAAATAAAGTTTGAAATGCATTATTAAATTAAAAGTAATGTTTATTTACATAAAAGTAGAGTTAGTTCCGTGATTAGCTTGTAAACAAACAATAATTTTGAAAATATAAACAAATTACAATAATTATAAAAGTCGTATTTTTTAAATAGTTAAGTATATTTTGATGAAAAAGGAAATAGATATGTGTGCTACTTAAAAGCGTAAACAGTAAACAAAAATAAACCGAACTTGCAAGGGGAGGTAATTACTACCGGTAAATACCGGATAAATATCCAGTAAAAAAAGACGCCGTTCATAAGTAGTTATTTGTATTCTAAAGTAAATATTTTAGTGTGCTTTATTTTTTTAATTTTTAGTAATTTCATGTAATCTATTAAGAGAATAGATAATAAACGCAAAAATATCCATTATTAAGCGTTATTTTCTTCTTTCCTTTTCGTTAAGACACGGTTTTAATTAGGTATGTCCAATATTTCGCTAAAAAGTGGTATACCTTGACGACAAAAGGTCCCCAAATTGATAAAACAATTTTTTAACGTTTAAATATTTATGTTGTTATTAAAGAGGAAAGACCAAAGTATTTTCTGAATATTTTTTCAGATTTTTTAATCCTTCCTATAAATGTTAAAAATTTTATTAAAAATATTGTTTTTTTTCGAGTCAAAAAATTTCGTAAAATCGAACTTATCGACATTTCTGTCTTTGTTAGTTAAAAAATCATGAAAAATCAATTACACCTTTTTCTTTTGTTATCTTAGGAAATTTAGAATGATTAAAGTATACTTAATGTAATTTGAAAGAAACATTACTTACATTTTTAGCAGAAATTTTTTTAAGAGAGATATTTCCAACCAGGGTGGTCTATTTTGACAGGCGTTGATTGATGTACGTCAATATATTCACAACTTACGGTACGGAAATTTATTGGACGGTAGCGCAGAAGTGATATAATTCGTTCTAATTTTAAGTGAATCTGGTTAGTAGATTTTTTTTTTTAAAATTCACTTTCAAATTTTTTTTTTTTTTTTTTACCTTACGTTTGAGGAAGAATTCTGCACTGAAAATAACATTTAAATTATGAAAGAAAATCAAATTTTACAAGTAAAAATAAAACAGTAAAAAAAATACATTTTTTTAAATTGAGGTTTATTATTTCAGTCATGAAATATTTTTCTGAGAATATAAAAATTACATGAAACACCATTAATTGAAACGGGTTAACTTAATGAAATGAGATTTTATTTCTTTTTTATTAAGGCAGATTTTTTTTCTATTTATTAATAATTATATGGCAGTAATATGAGTTTTATTTTATTTATTAATAAAATTAAATTGCTATGTTGGTTTTGTTTTGACTCAACAAGTATTTTTTAGTTTGAGTAGTAGCGAGCTAACTCCAGAAAATTTAAACTCCAAAAATCGTTTTAATTGATAATTTGTCGTGTGGATAATAATTCCAAAGTAATGTACAATGAATTTATGCATTCGATTTCAAACTTGAAAATTTGGGTGGACTTCCAAGGGCGTTTTTTTTTTTTTTTTGTAATTGTAAATAGTCGATATTTTCTTTTATCCCACTATTCGATTATATTTGAATAGAAAAAGAAAAAAATTGAAAATAATACGACGATATTCAGAAAACTTGACAAGCGTTGTTTTCTTGTTACTGAACGAATCAAAGCCATTTCTGAAGTAAAAAAAAAAAACTTGCTTCTATCAAAGGAAACTACTCATGTGACATTATTTCAACAATGTGCATCCGTACTTTCGTTGTAGACGATTTTAAATACAATTTTGGAATATTAAAAATTATTTTAAAAATAATTATGGTGGTCAGATTTTAATAAGCTTTCAAATTTATGATCTTTAAAAAGTAGAGAACGTAATATATCATTTCCATAAGGTTGCAGAAAGAACTTAATGTATAAATATATAACAACCTTTTGTCATATTGTGTATTTAAAATTGAAAAAAAAAAAGAAAATTAATGTAAAAATTCATTGTTCATCAAAAAATTTTTTTTCTTTCAGATAATAATTACCTTCGTATATATTATTCAGAAAAGCCATTAAAAACTTTCTTAATTAAATATTGTCTTAGTTTTATTGGGTTTTGTATTTTTACAATTGAGGTAAAAGTTTGGACAATTTCGGACATTTTTTTAACAAAAAAATCGATGATTTAGATTTTTCAGAGTTTTGTGCATTTAATTAAAAAAAAATTCAGGTTGCAAATAAATTTTTTTTTGTGTTTTCATAAAATTAAGTTCGAGGGGGGTAACAGATATAAAAAAAAAATATATATACCATGACTTTCAAAGAGACAAACATTTCTAAAATAAGTTCATTTATTTCTGAATAAGTTCTGAAGTTTTCATTAAAATCCAACAAGTAGTTAATTTTTACAAGAATTTCGAAATTAATGTGTCTTTCAACTGACAAAAAAACAACTAAAAAAAAACGCTAAAATGGTCAAAATTGGACATACCTAGTTTTAATTTAACCTACACATGTTTCCGGTGACACCGATATGATGATAAAAATCGCAATTTATTTTGTCTTTAAGTTCGATTCCTCAAATAAATACGAATTTTTGAAGAAAAAAATTTTTTTTTTGGTAATTTTTGACGTTATTTTCAACTTTCCGCGAGTTATTCTTTTTACAATTCCAAAATCGACCTAACCTAATATGTATGTATATATGTAAGTATGTATGTATGTATGTATGTATCGAGGAGTGTATATAGATATAGATATTGTGGACAATAAGAATCAAAACTGCGATCTTCAGACCAAGAGTCACAACTCCGTCAGTAGGCTGCATATATAGACCACTGGGAGATTAAGGAAAGTGGTCTTTGGCAGATATTTTATGTATGGCTTATACTTACAGTTATTTAAACCTCTCAACTGCTTATTTATACTGGTTGGGTGGTTGGAGGATGTATATATGTTTATAGGTTAGAGTTATTTATGTCATGACATTTGATTGCATATTTATATACTTATATATAATTTATTATTTTATTATATTTTATTTATCATTTATTTTGAATATCTTTGGCATCCGTTTTCCTTCGTGTATTTTCTGGGTTGTAACTTGATTTCTGATTTTTTTGATGAGGAGTTTTTTCCTTTGTGTATTCTATTATTTCAGTGCAACTATAGCTAAGGTCTAGGTTGATTTGTTTTTTATGGCTTATCACCCTTTTACAAGTTATTTAAAGTCAGAAAATATTTCTAGATTTTAAGGATGATTTTTTGAGATAATAATGCTTTACTAATATACGTCCTACTAATTAACCCATAGCTGGGAGGAGAAGAGGTGGATTCATACCTTTTCCCAAGGCTGTTCACGCGTAAGTGAATATAACGAACCAGACAGGAATTGAAACTTAACCCTCTGATTTCCAATTCCGTGCCGTTATCCATTACACCACCCTAAGGTTTAGAGTATTTCTGCTGACTATTGTAAGCTGTTCACATTATTTCAGGTTTTTTTTTGTCGATCATTTTGATGACTATTTTACCTATACTTATTTTTATATTTTCATTAGATGGTATGTTGAAACATATGTTTGTATTTCTGTTTGATTATTGGTTCTGTCTGGTTTAAAGGTAAGTTTTATCCTCTCAATACCCCCACCCCCCAAAAGCCCCACGGTCTTTTAGTAAAATTTTTAGTACTATTTCATACTAACATTTTGCTACACTGAAACATTTTTCTTTTGGGGAGTTGTCGAATAATGAGCGGATGATGGTGAGTTTCATTTGTTTGAGTATACTTGACGAGAGGTTGTAAGAAAGTGCGTATGTAAAGGACATAGTCATTTGGTTTTCTGTACAGTTGATATATACCATTGTCGAAGTTTAACGCTACATCTAAGAAGACGACCTCTTTTTAGCTTCATTTCGTGCCGACTCTTAAATCTCATTTCTTTGAAAATTTCTTTAATTTATTTTCTGATTTGATCTGCATTTGGTTTGATGTAAATTTTTTTATGATTATCAACCGAACTTCTCTGTAAAATCTTTTGATTTTTGTTAATAATCCTAGATGATGTGTGCGGAATATATATTCTGAATAGTTCGAGTTTTAGTTGAACTATTGTGATTTTTCTTTCTTTTTTTTTTTTGCGTATTCCGTTGCTAGGGGAAGAGCTTTATGTAATTTAGATTCGGTGATGGACGGCTATCATACAATTTTAATATGAAGTTTGATGAATGTACATTTATTTATGACTTTTATGTTATGGAATTAGTTTATTACTTATCATTTATTTTTCAGTATCTGTCTATATTTCTGAGATGAGGTATTATGTACATTATTTACATTATTCGGATAATTGTCCTCATTTTTGTCGCCATATTTATTACAATGTTTCGGCCCTTCAGTATCTGTCTATATTTCTGAGATGAGGTATTATGTACATTATTTATATTATTCGGACTATTGTCCTCATTTTTGTCGCCGTATTTATTACAACGTTTCGGCCGTTGTACGATCCGGCCTTCTTCAGGTAGTTCCAACCATCTGAAGAAGGCCGGAGCGTACAATGGCCGAAACGTTGTAATAAATATGGGGACAAAGATGAGGACAAAAGTCCGAATAATGTAAATAATGCCTTTATTTTTCCCATTAATTTAGGCATAAAACTGTACTTAGTATAAGAGTTAATTTCTTCTGGTACAAATTTACTTATTTTTTCTACTTCGCTTTTTGTTGGGTTTATAAGTCCTCATATTTGGTTATCTCTGCCGTTTCCTTTGTGTTTTTTGTCTTTCAACTACAAATCTCTGCCCAAATAAGATACTCAGCGCACGGTGTTATAACCAAAAAGTTAATGATGACTGAGGTATATCATAGGAATATAGAACAAGAGGGTCTGAAATGAAGATTATGAGGATAAATTAGATGATGATTGGACCTTGTTTCGAAGAGGTCAAGATTAAAGCGTCAAGGGAAGCACTCATTCGAGTATCTGTTCCACAAAGTAGCAGTTCTTAGGAAAAAGCTGAGTAGAACTTTCTTATATTTGGAATATAGGGGAAATGTGGGTGATTTGACTCTATGGTGGTGGGAGTTTTCTAGCAGTAAAGGTCTGAACTGGTGGAATGGAGGCCATCAGAACATTAGCCATAGAAATAGCGAGAAGCTTGAGAAGAATCGTCTGCGCGAAAGGGGCTGTGAAGAGAGAAATAAGTCATCCGCTTCAAGTACATTATTAAATTAAGGCCCCCTTAGTAAAAACAAGAGTGAAAGATACACGAAGATTTACATCGACAGAGGTGTAAACACATTGATATTAAATACCATTTTATTAGAGACGCTCAACACACACACACACACACTCTCTCTCTCTCTTTCACACACACACACACACACACACACACAGAGACACATATATATGTATATATATATATATAAAATATCAATATGAGAACATGTTGAGAAAACTTAACTAAGTCCGATAACTCTAACTATTATCTCCCTTTCTGTAACTCTCCTGTCCCGAAATTTTAATAAAAGATTTTACTCCTTTTCTGTACACATGTGTTTTATTTTCCCCCGTTTGACATTGACACTTCCTAACCCTTGTTTCACAACAGCATGTCAATTTTAACCCTGGGTATGACCATAAATTACATCCGGCAGCAATGCCCCTGATCGGGAGGTCTTCATGAGCGTGGAACCACCTCTTTGTTTATCCGGGGTGGTAGCGCCTGTTTCGGGTTCCAGCTATCGGCAAATAGTTAACCTAAAAGTGGGTCAAAAAACGATAAAAGTATAAAAAAAAATTATGGTAAAAATACCAGAAATACATTCTCATAGTAAAAAAAAATTACCAGCAATACATTTTTGTAAAAAAAAAAAAAAAAAAAAAAAAAAAAAGGGTAAATAAATAAAGATTAGCATCAATAGATTTCTGTATGGAAAAAATATCACCAGCAGTACATTTAAAAAAAAAGAAATTACTAATGTTCCCAAGAAAATTAAATTTCAGCATTAAATGACCCATAAGGAGTTGATGTGCCGCTAAAGAAACGAACAGGCAGCATCAAATTATACATTAATTTTATCTTTTTGATTAGAACATCTTGGTCATCAAGTGATATGTTGCATTAAAAAGGTGTCGTCAGTGGTTAAAAGGTTGAAATCATTTTGCACCAAAAGGGAGTTGCCGTACCTATCCACTGTTTGACTGACTGCAGTATGAGTGAACAATTGTGGAAAATGGAGAGAAAAAATTGTCACTCGAATTGATAGTAGCACAAAGAGGAATGTCAGAAGACAATGATCAGGAAAGGGTGGGGTAAGTCTGGGAGTGTGAGATCGGAAATGGCAACGACTACCCGACCGGAAGTGGTGGCAGTTGTCAGAGTACAGCAGTCATGTGTGAGAGAGCGCACACGAGCAACTGTGTGTTTACGAGGGTTCAGAATAAAGGACGGAAGTCAGGGGACACAACGTGTATGCAAGTACCAATGGTAAAAAGACTAAAATGTTGCTATTATAACTGTGGGTAATCGCCTAAAATAAATTTGGTCCTTTATGGCGTTTCTCAGGGCAAAAAAATACGTATATCTCGTCTATGTAATATACAGCAGGTTATATTGGATTACATGGTGCCAGCGTAAGGGAAAACATATCCATGCCTTTTCCCAAAGCAGTCGTGCGAAATGAAACAAATTAATTCAATATCTCCAATGTTACGCCTATCACATCTTCAAATAAAATTCAGCAAGTTCCACCTGTTCGCATCGCGCTATCATCTCTAACCTGACCTATAATGAGAATTAGATTAATACCTTTTTCAAGTTCATTTCTACAGTCGGAAATTGACAAGGTTGGTCCCCGATTCAGTTAGTACATGTCTAAGTTAATGGCAACAACAAAATTTTTTTAAAATGTATGCGGAGTAATATTTTAGAAGCTCCGAGGTGTAATAGTAACATTGCACGAGGAATAATTGACAATTAAGAATGGATATAATAATTTAAATATATATAAAATATTTTAGAACAGATGTCAAGAAACTGCCATGAAAAGGAAGCAAATTCATTTCTCTTCAAAATTAATTTATTTTTCTACATAGTCGCACATAAATGGTACACACATTTCTAAGCCCTTTATTTAGTCGAATGGGGTACTTTGAAAGAGGGAATAACCATCTTGGTTATCGCCACTCTCGAATGTCCATATTAGACACAAGTACATCTCCGATATACTCACACCTTAACACAACTAAAAGAGGGACCAGTTGAAAGAAAGAAATGCCAAATATCTAATGTGCTAGAAAAGATAGTATATACACACATGTCATTACAGAAATGTCTGTCACTATTTTATCCCACACAGAAAAACTATGGCGCCTGTGAATAAATCAAAGCACTGTGAAAGGGTGAATATCGAGGGGTCTTAATTGCAATGTTTGGACCACTTGACTTTCATTCTCTTTCCTTATCAGTGCGGGCTATCACGTTTACCTTCCTTGCGGTCTATCCAGCAACTGGCTATCGTCACACACGAGCTGTCGTCATTTCCAGGCTTACGTCACTCACATCGTGTTGTGTTCTTAAATTCGCCCTGCAAAAGGGAGATGCTTCTCTCCGTGAAGAAATATTCTGGTTTATATTTGATTCAGTTCTTCATAGCAATCTCAGTATCGGAAGGCAAAATTACTTTTCAACGTCTCTTTCAACATAGGAAATGTACGGAGATTTGTGCAATAACTGTGAATTTCTGTCTTCTCTCTGTTTGCTTCATTTGTTAACTAAAATCCAGATTTGCGTAGTATTTATTTTAAAAAGGTCTCGAAGGACGTATTCAGTAGATATATTTGAGTGCTCGCAATCTTCTACTGTCAGAAAATTCTGACATTGATCAATGCTTCATATGTGAGTTGGGCTTAAAACCGATGACGTACGAATCTTAATGACAAGATAAGGATTTAGAGATAACAAAAAACTTTGGGTCGTCTTCGGTGGTTGAATTAGTTTCATATATGACAAGGTTAGTGGTTAGCTTTTGCTTATAGTTTAACTTTAAGTTTGGTTTGGTTTGTTTTGTTTTACGGCATATCAACCTCAATGGGTTATTTAATGCCGACAATTGTTTTCCTGGTAATATTTTTTGTCAAAAATATATTTCTGGTAATATGTTTTTCCTAAAAAATGTAAAGCTGGTAATATAATTTTCAAAATGTATTGCTGGAAATATTTTTTCAAAAATATATTGCTGGTAATAGTTTTTGTTTCCTTCAAAAATGTATTTCTGGTAATAATTTTTACAAAGTATCTCTAGTATTAAAACCTACTTTTTACACTTTTATACTGCTTTTTACCTCAGTTTCGGGGTTAAATATTTGCCCATAGCTGGGACCCTAACAGGTGCTACCACCCCGAGTCAGGGTGGACCTGGGAACACTAGCAATTTAGAGGTGGTTCCACGCTCCTCAAAACTTCCTGATCAGAGACCTTGCTGTTGAATGTAGTTTATCGTCATACCCAGGACGCAGTTAAACGTTAAGATTTCTAGAAATGATTTTTATGCTCTTGCCACTTAGGAAAATGACGCAACATAATCTTCCTGCCGTTTTCATTTCTATATATTTAACCTTCTTCGGAAGTGAGTAAATACAATTGGCGTCTGCCGTAGAGAAACGCTTCGCAATCCATCACACAGACCTCTCGCACTGATTGTAATTAATTTGTTCCTCGTCGGATAAGTAATGATATTTAAATATAAAATCAGGAGGAACAATGTTGCACAAATTAGTTGTCTCTTAACGGGACAATTACCAAATTTAAAGAGAGCTGGTGGTTTATGTGGCAGAAGGCTGCTAGTGTTTGCATGTTTGGCGTTCGCCCGCTAAGTGTGAAAAATAGACATTGTTGACCTGAGGCTTTTGAATATTTGTATTCGGGTGATATAAAAGAAAATATACATATCACAAATACTTATTTATCTAAATACATTATTTGCATTTTAGAATTTGAAACAGTTCTTTCTTATTGTTATCAGCTAACAGTTAAGTCGGCATCCATTGACGTTGAGCAGCATTAGGTGTCTCCTCGCCATTGTAGTAAATGCAGCGTTTGTCAGAGTGAACGAAACAGCGTGACTGCTGATTTCTACACTGCCATGTTTCACTTCATATATGGCTATGCCTCTTTAAAAGCTCGGCCTGTATATAAGTGTAACGGATAGATATATTCTTTTAATTTCTTTTTTAAAACTCTTCATTGGCTGAAAAAAACATTTTTTTGCTTTTGAATATCGTAAGTGGTGCCATAAATGACTTTTCTGACTGGCTACTAACGGAAGTTTTAACTATCATGTTAAATAAAGATTTATGATAAGTCGATGTAACTTTTCTTTTATATCAGCCGAATACAAATATTAGAAACGCGCAACTCAACAATGTCTACTTTTCACACTTAGTGGGCGTACGCCAAGCATGCAAACGCGAGTAGGCTACAAGCCATCATAGGTAAAACTTCCGTTACGATTTTTTCAAAGAACTCTAACTGACCTGCCACCGATCTGGTGATTTTCAATAAAGAATGACCCTTAAACAACCCACCCAATCATTTACCCTTGAGGACGAATGACGTTTACCAATTGTATCTGTGGGTGATTCACTGTCCCACAGCCAATTTTTACCTTGTTTATATATTAATACATTTCATAAAAAATCTCATTTGACTTTTCTCATGTTTTTGATTTTAAATATGGTCGTTATTCTATTGTGTGTGTATATATATATATATATATATATATATATATATATATATATATATATATATATATACATATATATATATATATATATATATATATATATATATATATATATATATATATATCGCACATATAGTTCTGGTGTTAATAAAACAGTACTCAATGTAGTAGAACAGAGCTATTAAGTATATCCATATTATCCCTCATCGCTAGCACGACTCGGAGTTTCATGCTCAACGCAATCTTCAGGTGCTGAGTATGGACTGACCATTACGTCATTTGAATTTTTAAAAATATATCTGTTTATCACAATATTGGTGTAATTATATATTATACTGGGATTAAAGTTATTTAATTTTTAAAATTTATATTTGGCAATTAAAATAAACGCGATTTGTATATATGAGTGAAAAAAATAAAAAAATTATTTTTGTTTTATGAATAGTCATTTTTTAATTAAAGAGAGATTACATAATCTTAGTTAAAAAGCAAAGAGTAATTTTATATTAAAAATAAACAGTACTTTACATTAAAATAAACAGTAATTTACATTAAAAATTCCTGTCTTTAAGAACTCTGGCGACCCCTCCAACCCTTCCAATTACCGTCCTATCAGTCTCCTACCCCTCTTCGGCAAAGTCTTCGAGGCCATTATCAACGCCGAAGTGATTAATCACCTAATATCCCACGATCTGCTCTCAGACAAGCAGTATGGTTTCCGCTTTGCCCGATCTACTGCCGATGTGCTTACGGCCATCACTGAATTTGTCTACCAAGCCATCCATAACAACGGAGAAGCTCGTGTCGTGGCCCTTGACATCTCCAAAGCATTCGATAGAGTTTGGCATGCCGGCCTCCTTCGCAAGCTCCAGGGTTATAGTATCACAGGTCGATTGTTTGACCTAATACAATCATTTCTGTCAAACCGGGATTTGAAGGTTGTTCTCAGTGGATTCATCTACAGCTCCTATCCCACTAACGCAGGTGTTCCTCAAGGCTCCATCCTTGGCCCTACTCTGTTCCTCATATTTATAAACGACCTTCCTGACGCCATAGACTCCCAAGTCGGCATCTACGCTGACGACACCACTATTTACTCCTGCCTCAAACACAAATCTAGTGAGGCGGACAAAATTAACCTGGCAGCTCAAATTGAAAAGGACCTCCAATCGGTTGTGGACTAGGGAGAAAAATGAATGGTCAACTTTAACGCCTCTAAAACAAAACTGCTCTCCATTAAGCACCACAAGGATCCATCCCTGCATCCCATTAGAATGTCTGAAGACCAACTTCTCGAGAGCTCCTCTCTGCGGCTGCTCGGTCTCACGCTGTCCGCTGATCTGAGATGGAACAAATACATCGAGTCAGTTGCATCAGCCACCGCAAAGAAAGTTGGTTCTCTGTGCCGAGCCAGGAAATTTTTCTCCCCGGAATCGATCCTCCAAGTCTATAAATCGACCATTCGCCCTTTCATAGAGTATTGCTGCCATATATGGTCTGGGGCCCCTGCTGTTTGCCTCAGGGTCCTTGATAAGATCCAAAGACGGATAGGCAACGTGATTGGCCCTGATCTGTCATCTCGTCTGCAGTCGCTCTCTCACAGACGCGATGTTGCCTCGCTCTGCCTTTTTTACAAGTACTTTCACGGTAATTGCTCCGAGGAGCTGCTCTCGCTTGTCCCTAGGCCTCGTGAATTTAAACGCCCCACGAGGCTGGCATCCCGCTCTCACCCCTACACCGTGGAAACTGTTAGATGCAGACGTCTCTTCTACTCCAATAGCTTCATGTCTCGCACATCTCGTCTATGGAACTCCCTTTCCTATTACTGTTTTCCTGACAATTACAATCTCCAACGGTTTAAGTGTAGCGTCAATCGACATCTCCAGTTGCCTTGATCTATCCACTTCCCTTCTCCACATCCTTTCACTTTTCATTCCTATCTTCTCTCGCTCCAAATCTTCTGCAACCTCCTTGCCTTGATCGACTCACTGCCTTTCTCTTTCTCCACATCCTCTCCTTTACCACTCCTATCTGCTCTTCCTCCAACCCTTCCTTAACCCCTTGCGTGATAGTGGCTTTAAAAAAAAAAAGAAGATATTTATTTTTATGCCTACATGTAACCATCAATTCATTTCTCTTATTTAATAAGCTCGGGTTATTAAAGTGTTAAGATAACCAGTTTTTCAGCAAATCATCGTTTATTTTGTTTTCTGATTTGGGTCTTGCTATAATATTCCACTTAATAGAAGGGGAATTACTAGTATTCTGTAACTGCCAGAAATATTTAGACAGAGCAGTGCTGTTTCTGTATTTTATATTACCTAAAGTCATTCGATGATAGTAGAAATGAAATTTACAACAATTTTCAGAGGAAACAAAATAAAATTTAATATCGCTACCGGAACGTCTGCTCGCTCGGTATACAATATTATTGGTCATACATTGACCGTTTAAGGTACAGCACATATAATTTAGGCAGTGGCATTTATATTTTAGAAAAATTTACGTTGTCTCTCTTAGAAATATATTTGTTTAATATAATGTTGTTATGATGGGAAATGAATCTGTTTGTTATTAACACAGTTATAGCTGATCTTAACATTATTTTTGTTAAGTATTTTTAGTGTTGGTGAATGATGTTTATGAATTAAATTTATGAAAATTCTTCCGATATTAGTTTGAGCATTACGATTAAAAGTGGATTAAATTATAGGAAGCTGCGCTTACGGTGTTTGTGTTTATTTTTAACTTCTTTGTTTTGTTTTTTTCTGAACACTATAATTTTATTTTATGATTGCTTAGTTTTAAAGTCTTGATATATTTCATTTTAATCTTATCAAATATTTCCTTATTGCTGGAGTTGGTGGATAGTTTAACTTGGACTGATTTATGTAAATTATCTAGAATTTTATGATGGTGGTTAGATTCTTTGCTGACGTAGTCACACATATCGAAATGAATGAAAGTACATTCATTCTTCCTTTTGTTTATAAAACCGTTCTATGCTTTCCTAGAGCAGTTTTTGTGTAATTGCATTGCTCTTTCAAGGATGTCTTTGCTGATTTATATTATTTTTTTGTTAGGTTCAATAATCGGTATTTAAGGATGTTTAGAAAATTTTCCTTATGGTCTTTAACTGTGATGAATGCTATATGTGTGTGTGTGTGTGTATGTGTGCGTGCGTGTTCACGCGCGCGCGTGCGCGTGTGTGTTAGCACGAAGCCACAAGACATCGTGACCAAGAGCTTCATAATGTACATACCATCGATGCAATCGTTTTTTTTTTATTATATTGATTATCGTAGGCATCTTATCTTTTCATTAACATCAATGTCATTGCAAGTGTTTTCAGTCTTTGAATTTAATTCCATTTCAGTTGTGACGTCATTACTAAAGGTTCGAGTTTTATTGTCCGCTACCCTAAAGATTAGAATTTGATCGAGGGAGATAACTAAAAAGTAAAAATAAATTGAAATGCAAATTAAATTATAATTAATGTCATTTCTGTCGAATTCTTGAAGATCAAAATTGAACAATTCTTTTCTTTTTATTTATATTTTTTTTATCCTTATTTACCCTATTTACATCATTTGGACTGCTATCCTCGTCTCTATTGCCATATTCTAGACGTTTCGGCCTTTATACGCCCCAGCCCTCTTCAGGAGATATACGTTGGAATTTCGAAACGAACCACTTATTTAAACCAGGGAAGTAGATTGTGCTAATTCCACGAGCCATGTTCCCACCTTTTTTTATATCGCATTTTCAGTTAATTCCCTTTTTAGTGACACATTTTTCCAAATTTTTGTTCTCTCTGCTCTGGCAAGGTATTGAACTCACAGCTATTTGGTTCAAATCAACTTTTGGATCACTCAACCAACGCCCGAAGAAAGCCGGATTGTACAACGGCCAAAACGTCGTGAATATGACATTAAAGATTAGGACAACAATCTGAATGATGTAAATAGTGTAAATAGTTACAATACCTCATCAGAGAAATATAGACAAATTTTTATTCTTAGCTTATTCTTGCAGCGCAGACTGGACTCTTTAGCTCTGGATAGCAGGCAGTCTACGGAAAAGACAATTCCAAATTTAAAACCGTGAGGATAATAAAGAAATGGAGTCTGTGGAAAGACATGATTGCCTCTGTCTTGAAAGGACATGACACTTTTAGTAAAAAAATCATCGATAAAAATAATATTCTTATCATTTTTTTTTATTTTGACTAAAATGTTCGTTCACCGTATCAGGAAAAAGTCAGTGAATTAAATGTTGCCCTGACGGTTCCATCTATAACAAGCCGTTTATTGGCTCGGAGGTCGAAGAGTCAGCTCTCTCTAGAAATTTTGAATTTTAGGTAACGACTGTAGCGAACAAACTAGAGTCTATGGTAATTCTATCTATCAGCCAAAGTGTATAGAGTTACATTGGGCATGGAAGCAGGTATTTGTGAGTAGGAAAGCAAATAAAAGATTTAACTGGTAAAAATAGCTGGCTATCTCGACATGAGCTAATGGTTAACAAGCAGATCGTTACTTTGTAGTAGTAAGATTTATCTTCATTAAATGTCACTCAACCGTACTTATAAACTTCTCCATAGCTTAGCAAAACTGGTGAACTTACCTTCGGTGACCATTTGTAAAATACCGCGCGCGTAAAACAAGTTATGCAAACAGTATGGGTTTCTCTCTTCTCCGTCAACTGCTGATGTTTTAACTCGTATCACCTCATAAAATCACATGCATTTTTTGTTACCAGAGCGATTTCTTAAGACGCTTCAAAGACTTTTGACGAACTGTGCCATAAAAAGCAGACTAAAACTTCTAAGTAGACAAAAGAATTTCTACTTTGTTAGTTAAGGTAACATTGTAACTTCGATTTTTATCAACCTGACTTGTGAAAAATAAAATTTAAAACGCAGCAATAATCCATATCACACAACTCATTGGTATTACTCTTTCAACTGTAACACTCTAACTTGAGTTGTTCTCGAGCCTTGCACCACGTGAAATTTAGTAAAATATATTTACTTTTCTTATTCAAGTAATGAAGCTACAAGATTCAAAGAAAGAATTACGCCAGCTGTGGTATCCCTGTAATAGTTTTCATAAATATCAAATTCTTTCTTCAAATTAGGGTCATAAAGATTTTTGTGAATAGCCAGTCTTTTGAGGCTTATGGTATCGATGCAAGTGTCCTCCAAATTTCTTTCCACGATCCTAACCTCTTTCTGGTTTTTTTATTAACTCTCTTCCGTGTAACATTCTCAAATCATTAGCAACCATCTATGTTGATGCTATCATTGTTTATGGACGCACTTCCAACAGCCAACATTATCGAAGCGTTGAAACTAATCTCTCTTCTGCCTTAGCTGTAATATCTCAGAGGGTAATGAGTGGCTGATAGCATCTCAGAGGGTAATGAGTGGCTGATAACATCTCAGAGGGTAATGAGTGGCTGATAACATCTCAGAGGTTAATGAGTGGCTGATAACATCTCAGAGGGTCATGAGTGCCTGATAACATATCAGAGGGTAGTGAGAGGCTGATAACATCTCAGAGGATAATGAGTGGCTGATAACATCTCAGAGGGTCATGAGTGACTGATAACTTTCAATTTCTCAAACAACAAGTTAGTATCATTTTTATCCTGACCGTTCAGACACTGCATCGCCATCAATCAGAATGAAGAGTTCTATATTAAATGAGGTGCTATGCATTGAATGTTTATTGGATCTCAAGTTCATCCCATTTATTCGCTCCAGGAATAACTAGACGCCTTCTTCCATGCTTTATCTAAACAAGAGACAGATTAGATCAAACATGGAATATTACTGTCATATCTGGGCTTACTTTCCAGCCATGATGCAATTTAAAATCGCTTATGCGGTCTTGTGGGACAAGAGTTATTTCCCACCCTCCATAGACACAACGTCTATTCTATGGCTCTTTCTAGATGTGCTTCAAGATTTAGTTCCACTTTGAAACTAGAACACGCTACTTCCTGGCATCCGAATCACCCTCATCTCTTCCATGTTCAAAAGTTCGGAAGATTGATCAAGTTAGTTTTTTTCCAAAGAATTACCAATTTGTGGAATATATTCCTGCGTGGGTGCTTCTTTATATCACTAACTTCATTCGTCGTAACCATTTTAAAAATAATCCTCTACCTTGAGTGTCTACTGAGCTTTGTAACAGGCGAATTTTAGTATTAAAGAAATTGATAAAAAGCAGACAAAAGATTTCTACTTTGTTAGTAAAGGTAGCATTGTGACTTCGACTTTTATCAACCCGACTTATTAAAATTAAAATCGACTCAATATATAAAACGCAATAATAATGTCATATCACACAACTCATTCAACTCTAACATTGTAACTTGAGTGGTTCTCGAGCCTTGTACTGTGTGAAATTTAGTAAAATATATTTACTTTTCTTATTCAAGTAACGAAACTACAAGATGCAAAGAATAAAGTACGTTTAGGATTCGTTCAACACGTTGCAAAGCCCAGCCTAGTTTGGGTGGGTGGCAAGTTAGATAAATTGGAGACGAGAAAGATTGACGACGAGCAATTTTTTTTTATTACTTGTTGTGAACTTCCGCCCTGTTAGTGTGCAAGGTGTGGATGTAAAAAAATAATAAAACGAAAAGTTACTGCCATTTATTTACTCACTTTGCATGGGGTTGCCTGGCACTTTTCATTAAATTAGCCAACTAACAAGGGGGAAAAGTTTTAGTCAATTAAGATATCATCATACAAACTTAATAACTTCCGACAATCGTCGTTCACTGTAACGGCGACGAAAATCTCTACAACTCGTGCTTTTTTTTCTCTCTCATAAAAATAATAAGTAATATAAAATCAACCAAATCGTTTGAGGTTCCCATTGAGACGGCTCAGTGGGTACGAAAAGGGGTTATCGATAACAAAGTGTGAGGTTCTTTTACAACAGCTGGATTTTTTAAATAACATTTGAAAAATTCAAGCAAAGATAGAACACGTTTTTAACGAATTAAGACATGTGTGACACTTTCATTTATTCTAATTTGTTCCGACTAGAAAAACACGTATAAAATTTCACGGTTTTCCTATTTGAATATTTTGATACTGATGACCTTAATTCTTGATTTAATGACTAAATAAACTCCTGGGGAGTTCTACGATAATAAAATATCCGTAGGAATTCCCTATGACATCGTTAAATATTTGAGCTTAATAACTTTAACAAAATATTGCAATAACAATGATAAATATGAATGCTGGTCGTTATTTTAAGAAGTAAGGGGTACAAGTGAATTAAAATTGACTACATTTTCTATTTCACTGAACCAAACTTGAAACACTTCTATCTTCCCTTGCTTTTTTCTTTATTTTTTACTGACATCAAGTAGCGTCTTTGATATGTCTTTTTGCGTAATCCAAATGGAAAAATCAATTATTTATGAGGTATTGGCAGGAGAAGTTAAACACTTCTTTCTTTCTTTCTTTCTTTCTTTCTTTCTTTCTTTCTTTATCTCCCCCTCCCCCTCTCTCTCTTTAAGGCACTAACGAAAGGAGGAACAAGCAGAATTATAATATACATTGTTACTTCTTAAGTTTTTTTCTAGTAATTATCACAGGAGACAAAGTGACATCATGTATCCCTTCTGCCGATTTCAATATTGCATTGGTTTGAACAGCTTCAGTTTTCTCGGATCTCTAAGTCTTTTAATCATTTTGCCAGTTTTTGGGCCGTTTCTAGTATTCCAAATATTATCAGTACGACCGCTATTATCAGTATTCCAACTCCTTTCTACTTTATTTCATAGGAGCTCTGTAGTAACAAAAATGAGAGCATATCTCGTCACATTCTCTATTGTATGTGCGGGTGGAGTAATGGATAGAGATTCGGAACAAAAAATTGGAGAGTTGAGTTCCCGCCTGGTTTGTTTTCATTTATATTCCCTAGCGTTCGGTTAAACAGTAGGACCTCTCTCTGAAAAAATATTCTTATTCTGAAAAAAAAAATGTAATGCAATGTTTACTCGCAGAAAAAAAAAGAATTATTTTTACAATAAAAAAATGTTTTAAGTTTTAAATAACCCACAAAGAGTTGATAATCCGTAAAAAACACTAATCAATTCTCCCCGATTTTAATAGCGCCATTGTGGCTCTTCTTTCCTGAATCGTCTCGCAAAATTCTATAGGACCGTTTCAAGGGCTCTCATAATTATGGAACTAAATGTCAAATTCAAATTCTTCAAATTTCGAAACATTCGATGAAGGTCCTGACAGTTCTTGAATGTTTTCATTAGTTTCTCTCTGTGGTCCGTTGGAATCGCTATAGCCACCCTTTAAAAGGTTTTTCTTAGTAACTCCTAACTTGGACAGTGGAAAGAAAGATAAAAAAAAACAGATGAAAAGAGAAAATAAAAAATATATGATAAAGAGGAAAATTAGAGGAAGGGTAAAAACGAGGAAAGAAAAATTAATAGAAAAAAGAAATATAGAAAAAAGAAAAAAAAGAATGAAAAAAGAATAGAGAAATTCCTCACTTCAGATATAAAATAAAATCGAGTTTATTATGTGTAGATTTTGATCATGCCACAGAGGCAAGTACCTTTTTTCTATAATATTTTTTGGCCTTACACTGAAATGAATAGAACACCAGAAAAATGAAGATACTCGCCAAGAATGTATGCAATAGTAAATCGAAGGTATTACGTTATAGACATTTGGTTACGAAGATACAGTTGCGCCAGTCATGCAAATGAGAAGTACTAGCCTGTATGTATGCATATCAACGATAACACTCGAAATACTGGATTTTACCCGATCTCGAACTGGCATCACTGATATATATTGGCCACTCTAAATGTGACGTAGCATATGCTTGAATTTTTCTTGATCACATATTTCCATCAAAATGAAAAGAAGGTGACATGAATCTTAGAAATATATTAAATACATTTTTTTGAATAAACAAAACTTTACAACAAATGCTTCGTCCCCCTTTGCTTTCCAGCTAGTTGGAAATCCTCTTCTGTAAGAACTTTGGTGAACATTCTGCCCGCTCGAATGATCGTTCTATTAGACGTTTTACCTCATTTTGGCAAAGCACGAGACGCTCTAATCAACTCCTTCTTCTTAAGCAACTTACTTTGCGCAGCCTTCTTTCAGATAAACAATAAGGCTTCTTAACTATTGTTCTACAGGGCAACTTGCGTGCGTATATTTACTAAGGTAGCATAGTTTGGCACAAGGTCACAAATCTAGGGGCGTCGAGTGAGGTTTACCTTAATACGGTAGAAAGGGTCTGTTAGATTTGTTTTACTTATCCATGTTATTCGACAGGATATGTATGTATGAAAAGTATAGAGCCACAGTCTCATCATACTAGGTTAGTGGTTCCCTGCGTTTTATTGCTGTCACAATTATGCTACACCAGAGGTTTTCAAACTTTTTTGCCCAATGCACCTTTTTAATCATATGTCACCCCCTTCTAATATTGTACCACTGAAAAGGTTCATTCCCAATAATATGCATATGTTACTGAAAATCTTAATTCTTTTCCATATTAATACATATACATTTGCGGCTTACGGTCAATTCACGTTGAAACAAAAGTCCCCGTACGATTACCGAAGTTAAGCAACGTTGAGCCTGGACAGTACCTAGATGCTTAGGAATACCAGGTGCTGTAAGCTTAGATGTGCCGTTGGTGAATTTCACCACTGGTTGAGAACCCCTTCATTAGGATGATACAGTACACATTCGCTGATTGGAGACTGGGTTTTCTCCAGTCATAATAAACGGTTGCACTCTAAATAGGCTCCATGCTTTGAGGGTTTATTGGAACTCAAGTTCACTCCAGAACACTAGTAAAACTCATATATACGAATTATCGTTAAAGGTGCTGGGATAATGCTTGACTCCTCGTACCACTCCAAATATATCTGAGTCCTTTACGCTTTATTTGTACAAGAGGCAGATCAGACAAAAGAAGAAAAAAATGGAGTATTGTTGTCTGGAGCTGCTCAATCTTCACTTTCCAGTCTTGAAAGAGTTCAAAATGTTTTGTAGGGTATGACCTATTTTCCAATTTACAGCCTCTTGTCCCACAGACGCAAGCCACTCAATACTCAATCGCTATTTTCCTGGCAAATTTTCAGTTGAGTACCACAGTTAGTTTAACCACTACAGAACTTTACAAGTAGGACTTGTCATACAACGTCCATGAAGTTGATTACCCATATTTCCTCCGTGTTCCTTTTAAAATGATAAAGTTCCCCTCAGTTTTTTTTCAAAAGCTGCGTTTTTGTAGAACAAATTTTCGCGTGGATACTTTCTTGAACACTAGTTTTTCTATCCTCCATATCCTCACAATTGATAAATTTTATCTCCTCTTACATTCATATCACACGCCTAATTCTGTAACACCCTGCTACGAGTGACTCTTAGGCCTTGTACTGGGTGAACTTTAATATTAAAAAAAATTATCGTGTGAAGAATTAAAATATTATTCCACGAGCTCTCCCAGTTCCATTCTAAAGCACCAATAACACTTAATGTTATCAATGAGCAGCGAGGCACAGAGGCAGGCCTTTACGGTCCTTACACAGCTGCCCCGATGAAAGCCATCGAACGACAGAAAACTGTCATGTCTACTACGACGAGGATGACTTTCTACCCGGAAGCGTCCAGCTTCCGACGAACGCAACAAAACATGTAATAACATTTCCCATTCACTTCCGCTTGCGGTAAGTAATAAAATAGACAGGCATGAATATTTCTCATCCTTACAAACCTGGCCTGACCCAGTGTGGTGACTAGCATTCGCCTCGCCCTGATTCTGGTTTCCCATTCCTGGGGTAAAGGAGGAAAAAAGAACGATACCATCAAAAGAATTGCGATGCTACAAATATCCACCCACACCCCAGAAAAATGGAAGGCCGAAATAATGAGTATTTTTTGTTTTAGACACAGAGAGAGAGAGAGAGAGAGAGAGAGAGAGAGAGAGAGAGAGAGAGAGAAAGAAAGAAAGAAAGAAAGAATCGGGAAAGGAAACTATTTTGGAGAGAAATTCATGCAAATTCATTTAAAAAAAGAACGATATACTTTCGTTCACCATTATCACCGTTCCACCCTTCCACGGTTTCAGTTATCCGTGATCTACATCAGAAAAAAAAAGCAGTTCATGCATTTGGATTTCTGTCAGGTTATTCGACGAGTGATACTGGTACTATGTAACCACGTACTATCAACCACATGGTCGGATCATTGGCGACTAGCCGAGTTCAAATTCCGGCCTAGTTCGTTACGTTCACTTTTCACAAAAATCACTTTTGAAAAGGCATGTATCCTCTTTTTCTCTCAGCTATGAATTAAATAGCAAGGTAGGTAGGGCTCACTAGCCTGGGGTGGCAGCTATTCTAGGAAGAATTACAACCACGAAGAAATCAATGAGAAACCACTCCAATACGTTTTCCAAGAAGTCGTCACAACTAATAATAATCAAGATAATGAAGAAAAGGAATTTGTGGAAAGCAAATCAAATACAACCTGAAGGGATATGACAAAAAACCCCCCAAAAAAAACATGAAAATATAGCTTTCAGTTGCAATTAGTGCATTTTTTCAAAGTCCTTTTTGTTGCAGAATCTGCAAAATTCAATACACAGAGGTGGTTGTATGCGCATAGACATTCATTCATCTTATACAGATATGTGACAGGATCAATTAATTTTTACAGCTTATTAACCTTTTGTCGGCTATTTAAAGCCAAGAGATATTTTGAATTATAAAAATAATTCTTTTTATTTCGAGTGAATATTAAACATTTTTTTGGAGATAATGATTTTTTCGGGATACAATTCCTAATATTTAATTCATAGCTGGGGTAGAAGAGTTGGATTCGTACATTTCCCAAGAATATTTGCGCGTAAGTGAATGTAACGGACTCGGCAGGAATTCGAACTCGGTTCTCTGATTTTTAATTCCGAGCAGCTATCATTTATAGCAATTGCACATCATATGCAACAGAAAGAAATAGGTACAGACCAGGATCGAAAAAAAAATCATTTTATTTTCTTGAGAAGAAAAATCTTTTTTTTTATAAGCTCGCTTTATGTTTATAAAGTGTGAAATGTTGATTCTAAAAATATAACCGCAATTTCAGGCGTGTTATATGCAGATAATAGCTAGATAAATTACGCATACGTCTCATACGCAGATAATTACATACCTAAGGAATACGTGTTATGCGCAGATAATATTTAGACACTGGATTTTGCTGCTAGTTGAGTTTGAATGACTAAAAGTTTAGCTATTGCCTAAACCTGGTTTATTCTGGAACTAAGTCAAACTCACTATATAGAGCGATACTGCAATAAGTCAAGTTAATCTGCTTCTGACTTTCCTGGGAATGGAGACTACCACATTTACGGGGACTAATACGATTATTATTATTATTATTATTATTATTATTATTATATGATAATTATTATTATATTGTAATCGAATGTCGCCCACTCCCTTTCGTCTGTGTGAACTGACTATATCAGTAGCAATATATAGTGAACGCTGGATATACCTGGGAGCTGGTTTCGGTAATTAGTTGGAGATTCGTCTCCAGCTGTGCTGGTCGAATTCTCTGCCTTCGGGCAGAGAGGACCGCAGACGAGGCACTATCGAAGGGCAGAGTCTTGTCTTGGGTGGTAGACAGCTACCCGACCCCGTGTATACGGGGTCTACGGGGAATTTTTGGTCGATCCTACAGGCTCGGTTTTGCCCCGAATTAAATAACGGCCTTGTACCACATCCTGCCTCGCAGGGAGGTAAGGTAAATAACCTTGCTTCGGGAATTGGAGATTCGTCTCCAGCTGTCTTCGAGCAGAGAGGATCCCCAGACGAGGCTATGTCGAAGAGCAGCGTCGCTTTTCGGGAAACAGCTACCGGACCCCGTTTTATACGGGGAATTTTTGGTCGAGCCTACGGGCGAGGATACCCCACGTTAAATTCTGCCTTGTGCCACATCTGACCGTGTGGGGAGGTTGGTAGATATCCTTGCTTCGGGAATTACTAGCCCGCCACCCGATTTCCTGCTTTCATAGTCTATTCTCTTTTACAGTAAACCTTTCTTTCTTTCATCTATGCGTGGGTTGCTGTTCCTTCACTCGAGAATCACCGAGTCTATTTGTAACCTCTTTAAGGATACAACATATTATTATTATTATTATTACTATTATCATTATTATTTTAATTTCTAAATTAAATTTCAAGGGTTGTATAGCGAATATAAATATCAGTTTTTATCTGATCCTCACGGACACCCTGAAACCCATCCATAACCCTCCCCTGGTGGTCCGTGGACACAAGGTTAAGAAGCTCTCCAGAATATCAACAATGGTAGTTGTGTTTCTCGTCTGTATATGCTTCTGTCTCATTTAAACGTTTCCTCCGTGAGTACAAAGAGAAACACCTATTTATATTCAGGGTTGGTATATAAATAAATGACAATCCTTAGCTAAAAATTATTTATAGATCTCATTTTGGGTTGACATTTATTATCTCCATGTAACTCAAGTGAACGATGTTTTATTTTAAGGAAACATTAAGCAATAATGACCTTGATCTTTGCATCAGTTGCTCTTGAAAGAGTTTAGGAAAGTCAGAAAATTATTACGAAAACAGCTAAGCAATCAATCTTAGCTTAGTCTAGTATAGGTTAAGTATCCACCAGCATTAGGAGACAATGGAATTGTGTTCTAGACGATGTTTCAGGCGAATCGTGTAGACTGCTGCTTCTCGTCTTTCCGGTACATAAGGCTTGATTGTATAAGTAGAGATCGAGGACAGAATGTTACCCACGCAGTAGTGCCTTCCTCTCCTCATCGCTGAAATTGTCCAATCATCTCAAAGTTTTTTTAACCGATTGTGATGAGGAATATATGATCATAACTACTTATGATATGTGGCAATTAAGAATAAATTTGAAATAGACCGATATAACTTATTTTTGAACGGCAGAGGTGGCGGACACAGGGGATTAAATGAAAAATGTCATTCTCCTTCATGTCAACGGAAGTCCGCGTACGGTAAAAATAATACAGGACAATTCTGGTACTTGGTTGGTTTGCTCTGTCCCACCCGCCATATATACCTGACCATGCACCAAACGATTGCTACTGGTTTCGATCATTGCAAAACGCTTTGATGGAGAAAACTTTCTCTAACGAAAACCGGATTTAAGAATTCATTGAATACTAGAGTCAGCGGAATTTTACTCAACATTTATTGAAGGGATAATTGGTAACAAGTCATTGTAAAATGGGGAATTAAACGAAATATAATTGGATTTTAATTTTTGAAGAATAAAGTGGATTAATAAAAACGGAAATTGACTCAACCTAATCAAAGGTTTCGATTGAAATCACTCACCTGGAACTAGGTTTCTTTTTTCATAACAAACATATTTCCTGTGAGATCAGTGCTGGAACGCACTACAATCGACCTCTCCCTCTTCAGGTGCAAACCTGATTGGGGTCCCCGGGCAGTGCTTTGTGACCTTCGCTATCGTACCAATATTTGTTGTTATTTTGGGGGTTTTTTGTCTGCATTTATATTACAAATATAAACTAAGCACAGCTGACTATCAAAGGATGAAACCTTTTTACGTCATTTTGGGATCTTTTCTGTCCAAATCCATGAATCGCTATTTTGTTTATCCATAATGGTGAATGTGTTAAAACTATTCAACTTTTAGCAAGAAAAATCCCAAGTTGATGTTAAAAATTGCCATAAAACATTTATTGATCTATTATGACATGTTTTTAATTTGCATTTATTTTCCATTTTTCTAGCTGAATTGTTCACCTATATTGCATATGATCCATTATTGTATATATTTAGTTTACAATAAAATTCATATTTTATATGAATATTACTTTATGAAAATTGAGGTGTAGTAGTCTGGGGGTGGCTATATCATAGATTCGCGGGGAAGTAAATCATAGATTCGGTGGGAAGGCAGGAAACCCACGCACGGGCCCTGCGCGAGATAAGATGTCTGTCTATTTGAAATAACAATAAAAGGCATGAAAAAAACATTCTCACGTATCAAGCTTCTTATTAAATCATCTAAAAGTGATTTTTTAAAGGAAAAGTATTTTGAACGGATTTTGTTTTGCAAAGATTTTGTTTTTGTTTTCAGCCCAATCTGAAATTGAGCAGCATCGACCCGGCACGAGAAATTCAGATGACGCTGACCTTTTAAGCTTCACTACGATAGACCGCCACATCCAACATAATACTCAACCTAGAACAAATGCAAGAATATTAATTTTAGTCGTGTTAGATGTAGAAATATCAGTGACCATTTTGGTATTTGCGACGCTTCAAGTTTTGAAAGCAGCGGAATTCGTGATATTTGGATAAACGGAGGAGCAACAATTTTCTTTCCTATTATTAAATGACTCTTTCTCTTTCTCTCTCTCTCATTTTCTTTCCTATTATTAAATGAATCCCTCTCTTTCCTATTATTAAATGACCCTTTCTCTTTCTCCCTCTCTCTCTCTCTCTCTCTCCTGATATTAAATTAATCTTTCTCTTTTTCTCTCTCACTCTTTTCTTATTAAATGAATACCCTTTTTATCTCTCTCTCTCTCTTACTCTCTTTCCTATTATTAAATGAATTCATCACTTACTCTCTCCCCTCCCATTTTTTCCTATTACTAACTGAAACTTTCCTTTTCTCATTCTCACTCTCTTCCATATTATTAAATGAATTCCTCTCATTCTCTAGCACTCTCTTTCTTTCCTATCATTAAGGTATCCTCCTCTCTCCCAATCTCTACCCTTTTATTAAATGAATCCCGCTCTTTCTTTCTCTCATTCTCTTTTTCATTTTAAAATGAATCTCTCTCTCTCCCTCTATTTCTCCCCCTCTCTCTCTCTCTTTCCGAGTGATAGTTTCCACCCGGCGCTGGTCATGGTCATTCAAACAGACAGCAAGAGGGCCACACATCACGAGTTCCAGCTTCGTCCATTACATATGACATTTGTTGGTTCAGATATATATGCAGTATAACCTCGCCCTGCGTTGTCTAATATTCGTGCCATGGCCACTGAATCACGTGGCTGATATCCCTCGCCTACTCACACCATCACACCCGATTCTCTCTCACACGCATACATACATCTATTTATCAAGCTAGCTAGCTAGATAGATAGATAGCTATCACATTATGTTCATATCTACCTCTGAAAACGCATACATATGCATAAAGACACACATATGTAATGCGATATAAATATATATATATATATATATATATATATATATATATATATATATATATATATATATATATATACACGATGTGCTGACGAAAAGTTCTCGGTCTGAATAAGAAGAAATTGCACAGCGTTTGGTATTTGGTCATTTTGTTATCTTTTGAAAGAGACAGAACATTTAAGTGCAAGCAAAGTAAGCAACGATACAAATAAGTAAGATTAATTGTTCATGCGCATGCATAAAACACATGCAAATATATATATATATATATATATATATATATATATATATATATATTTCTGTTTATACGTTATTTTAAAATAATTTTAAAATAATCCATTTCATAATATATATATATATATATATATATATATATATATATATATATATATATATATAACACACACACACATATATATATATGAAACCTTGTCGATTCATTTGAATACTTTCAAACGTGTTTTCTTGAATATGACAGACAAATTTAATCCATTTTTTCATTTAGTTTTTCCGGCATTCTTACATTTTTTTCGTTTGGTGGTAGTAAGAGAGTGCAATAATTGTTCGTATTGTCCATTGTCCCAAGTGCTTTGGCCCACTTCTTTAGCCATTATATATTTAGCATATATATATATATATATATATATATATATATATATATATATATACAAAATGTATAACGCTTTTCATCTTCTGTAAGGATTTAATCGTACTTTTAAAGGAGGAAACGCGTTACGCAGAATTTTTCTAATTTGTTATTCAATTGCCTAAATCTTTTCTAATATATAGAAATGTATATATCATATGCTCACATATACACAGGGTGCAAAGGATAAATTGGCGTCTAAATTACGCGAAAATGAAAATAACACTGACATCTCATTTTAACAAATATATTTACCAAAACTACACAAAAATATCTTTAAATTCCAATTCGAAGTCCTGACATCCACAGCTGATAAAGCTGAATGTTTTGCTCGGAAATTTTCATCCTACTCAACACTCGACTCGTCTGGAGTACCCGCACCTGATTTCCTCCACTAGAACTGATTCTCTACGCTGCTCTCGGACATCATTTCTAAATTAAACCGCCATAAGGCAAGTGGTAATGATGGAATACCAAGCGTTGTCCTGAAGAAATGTGCTCCCGAGCTGCCAACATTTAAAAGTAAAAATTTGTTTATATAGCTTATTGTTGGTAGTGTATTGAGGCGGCACGGTGGAGTAATGGATAACGGCTTGGATTGAGGAATCCAGTCGATTCCATTACATTAACTTACGTGCTAATACCGTTGGGAAAGGTGTGAATCCTCTTCTTCTCCCTCCAACTATGGGTAAATAGCAGGACAGACTGGGTTCTATAGCCTTCTAGGAGAAGGTCAACTCTGAATTCAAAACCTGCGGAGGGTCGTTTGGGGACCTTGTGGCATCCGTTGCACCAGGTCCCTGTATTCGTCCCTCCAAAAAGTGTGGATGGCCCTGCACAAGGCCTTCACCACTATAATCAAGTCCTGTGTGGCTGTCGGGCTTTCGGTTTCTGGGAGCTGATCTGTCTGACCCTCATACGTCGAGTTCGACGGGAGAAGCATAAGTAGTCTATCATGGCGGTCATTTGCTTATTTATTTGGGTCAAATTGTTTTGCTTTTTTTTATTTATTTTCATTTTTATTTTTATTTGTTTATTTGTCATTGATTAAGGCTATTTGTTGAATTTTGGGGTGGAATGTTGTGGTTTGTTCTGACTATTATTTTGGTGGGAACAGTTTTTAATTTATTTATTTGGGTTGATTATCTTTATTTGTTTTTTCTAAACGGCTAGTTTATTGTTATCGGTTGTTAGTTTATTTATATATTTGGATGTATTTAGATCAATTTATTATACTTGTTGTTATTTATTTGTTACACTGTTCGTATTGTCCATTGTCCCAAGTGCTTTCGCCCACTTCTTTAGCCATTATATATTTAGCATATATATATATATATATATATATATATATGACAAAATGTATAACGCTTTTCGTCTTCTGTAAGGATTTAATCGTACTTTTAAAGGAGGATATATATATATATATATATATATATATATATATATATATATATAAGTTACGAAATATTTGGTAATCTGTATAGGTAGTCCCTAGGAGGATGAAATCCTGAGAGCTCAATGTAAATACAGAGCTAATAATTTAAAGAAAAACAGGCCACTTTAAGGCTCCATGTAATAATTTATTTCACCATAGCCCTTTTAAAGGACGCTGGATCATCAGACTACACTTATATATATATATAATGTCAAGTTAACATGAAAACATACATTACATTCCAAAGATGTGTAGAGTCGTCGATTACAATCGGCAAGATTCCTATCATTGTCATCGGCAATTTGGCCAAAGTAAGTCTGGGAAAGTTAAGTTTCATGCTATAGTTGGGATTCGGGGTAGGAGGGGATTGGGTAGTAAAGTATCACTACCATTCCCTTATTTCAGATTGGTCTTCTTTCTTCTTTTAGAAAGAGAGAGAGAGAGAGGGAGAGAGAGAGAGAAAAGCCAAACTATCAACTTTTAGCTACTACAGAGATAATTCCCTGCCCGCCATTAGCATGGTTTATGCTAGACTCTAGGAGAGTATCTCATTGCGCCTTCTAGACCTCATGCTTTCGAATGACTTGAAGTGGAATAACTACATAGAATCAATAGCTGCATCCACTGCAACGAAATTTGACTCACTGTGTCGTGCCAGAAGGTTTTCCCCCGTCAGAATCCATCTTAGATATATTCAACTCTACCATTGGTCTGTGCATTAAGTGCTGTTGCCTTATCTGGTCGGGTGTCCCGGCTGTTCATCTCGGGGTTCTCAACAAAATCCAAAGAAGGATCTGCAATGTAATCGATCCTGAGTTGACATCTCGACTCCAGTCACTTTCTCACTTGCTTCCCGTTGACTTTTCTACAAATATTTTCATGGCAACTACTATGTCGAGCTTTTTTTCCCTGGTGTCTCAATTACATAAATTTAAGTGTGCTACTAGACTGGCATCTAGGTCATACCCATTTACCGTTGAAATAGTTAAATACAACCACCACTTCTACTCCAACATCTTCTTTTCTGTCACTTCCCGCCTGTGAAACTAATTTCCGTTTACTTGCTTTCCTGATAACTACAATCTTCAAGTATTTAAATGCAATGCCAATCGCCATCTTCTGATGTCTTGAAATCCGTTCAACTTTTATCCTTTCCTCATTCGCCCTATAACCAGTTTGTTTTTCTTAACTTCACTCTATGTAAACCTCTGCAAACCAGCAGCACTCCCGCTTTGCTTGAAGTGAAATGCTTAAAAAATAATGAGAAAATATCCTTTAAGCAAGACGAGCTTTAACTGTATTTAAAATATAAAAAGCGGGGACAATTACTTGAACGCGTCTACACAATAAGTATAATTTTTACAGTAATAAAAGATAACATCGGTATAAAAAATATTTATAATTACTTTACAGAAATATATAGTTAGCTGATATAGGCAGCAAAATGTCCAACAAGAGATGTGCATTTCTTAAATAGTGACATTATGACATCTTTCTCATGATGGCTTCCCGTAGCTTAATTAGTAAGACAAGTGGTGATTCATGATTCATAAATGAATAGTTTTGATTCCTACCCAAAGGCAACTTTTCTTTCTTGCGACTTTCTCTCAACCGGTACCCATTGATTTCACTGTTTAAACAAAAATAAATACATCTGATCAATCACATGTACCAACTAAGTTTTTTAATCGTTTCACCCTAAGTAAGGCGATAATGTCACTAAGGCACAAGTGGGGGATACTGGGGTTGAAAGAGAATGAGAAATAGAAGAATTTTGCAGAGGGAACCGGAAACCCAATCTTAAACAGTAAACAAAGGATAAACCTCTATTTCTATGTATAATGTCTATAGTAATATGAATTAATACTGGATTGAAATTGTATTAATTGCTTATCTGTATATTTCTTATTAGTTTAAAGGCTATAATTAGTGTTTATTTGCACTTGAGTAGACATCCCTTTTATCTTAAAGCAGGTCTAGCACATCCTGATGCGTCAATAAAAATCAATTCAAAAAGATGTGCGCCAAATTGGATAAATGTTTTAGAACAGCGTTCTCAACTTTGAGAAAAAATGAAGATTTTTTAAGAATATATGCGTATTATTTGGAATGCACCATATGATGCGGATAATCGCGGAAGAAAGAGAGACATTCTGACTTATTGAGAAAAGAGTGCATTGGACAAAAAGGTTGAGAACAACTGGTGTAGCATAACTGTAACAGCAAAGGAACGCTGACAAGATTTAACCCAGTTTGACAGTAAATAGTTGGAGCCTAAATGAAGGGTTACTATATATTCTTAGTGGCGATTTCGCGAAGTATTTCAGGCATCACATCAGTAGAATAAACAAAACAAATACTAAAAATATGTTAATTTCAGGCAGACAGTGTTTTGTGATGCAAAAACAGAACCGTCGGAGATTGAAAAGGTTGGTCACCACCCTTTTCATATAAATACATTCCAATGCAAATTTGATCCCACTTAACCGTTCAGTTCATTTATTATACAGTGTGAGGATTTGTAGTTGTTTACCAACAAAAATACCATTACTGATACCAGAGCATCGATTACCACGCCTCGCCTGGTTCAGAGAACAGTGGACCTTGGAAAACTGGTACTGTATTGTCTGGTCAGACTCGTCACATATCCAGCTATTTCTAGCAGACGGTAGAGTTTGTGTACAGAGGAGGCCACTTGTAGCCATGGATCCAAATCTACCAAGAAGCTAATGCACTCTTCTCCACTGTGTCCCAGTCGCATGGAATTAGTACCAAGAACCAACGACTGTCTTCTAAGTACTCCACTGGTGCCTCTACGTACAATATGTACATGACATAATATAAACATCACTAAATTACTTGCAGTCATCACCAACAAACAGATTGGTTATAAAGATCCCTGGAGTGCAGCTTGATAGATATACCCAAACACTTTTTTAGACTGTGAGTACCCACCATTATCCAGAAATGTGTAGCTATATGTTATTATGTAAGGAAAGTTGGCTCCCTGTGCTGCTCCAGGAAATTTTTCTCGCTGGAGTCGATCCTTCAAATCTACAAATCAACCATTCGCCCTTGCATGGAGTATTGCTGCCATATATGGTCTAGAGCTCCTTCTGTTTGTCTCAAGGTCTTGATAATATCCAGAGACGGATATGCAATGTAATTGGCCCTGATCTGGCATCTCATCTGCAGTCGCTCTCTCACAGACGTGCCGTCGCCTCCCTCTGTCTTTTTTGCAGATACTTTCCCAGTAACTCCTCCGATGAGCTGCTTTCGCTGGTTCCCAGACTCGATGAATTTAAGCGTTCAACTAGGCTGGCATCTCGCTTTCACTGTCGAAACTGTTAAATGTAGCCGTCTCTTCCACTCCAATAGCTTCATGTCTCGCACTTCTCGCCTGTGGAACTCCCCCTCTTTTCCAGTTTCCCTGATAGCTATAATCGCCAACTATTCAAATGTAATGTAAATCGACGTCTCCAGATGCCTTGATCTATCCCCTATCCTTCTCTTCATCCTTTCCTCTATCACTCCTGTTTGGTCTCACTCCAACTTTCTGTAACCCCTTGCGTGCTAGTGGCTTCCCACCTTGCATGTGTGGGGGGGGAAACGCTTATAAAAACTGTCTAACTTTTTTTCACGTTAAAACATTTAGGAAACAGCACTATAACAAAACAAAAAAGAAATGATAAGGATGTCAAACCACCTGAGATTCCTATACAGATGTAAAAACCTAAATCTAGTTCCATGAGGTTTATTTATCATGATTACGGTCACTGCCAGGAGAACACAAAGGGTAGTGTAAAAAGCTGGAAACGCCCTTTCGAGGGAAAGGATTATCCACAAACGCTGGTGAAAAAAAATAGTGATAACAACACCAAAGATGAGGAGATTAGTCGGCAATTTAAAAAAAATGTAAATAAGCAATTCCTATGTCCTAACTGCCTCCATATAGAAGTGCCTAAAAATTATACCACGAGTTGAACCAAGCTTTGCGCGTGAAATTGGGTGGACGAAATTGTTCAGGTTCAGAAGAAGGCGATGATCGTGATAGCACGAATTTACAAGTCAGGGTGACCGAGGATTTAAGCAAACTGATCTTGCTCAATTGCTTATCACGCAGATTATGTGCTCACCTCAAGAATTCAGAACAATTACTGTATGGGCTCTGTGCGTGTTGTAGAAACACACATGCGCCTGAGCATATATATATATATATATATATATATATATATATATATATATATATATATATATATATATATATTAGGTACCTCCATGAGATCGCTAAAAAAGAGCATAGCATGATGAAAAAGACGCCAAACTTGATGAAAACAAAATTTTATCATGTAAATGTTCATGTTGTTATTAAAGAGGAAAGTATTTTGGGGGTATTTTTTTACATTTTTAATCGTTCTGAGCACGTCCGAAATTTTCGTTAAAAATCTTGTTTTTTGTTTTTGTCATCAAAACTGGCAGATAATCAATCATTTTCAATCATCTTTTTTTCCATTTTATAAAAAAAATGAAAATCTCACTTTGAAATTCTTTTAAAAATCTATTATCATTTTTTCAAAACTTATTTTAATAAAATCAGAAATTTTAATGTTTATTTAAAATATTTTGAACCAAGCTTAACTTAGCTTCTGCGCCGAAAAGATGTAATTTGAAAATAAAATAAAGCAAGTCATAACCTTTCGCGTCACTTGACAGGTTACGAATGACATTTTCATGACGTTTAGATAGCTTGCGCGAGGATAATTCTTTCTGCGGATGGAGAGAAATAAAGTTATTTAGATTTAAGTGAACAAATTATTTACCTCGTTATTTTTAAGGAAAACTTTCAGCGCTCTAATTTTTTTTTCTTTTTACTTAGCTTTCACCTTTATGTTTATGATGCTTTATGGAAAATATAAAGAAATGAAAAAAAAATAAGACTGTTAAGAGTGAGATTAAATTTCATAAGAAAGGTATCGAATTAATTTATAGGTACCTTTCTTATGAAATTTTATATAAAGTTACATAAAATACTATAATTTTATGTACATTTATTACATTTTACTGTATTATTTGTATTTCCATTCATTTTATTATTAATTTTGATATTTCACTTATGGAAAAATCTCATAACTGAGATTAATATAAAAATAAGATCATATAAATGTCATAGGATGATACTGATACTTTTAGGTACTCTCTCAGTTGAAATTGAAAAATCAAATTAACTTCTCCACACGTGTTTCGCAAAAGTAAAGGCCTTAACAGTAGAGGACAATGCTTAACTCAAATAACGCAACTTTATTGCATTCTGGTTGGTCTTCCGTACTTTATAATTACAGCTCGATTATAAACACAAAATTACATTTCTTAATTACTGCGGATCTTCTGATTAGTCAAAACGATATGCGGCTTTTAACTAATTTTATAATATTTTAAAAACTTAAATTAAAAAATCTATTATAATTAAAGAATTAACAAATAATTGTATTAAAAATTCATTTTTCATCGAAAAAATTTTTTGCTTTCAGAAAATATTGTTCATATTCATAAAAACAACTAAAAGCAAATAAAAGCATTTGAAATTAAATAATATCTTCGTTTTATTGAGTTTTGGATTTTACAATTCAGAGCTGATTTTCAGGTAGGGGGTCCAATAAAAAAAGACGTGATTTGCATTCCCCAAAGCCTTGTGCTTTTAACTACTGTAATCACTAAACCCGATGCGATCTAGAGTTTTCATAAAATTAGTTGGGTGGGGGTAATAAATATTAAAAAAATATTTTTGCCATGACTTTAATAAAAGAACAAATATTTATAATAATTTCCATCATCTCTGAATAGTTTCTGAAAGTTTCATTGACTTCCGACAATTATTTTTATTTTTGCAAGATTTTCCAAATTAATGTGTGTCATACAAAAAAAAACGTGCTAAAAATTGTATATTTTAGTAGTTCCGGTGATACAAAGGGAAACATGGTTTTTTTAATCAAAATTTAGAATATTCTAAAAAGAAGTAAAAATTTAAAAAAATAATTTAAAAAATTTTGATATTTTGTCTTCATAATAACATAAGCATTTAGACGATAAAATTTTGTTTTCGTCAAGTTTAGCGTCTTTTTTATCATGCTATGTTCTTTTTTTAGCGATTTCATGGAGATACCTAATATATATATATATATATATATATATATATATATATATATATATGTGTGTGTGTGTGTGTGTGTGTGTGTGTGTGTGTGTGTGTGTGTGTGTGTGTGTGTGTGTGTGTGTTAGTTTTTGCCCATAAGTTCGAGCAAAGGTACATAAAGTGTCTTTGTAGGAAAAAATAACCCGATAGAAACTAGGATTTTTTATTTCTTGGTGGAGTGATTTTCGAAATAATGTGTAAAGTAACACTCGTGACACGATGGTTAATTCGTCTTATTCATAAATTTATTAATTTAGCTCTCTAAACATTATTTACATTATTCGGACTATTGTCCTCATCTTCGTCGCCATATTTATTGCAACGTTTCGGCCGTTGTACGCTCCGGCCTTTTTCAGGTGGTTGGAATGTCGAACTGAACCCTTTATTCCACTCACTGGGGTAGACTGTTCTAGTTCCACATGCCATGTTTAATGGATGTCAGTTATCAGTTATCTCCTGTTAATTCCACTCTCCAAGTTAACAGGAGATAACTGATAACTGACATCCATTAAACATGGCATGTGGAACTAGAACAGTCTACCCCAGTGAGTGGAATAAAGGGTTCAGTTCGACATTCCAACCACCTCAGAAATATAGACAGATACTTAGCTCTCTGAAATCTTTCTTCTTTAAGACATCAAAAAACTTAGCGTCCTCCGTAGTTTACCTTTCCTTTTACGCCGTAAGTGTTTTGAATATTTTTAGAGGTTTCTCTAATTCCAAAATTTGAACGCTTAACGTTATTTATTTATTTTTTATTTTATTATTTATTTTTGTCTACGTCGCTTCTGCGTACAAATACAGGTTACTAAATAGAAAACCTACACTTGACTTGATAAAAGTCCCTCAAGGAAGGAAACGCGTTGGTATAAAATATGGTCGGTTTTCTGTATCACTTCAGTAATTACCTGACTTCTTGTATGCTTTACATTTACAAGTGCCAGTTCAGGCCGACATTATAGTACTGCGGCCATATCTGGGCTGGAGCTGCACAGTCTTCACGTATACACGGCATGGTGGGTGATGAATTATCTTCTACTTTACAGCCCCTTTCCCACAGACGAAGCGTTGCAAGTTTCTCACTATTCTGTCGCTATTTATATTTATATGGGGAAAAAAAATTCCGACGTGGCATGTTCCTTAGTTCCAACAACACTAACCCCCACCCCCAGCTAAGTCGCCGCTTACACAGCAGCGAACCACCCTGGTTCTCTTCGTCTTTCATTAGTAAGAAGTCACTTCCACTCGAACAGTTTCTTCCCACGAACTGCTACTTTGTGCAACCAACTCCGAACATGATGCTTTCAAGTCAAGGATTAACTGTTATGATTCCCACATATCCTCATGAACTGCATCTCTTACCTCTTAGCGCTCGAACAACAACCTTCTTCAGCAACCCTATACCTTGAGTGGCTCTTAGCCCTTGCATAGGTTGAACATTAGTAAAATAAATGTATGTATATATATATAAGCTAATGGTAATATCTAAAAACATGCATATATCGATATATTAACTAAGGAAAGTTGTGTTT
>OZ038478.1:124620601-124638101 GCA_964036315.1 Acanthosepion esculentum | reverse complement strand
TGTTTTATCTATGTATACACTGTTTGTTTTATATATATATATATATATATATATAGAGAGAGAGAGAGAGAGAGAGAGAAGAGTGGGAAAAAAGAGAGAGAGGGTGAAGAGAGAGAGGGTGAAGAGAGAGAGGGAGAGAGAGATGTTTCATCTAGTGAAATAGGACAGTAGATTAAAAAATAAATCATCCTCTACAAGGCTGCATAAGCAATTTTGAACTTTCTCAAGGCTGAACAATGAGGATTGTGTAGCGTCAGCTCGGATATTCCACCAATAATTTGGGTCTGATCCAGCTCTTGTAAAGATAAAGGAGTCATGTACTTTCTGTAGCGGTACAAGGAGCCGACGCTGGATCATTCCGCGAAGTCTGAGGGTGAACTTGAGTTCAAATAAACGTTCGGACCAAGACGCTTCATTCTGGTAATGACTAGTATGAGTCACTATTTATGTGGTTAACATTGTGTGCCAGTCTACCCATAACTGTATTAGTATTTTTGTGTTTTAGTCTGTCTGCGTGTTACAGTATTTGTGTGTGTTCGTATGTTTTTGTATGTCACCATGTTTGACCGTTTCAGTGTATAAGTGTGTATCAATGTGTCTGTGTGTGGATGCAGTTTTGCCTGGATATGTTTGTCATTACTAGTGTTTCTGTCTGTGCGTATATCAGTGATACTGTCTATGTGTTTGTTAGTGTTAGTGTGCATGCGTTTGAAAGTTAAGGGTTTACTCTTGTCATTCTTTTTTGGGACAGATTTCATCCTAAAATCCTCCTATTAAGAGTGCTTGGAAATTTCGACACTCACCAGAGATACTGAAAGCAAGAGAGGCAGAAGAAAACAGTACATAACCTACCTGATGAGCTCGTGTAAATTATTGGCAGAACAGGGATTGGAAGAGATAGCGAAAAGACAAAATTTACTAAAAGCTACAAAAATACAGGAAATTGTGGAGCGCCATGATCATCAACGTCCTAAAGGGACACGGCATACAGAATAAGATGTTGTTAAACTGCCCCAAAATTGGCATAAAATTTTTTTAACATTACACAAACAATACTGAAATGAGTCGGACAAATATGGAGGATAAACCCAGAACATGGTAGATTAATACTGGAGATGACTACCTTTAGTAACATTTAGTTTTTACGATAGTGATAAGGTTTAATCATTCAGCCCCTAGAAAGAATTGACAGATAGATAAATCCAGTTTTTTGGTTCCACAAGCAACTTGTTCAAAGAACATCAAACTGTTTCATTGGTACACTAGCTTAAAATAAAAATATGCAAATGAAACGGTGATGATAGCAAACACAGAAAATAAACTACATGAACTCCTACAGAATGTAGCAAAAGGAAGCAAGAAGAAAGGACTAACTATCTATTGTAAGAAAACAGAATGTATGGTTGTCAGCAAATGAAACCGCCAAAGATGTAAACTATGGGTTGGGTACACCAAAAATCTAGCAAGATCAAAAATTTTAATAGCTGGGAAGTGTTTTAACAGAAGACGGAAAATAGACACTAAAATCCGAAGGTTTATTGGAATAGCGAAAGATGATTTCCAAAATCTAAGGAAAGTATCAAGAAACAGGAAAATTTCGTTTGAAACTAAGAAAAGAGTACTACATTTTATATAATATCAGTCATCATCTAAGGGATTGAATGTTGGATAATCTCCTCACAGCTGAAGAAGAGACTTTAGGAGTGTAGTTCTACAGAAGGGTGCCGAGAATACAATGGATTGAACATGTGAGTCAAGATGTAGTTTTAAGAAAAAGAAATGGTAATCAAATATTAATCATATTATATTTTAAATATTGGGTCAATTTTATTTTCGATAGGTAATTTTGGTAAAAGTAGAAGTCACAATGCTACCTTTTCCAACACAGTAGAAATCCATTTTTATATTAAAATTTATAAGGCTGAAAATTAACTCAAAATAGAACGTTAGTGTTAAAATGGTAATAATGAATGAAACGTAATATAAATGAAAGATTAAGTGAAGAGTATGAGGATGAGTAGGATAATAGATGATATTTGACACTCGACTTAAAGCTGTAACGACTGGACAATTAGGGAAAGCATCAACAAAGTGGCGTGACTTGGTAAAAAGCTGTTTGAGCAGAAAAATAGGAAGAAAACCTCCCGCAAGGAAAGTTCGTTCTCTGTGTCGCGCCAGAAAGTTTTTCACGTCTAAGTCCATCCTTCAAATCTAAAAATCAACCATTCGCCCTAGCATGGAATACTGCTGCCATATATGGTCTGGTGCCCCCACTGTCCGTCTTAAGGTCCTCGACAAAATAGAGAGACGGATATGCAATGTGGTTGGCCCTGATCTGACATTTCGTCTACAGTCGCTCTCCCACAGAGGTGCCGTCGCTTCCCTCAGTCTTTTTCTACAAATATTTTCACGGTAAGTGCTCCGACGAGCTACCTTAGCTAGTTCCCAGACTGCATGAATTTAAACGTGCACCTAGCCTGGCATGTCGATCCCACCATTTCACTGTCGAAACGGTTAAATGTGTCCGTCTCTTCTACTCCAATAGCTTCATGTCTCGCACCTCCCGTCTGTGGAATCCCCATTCCTATTACTTGTTGCCCTGATAGCTACAATCTCCAACTATTCAAATGTAATGTCAACCGACATCTCCAGATGCCCAGACCTATTCCTTCCCTTCATCCTTTCCTCTATCATGCCTCTTTACTCTCGCTCCCACTCTCTGTAAGCCCTTGCGTGCTAGTGGCACTCCCGCCTTGCTCTTGGGGTGAAATGCTTTAAAAAAGGGAGTAGGGAAAGTGGAAGAAATTAGATTCGACTCGGTGGAAGTAACATGGTATGTTTTAGCTGTAATGGTCTGCACTGGTGAAACTAAAGAGTAGAGTTTATTTGAACATTTGCATTCAAAAAAAAGAAGAGATGGAATAGCGGTAAGGTGGCGACGCTGTGTCTGTGGAGGAAAGGGCTGTAGGGTGGAAAATAAATCCTTCTGCCCAAGACAGCGTAAACGATTTTGAACTCTATCAAGGCTGAAAAGTTAGGATTGTGGAACTCCAACCCAGACATGCCAGCAATGTCCCAGGTTTGGGCTGATCTGGCTCTTTTAAGGATAAACAATGACAGAAAGAATAAGTTATTTCCTGGAGTAACAGAAGGTGCTGACTATCTTTTCAGCATCTTTAGAATTGGATCCTACATATGATATCTCGAGTGAACTTAAAACCCAATTAAATGCATAGTTGAAAGATGGATAACTGCCATTTCCAAATCCCTAGCCCTTTTAAAGATATAGCATGATAGAACAAAAGTACTCACTGGAGCATCAGAAAAATTCGGCCGAAGTTAAACAACGTCGAGCTTGGTCAGTACCTAGATGGGTGACCGCTTGAGAATACCAAGTGCAGTAAGTATTGGATATGAGGGTAGTGTAATAGAAATTGTTAATCTGAGAGCCGAGTTCCAACTCCCGTTGGGTTCACTTACGTGCAAATAACCTTGGAAGAGGTATGAATCCACCTCTTCTCCCTTCAGCCATGGGTTTATTAGTAAGAATCGTATCATTAAACTATTATATCCCTCACAAAAAATTCTTACAATATAAAAATAATTTCTGGCTTTAAATAACTTGCAAAGGGTTGGCAAGTCATAGAAAACGAATCAATCGATAATTTTATATTCCCTATCCATTCAAGACGTGGATGATCATGGCTCCACACCTTCCTATCCCTTTAAAACTTTAAACAATATTTCTCTTATTATCCTTCCTGATCCTCGTTCGGCCATCCATTTACAAAAATTCGTTATGTAGGTTATTTGATGTTTCTTTTGCTTTCAGCATGTGCTTTGAGTGTCAAATTCTCTAAGCCCTCCTTGCTCGTTGTATCTTCCAGAAATTTCAGTATAAGTGTCTTTTATGTTTCTATTTTCCTTAAAACATCATCGTTAAACAATCTGAACAAGTTGAATATAATTTTGGTGAACGGGGCAATATTCGCGTGAATGTGACTAAGTTAAAAGATAGGATATTGAAGACCATTCCCCCCTATATCTGACCTTGTGCCATATTTTTTGCATTTTACGATGATAAATATCAACTATAAAATCATTTTTATAAAGATCATCATCCAATCCCGACATGAATATAGAACGTATGGGACTGGAGTCCTGTCCTGCATATTGAACTAATTGGGCGTTTATTCACAGATGAGCTAAAAACTCTCTCATAGCCTGTTGGCCTATTACTGTGGAATAATATATCCAACCTGAAATGCATCTCTTCATGAAAAAGCAATGATATGTTTATTATTCTGTGAATCAAGAAATGTTGGTTAACTTATTTTTTGTTTGCAAGTTTTTTTATAATAGCTTCAATACCTACGATCCTATTAGAGTACGTAACTTCAGTATTTGTAATGAAATCACTCTGATGCAATAATGGCGCCAATATACGACCCAAGATTCGACACCATCTGAAAGGTATACAGCACGATGGCTCAAAGTGTTTCTGGAAATTTTGCAATCACTCTAAGGTTAATATAGTTTCGTACTTTTTGCAATGATTTCTGGCGCCAAATGACACACTATCGGACTGCAGAAAGTTTTCAAGGTAGATATTTATTAAGCTTGCACAGTCTGCTACAAAGCAAGCGTCATTGACAAAGGCATGTGAGGCTAGGTTGGTGCTCTACCGTAAGCACCCCAAGAAAAAGAAATTAATTTTCTTTTAATTACTTTTTTCAATTACTTCTTGATCCAGTCTCATCTATTCAGTCAGTTATATGCCATGCGTGATAAACGCTTAGGCGATCATGTATCTTTCGATATATGACTGACGAGGCAGATTTTTCCGCAGTAGTGCTACCATTTCTTTCTGCAATTGCCATTTGCCATCCAAGGCTACAGAACTAGGTCTGTTCTGCTGTTTACCCATAGCTGGGAGGAGAAGAAGAGGATTCATACCTTTCCCAAGGGTATTAGCACGTAAGTGAATGTAATTAATTCAACTAGAATTCGAACTCGCCACTCCGATTCCCCAACCCGAGCCGCTATCCATTACTCCTTATCTATTACATCTTCTTTAATTCCTCTATCATTTAAAATTTTAATGAGAATCATCATTCAGTCATTATTCTTGTGATTGGGATGCTTTAATGCAAATTAAATGTTAACATTTTAAACAAGAAGTAGATATTTGAGGAGAACGAATAAATAAAAATTCATGTAGACACCCATCTCCTCACTCGAATATATATTTGTGTTTTCTAGTTATGCTGACGGAATGGAATGAGGTGAGTGTAAAAAAAAACTACATTTAAAGACTAAAAATGGCTGAGAAAAACGTTTTTAAAAAGCGTCAAATTAGAGTAATGTAGATCTTTTCATTAACAAAATCTATGCAGAAGAAAGAAATGGTTTTCAAGCAAATGAGAAAAACGGCTGCAAATTAAAAAAAAATATTAAATAAAAATTGCGACAGAGAATTTTACGCAGATTTAAAGGAGTGAGTTTTGACGTCAAAGCCAGCAAGCAGTTATAGTGCGGTAATTGGGTTGTTGGATAGGTCAAAGAAACAGAAGGAAAGAGAGAGAAAGGAGAGGAGATGAAAGTGTAGAGAAGACGAAGAGGAAAAGCTGTGAAGAAGAAGAAGAAGAAGAAGAAGAAGAAGAAGAAGAAGAAGAAGAAGAAGAAGAAGAAGAAGAAGAAGAAGAAGAAATATTATATTTTAGTATAGAACATTATTAATTATCTGATATTGATACTTCGAAAGTAGTTCTTATTTTAGTCAATTTGTCAATTTTATTTTTGTCAATATTTATTTTACATTACTGGCAATTGTTTCTTCGATTAGTTCCATAATGGAAAATAAGGAAACCGGTACGAATTTCAGTCTTTCGTAAAAAGGAAGTGCCGTAAAGTGAATAAAAAAAAAAAAAAAAAAAAAAACAAGTGAATATCAGTATATTTAAAGTAAAACAAGGAGAATGGAAACTAATGACGTATAAAAAAAGAAAGAAAAGATAAAATAAAAGAATGAGGAGGATAAAGAAGACGACTTGGGAAAAATAGAAAAAAAATGAGAAAGAGAATAAAAATGATAAATTCAAGAAACTCAAGAGCAAACTTTGTAAGGGCAAAATACCAATGCACCTTAAAATTATATTTGCTGAAAAGAAATATTGAATTGAATGAGGGAAATCATCAATGTTTTGTAGCTGACTGCGATTTGAGCTCACCAACAAGAAATAAATGGCCGTTTTGAGTGGTGCTTTGAGAATCACAAATCGAGACTAAGGAAACATCCATCTATTCGAGGACTGTCCAGAAATGATCCAACTATTTAATTTTTACGAAATAAAAAGAAGGAAGTTATCTTGGGCAGTGACGCTTTAGTCGCCATCAAACAAAAGTGCCTCTTTATGCCAGAATATTTATTTCAGCTTCTGCTCCACATTTCAAAACAGGCAAGTCATTTTCGCGGTCGCCATCAGCTGGTTCGTTGCGTTCTCCGTAATCTTAACCACTATCTGAAGTCTTGTCTATTTTAACGGCAACAGACAAAAATCGTAGAAAGCTATAACAGTAGAGAAGGGGTCAGACGGACGGGCGTGATAGTATGAATGAAACTAATCTCCTCGTTCTGTTATTGTAAATACAACCGCTATACATTACACAGGCTCGCCCACTCTTTATGTGAGGCCCATTTCTCTCTCTCTCTCTCGTATATATATATATATATATATATATATATATATATATATATATATATATATATATATATATATATATGTATGTGTGTGTGTGTGTGTGTGTGTGTGTGTTTGTGTGTGTGTGTGTGTGTGTGTGTGTGAAGCACGTTATCCAGACCTGTCCCCATTGAACGTATATGTGGAATAACAGGACGACACTTGACTCATTGCTTACAACAACCCCAGTCATGATGAACGGACGTAGTCCCAATGGAGCTCCTTCCTTGGAACATCTCTTAGGACCCAGACTCTCTTCAAAACTCAAGTGGAACTAGTATACAAGGTCTATCACTAAAAATGCTGAATAAAATGATTAGTTCCTCGTAAGGCTCCAAAAATTACCTGACTCCTTGTGCCACACTCTATCCTTACAAGAATTAGATCAGAGCAAAAATGAATTATTGCTTCTATATCCGAGCTGGAGCTGCTCAGTCATCTCCAGGTTTCCCAGCGTTTAAAAGCGCTTACGCGGTCTAGTGGCTGATGAATCATTTTGTTACCATACAACCCTTTCCCTCAGCCGAAACTTTGTCTGCCTCCCGATAATATATTGCTATTTTCATGGTATAAGTTCAAATGAGCTCCATAGTCTAAAAATTCACAGTTAGGACCTGCCATACCACGTACATGCCTTCGTATCACATTCGTAAGGAGAAAATTCACTATGACAGTTGTTGCCGCCGTCACTCAGATAGGAGATGCTAGTTCAAATCTCACAGTCAGCGCATTTTTAAAAATAAATAACCTATACACCTTGTTGCAAGTTATCTAAAAATGACAGGGCCATTTCTAGAAAAAAGCAATGCAAATGAATAGAAATCCCACGCAAGAAATAAACTGAATTAAATAATAAGGTCACTATGTTTATTGTCGGTAACAGCACCTAACTTTCTGTTGTCCCTGTTGAGACAGAAACGCTGGGTCAAAAATAATTTCCGTTTTTGGGAAACCAATTGCAATGTCGAATGTCTTGTCTTATCCTAATTACTAGTCATACGTGGCAGTTATGAATTAATTTTAAGTACACTAATTTACGACAAAAAGCACTGGATTGACAAGGATACATCTCCACAAAAGATCCCCAAAATTGAGCTCCATGAAAGAAATTTAATGCTGTACGTGTGGAGGAATTGTCGTTGTGTTATTCACCCAGAGTTCTTAAAACGCACTGAGGCCCTATATGCACTTTTATACATCCAGAATCGGCAACGTGTCCATAAAAATGGACTGGAAAGTACTCTATGCTTGTCAATAGGAAAATGTTGTTCTCCTACATGACAACGCAAGGCCGCATATAGCATGAGTATCACGGGAAAAAACTGTTGGTTTGTTTTATCTCACCGTCTTATTCACCTGAACAAGCATCAAACAATTATTACCTTTTTCAATCGCTGAAAAACACTGGTGGAGAAAAGTTTCTCTAAGGAGAACCAGATTCGATGGTCGTCGAAAAATTTTCACATCGAAACCTTTGGTATTTTGCTCAAGAGATATCGAAGAGCTGCCTGATAAGTGATAACAAGTCATTGCAAATGAGGGTGAATATATAATTGAATAAAGTGTAATTAGACTTTATATATTGAAGAATGTAAACAAAAACTGAAATTATTTACGACTCAACCTAATACAGATATTCTGAGTATCAACGTAATTTTATTCTTATTCCGTACTCATATTGAATCCGTGGTTGAATTTGGTTGTAGAGTGACTGGCTTTGGTTTTGTAGATAAATGGAATCTAAAATGCGATACATGGTAGTGTTTTTACGCAAAATGCCCGTGCCCCACTAACTTTGTCAGAAACTTCGGAGTGTACTACTGGTTACTGCTCCTTTGAGTATGACAGGATATGCAGTGATCTATGTTAATTTCTGATTCATCTCGTCCCTTGAAATTCTGTACACGTAATAAATTGAGTGCCTTATTTTTCGTTGTAAAGGGTGTTTCATTAAGACGGATCAAAGTCAGCAGTAAATAAATCAATGTTATTGGTGAAAAATTATTTATTTCTCTATTGGATCATGTTATTTAAATCATGGCAATTACGTGTGACAAATAATATCACCCAAACGTCCGCCAAGGCTTCGGCAGCACACCTCCACTCGATGGTCAAAATGTTTGATGACGTCTCTGCATAGTTGTTCATCAATCTCAACAATATGCCTTATTATTACGTCCTTTAGTTGTTGAATTGTTGTTGACTTGTTGGCAGAGACCTTACTTTTGAGATGACTAGAAAGGAAGAAATCTAAAGGCGTCAAGTAGCACGATCGATCATGGTGGCCAACTGACTTCACTGTTTCGAGAGATGATGCGACCTGGGAATTTCTCATTCAAATTCTGTTTGAACGTCCATTTTCGTAATAGGTTTCAATAACTTTAACACGTTGTTTGATTGTTAATCTTTCCATGGTTGAAATTGCCAAAGACTTAAATTGTTAAATCTGAAAGAAAAAAAAATCATTAGATGCTTAAACTTAATTCACATTTAAAATCGGTCCAAGTTATTGGAACACACTTTTAAAACGCTTTAATATATAAGACGCATTTGTAGATTTGTTTTCCTTCTTTCTTTTCTTTTTTTTGTTTTTTGTTTGCTAAAAACCTATGCTCAAAAGTGACTACCTTTGCTTTGAAACTTTAACAAAAGATTCAGAAATATGTCAGTTTCATCTCGTCTCTTGAAGACTTCATAAACAGGATACTTATTTTGTCAGAATTATTATTTTCTGACTTTGCTATTGAAATCAGCATGCTCGTTTTGTTGTTAAACTCACATTTCACATTTCGTATTTCTTGGAACTCCAAATCGAACACTTTATTCAATATAGTGCGTAGATCGTTCTCAATTATGCATCCCATGCTTACGAGTTATTTCATATCAATTAATATTCATTAGTTTTATTCACCTTTGTGTCACTTTATGCGGAAGCAGATTATGTGACTTTTCAGTTTTAGCAGGGATTAAATTCACACATGATAGTGAGCCAGATATGTTTTAACCAGGGTCATTCGCAATATTCTGTCTTCTTGGACCCTATTGTTTTATTGTCCTCTCTCTTCACTAACGTATTTTCATTTTATTTCACACTCAGTAATCCCTTGCGTCTTAGTTGCATTATTGTCTTGCTTGGGGTGAAATAATAAAGAAAAAAAAAGATACATTAAGAAAGCCAGATAGTACAACGGCCAAAACTTTGAGGGTATAACAACCAAAATGAGCATTTTAACCCGAATAACAAAGCATATGCCCAGGATACATGTTTTGATGACCTCATTTAGTTAACTCATCATCCTCATCGTCGTTGTCGTCGTCGTCATTCTTCTTCTTCTTGTTGTTCTTCTTCTTCTTCTTCTTGTTCTTCTTCTTCTTGCTGTCCTCCTTCACGACGTTGGCGATTATGGCTCTCCACAATTTCTCTTCCTTTTTTGCTTTTAATAATTTATGATTTCTTCTCTCCTAAACCCTGTTCTGCTGCCATGTTCCGTCCATGGTAATCTGAGCCTTCTTCTGTAGATCTACATTTCTGTTGCTTTAAGTCGCTTCTCCATGTGTCAGATTTTCCAGAAATCACTGTCACATAGGAGGACTGATGTTACATAACCGTTCAGTACTATTTTCTTTGTTCCAATGAAAATTTCTTGTTTCTTAATACGTTGCTTAGCTTTTGCTAACCTCCTATGCGCCTTCGGAATTAACTATCGCACTTTCCGTCCTCTGTTAAAACACTTGTTTAAATTGTAGTATTTGTTTGATTTATAATAATTTGTATACTTTGTATTTTGGATCCGGTATTAATTATGAAATAAAAATCCGTTATTAATTATAGATAAAAAAAACTAGTATTAATTAATTGGTTAATTAAAAACACAGTTTTAATTATAGGATTATAAAAATCTGGCTTCAATTATCGGTTTATAACAATGCAGGATCAGTTTCAGATTTTGTTTTGTCTTTTCCATATTTTTCATCATATATATATATATATATATATATATATATATATATATATATATATATATATATATATATATATATATATATATAACCCATTATATAACCCATTAATGTCCAGCGCCCTCCAAATTGGACGGTGGACATTAATGTGTTCTCAAACGAACACTTAGGGACACTTCTCTCCAACTATTTCTGTCATTAGTAGTTCAATCTAGATCTTCCGTTCTAATTCTGGTGTTATCTATGAATTGTTTAATGACAGTTCTTGCCGGTTTATCACTTGACCTTTTCCAATAAGTTTGATTCCATAGTATAAGCTGATTCACAACTGGCTTATTTCTCCAATAATTGCCACAAAATCGCACTCACTTTTCACAAATTGTGTTCATAATTATATATATATATATATATATATATATATATATATATATATATATATATATATATATATATATATATATATACCCAAGTATAGGATTGGTGTATACCGAATAAATTCCAATAATCAAAAATACTATTCTTAAAACAGTGCTCAATACAGAGTAGAGCAAATATAATTTATTCGAAAATTATAACAAATATGTTATAAAATCACTACAAAAATTTCGCTTGAAGATGAAACTGAGCTTGATACTTTAATTCAGTTTAATTCTAATAATTATGCTGAAGTTTTCAGCTCTTGTTTTTGAAACATGAGAACTCTTATGTAGCGGAGGAATCATATTATTAAAAAATAATTATAATTTAGGCTCTACTTTTGGATTTAAAAATAAAAACAAAAATACTAAAGAATTTCGGATTACTTACCTAACGAGTTCTTTCATATATTCTATATATTCACACACACACACACACACACACACACACACACACACACACACACACACACACATACATATATATATATATATATATATATATATATATATATATATACACATATATCAAACTCATATCATCTCGGCTTTCAGATTACCTAATTCGAGCTGCTATCCATTACGCCAGCTTGCCTCCATCAAACAACGCCCCACATAATTAACCTGCTATTGTTTCTACGACATAAGCAATGAAGAATTTTTAAGGAAAATGGAAAAGTAAAAATACTTAATGAGGGAGGAAGGCTTGGAGAATTTGATACACACACACACCATACAGAAGGCAAAAGTGATAAAGGAAGGAAGCAGGCTATCCATCCGACAAGGTTGTATGAATGTATTGTGAGAGATGGGAAAGGGACAAACGTGGCTAAGATCTACATGGATGTGTATATTAATAATTATATATAATATATGTCTTGGAGATGAGTGACAGATGTCCCGATGATCAAGCGACCCATTTGTGAATAAAATGTCGTTTGGTCACAGGGAGGAGAGTATATATCTGAGCGATAAAATTTGAAACATTCGCAATTTTTCGTAGACGTAGCATGGGAGCTTAAAAAAAGGCTTCAATGCATCGTAAACAGCAACAACGACTTATAAAGCGTGTAATACAATTTCCTGTGAAAATAAACATTTCAATGTTTTTCTAACATCTTATAACAACAATAAAGATGCTATTATTAAAATAACGGCATTAAATATACGAAAAACCAGTAAATATTTTGCTATTATACTCTTATATTCATCATCATGTCCACTACTAATAATACAGCTATTTCTCTCTCTTTCTCACCTTCTCTGTATATATATATATATATATATATATATATATGAAGAAATATAGTTTTAAGGTGTGCAATAATTATGGGATAAAATGCTCAATATCAGAGATACAGCGTATGTAAATAATATAAATATGAATGTGAACATTGAAGTCAACACTCAAAGGCGACAGGCTGTTTCATGCTAGACGATATCGTCAGGCCTGACGATTGCGTCTAGCATGAAACGGCCTGTCGCCTCTGAATGTTGACTTTAATGTTCACTTTTATATATATATATATATATATATATATATATATATATATATATATATATATATATATACATATATATATATATATATATATATATATATAAGGTGTATTTTGGTAGCAAGAATTCTCTCAAACATGTTTTGTTAAATAATATTGACAAGTTCTGTTTATTAAATTTTTTTTTTTATTAAATCTTTCAAATTTCCGAATAGGTTCATTTGTTTTATCGGTAAATTTATCAAAATTCATACTAACTTTTATTTTATATTATTTCCACCCCCCCCCCACTACTTTCGAACCTTACTACATTCGTTTTCACATTTGTGTGTAGTCTTTCTTCCTGACCCATTTTGGATTGATATTCTCAACTCTCCTATTGAGAATTATGCTAGTAAGATTTCTTCCTGGCTCAAAGCCGACATCGATGCTTTTTTACCCTCTCGGAAATACCCGGTGAAATCCTAATCCTCAAAATGGTTCACACCGTTCTGTTCAGCCTACATATCCCACAGGAACCACTTTTTCTGGCTATACCAGCATGACATTTCCGTAATAAATGTAAACGTGTTCTTGAAGCAGCTAAATCTTTGCTGATAGAATGAGTACAGCCTCTAACAAGTTTTGCTTACGTGACTACTGGCGGATCTGTAATAGTGTATCAAATAAGAGTAAGTTTTCTATTCCTTCTCTATTCACTCAGTAAAACAAATTGTTTTGCTCGCAAGTTCTCTGCAAACTTTACTCTTGATTCATCTGGATTATCCTTGCTTGACTTTCTATTTAGAACTGAGTAAAGAGTGATATGCATCTAACCCCTTCCATGGTTTCTGTCATCATCTCTAACCTCGATCCCCACAAGGCATGTGGACTTGATGGTATTCCTGTAATAGCCCTTAAGAAATGTCATCCTGAACTGGCTCTTCTTCTCTCTAAACTGTACAATAAATGCCTCGCTGCCTCTTGCTCTTCAGTTTGTTTGAAATCCTCCTTTATCAAAGATCAAATTTGACTGGAAAGCATATAGCCGGAAGAGAGTTCCACAAGTGATAAGTGCGAGAAAAAGCTGTTAGAATAACAGTTACGATTACATCTAGCCAATTCATCTGGGAATTGATGAGACTTTGCCGCCAATCTAGTACTGCCCTTATATTTATGGAGTCTAGGTAACATAGCGAAAAGCTTATCCGAACGGTTAACATGAAAATATTAGGTATAAGATGACATTTTGGAAAAATCTTATTTTTTACCGACGCGTTTCGTCTTCCGAATTTTCAAGGCAAAAATGAAATCGAAATGTTTTTGTTGTTATAGTTACATTACAAAATCCAAATTTAAAAAGATAGACGCTTTTGCGTAAGCTACTTTCTGGTGAATGAAAATTTTCTATATAATAAAAAATCTTTTTCATGTCGAAAAAAAGATAGAAGCGTTTAACTTTTTAAATTTGGAATTTTAATGTAGCTATAACAACAAAAACATTTTGATTTCATTTTTGCCTTGAAAAATTCGGAAGATGAAACGCGTCGGAAAAAAATGTAAGATTTCTTTCCAATTGTCATCTTATACCAATATGTCTATGTTTCAAACGGGTCCTAGAAACCAGAATAGTTCTGGCTAAATGAGGAAGTTTGGTTTTCTTTGTTTTACATTTTCTAGCCCTTTAAATGTCGAATTCTATCATTTTTGAGAATGGTTTAGTTTTACACAGTATTAAAAAAGATAAAAAAATAGTTTTGGCTCACACGCAGTTCATTAAGGTAGAAACAGATTTGGCTTGTATGCGAGAAAGAAAGATAGGCATATGTTTTGCAAGAGACTTAGACAGGTAGAAAGGTTTGGTTTTATAACCGAAATAAGAATGGAGATATAAATTTGGTTTGCATTAGAGTCAAAAGAATAGACATCAGTTTGTATTTACACGTGAGTCCAAAAGTTAAACATAAGTTTAGTTTACACAAGTAAAGTTTTACTCATACGTAAACAGATGGTGTTTTTAAAGGTCATAATAGGGTTCTAAAATATTCTTTAAAAAAATGGAGGAACAAATGTAACAAGTAAGTAAGGCTCGCTATTTGCTGGCAAAAATGCTGGATATGACTCCAAACGAAGAAAATCCTTAATTCAATGCGGGTAATATGGTGACTATTTGTCAAAACCTTTGGTTATTAGCCATTGATATATTTAACGATACTAGAATTTTTTTATTTCACTCTCTAAGTGAGGCTAGTCGGTATTTGTTTTCAGATATGTCAACTGTTCATTTTACTTATTAACTAGAGAAAGGAAGCTTTCATGGTAAAGACCGCCAATATTCCTGACTCCATTGTGAAATATCAATGGAGAAAAGAAGCAAAGATCAAGGAAGAAAAAAATTGAAGAAGAGAAAAATAGAACAGATTCCTTTCTTTCAAATGGATTAAATATAAAATAAAACAAGTAGCTGTTTCCATTTTATCCTTCAATACGCTAATGAATAAAAGAAGATTTACAAATTTATTTATTATTATTCCTTATAAGTTAACTTTACGTGTATATCTCTAATAGCACTAATGACTAAAAGTTCCTTATTCTGGGCTAATAATGCCCAGTAATATGGTAATCCTAATGGTAATATTAACTGTTTCCTTATAACTTTTACTACTTTCGGTTGAAATTTATTAAAAAAAATTATTAAAACAATTTTTCAAGGGAAAAAGGTTTATCAAGTGCAGTAACTGTAATCATTTTTTCCAGTATTGTTGGGAGTTTCCTTCCTAAACTTTTGTTTGAAGTAGTGTGGAAACAACATCTTGATTGTGTCATTATTTTCTCTTTCAGTTGCATGTGCTATGCATTTTAATTGTCGCTTTTGTTGAAAGACCACAAGTTATTTCTGTTATTTGGTACAGTTCTCTGATTCTGTCGCACCAGTCCACAAGGGTCGAAGAAAGATGGTCCTCGCTAGGACACAGTCTCCATTCGCTTAAAGCTATTGTTATGCATTGATCTGAGAAAGCGGTTGCATATAGCTAGCAGTTTAGATATTCCGTAATCAACAGACGATCTGATGAGGTTATTTAAGAAAATGGCTCGAGTTTTAGGCTAATGTTTTGGTTTTGTAGCAATTTGATGTATTGGGCAAAACTACCCCTAGCGCATCTTATTCTATGTTCAAGTTCCTTATCTCTTTTAATAAACTAGCAGCATGGCCCGGCGTTGCCCGTGCTTGATTCAAAAATCGAACGACTCATACAGCAATCGCTATCACTTGACTTAAAATATTTTTGCCCTTCCTTGCCTTTAAAGGAGTGCCCTTTGCCGTCCTGATGTTGCTACATGCCTTACTTCTTGCCTATCTTACACTGCGAATTTTTTCTAAGCTCTATACTAAACATTAAATCTGTTACGAAAGAGTAGTTGAATGACATCTATGCCATCACTACACTAATTGCGATATCACTGTATGTATGAGGGGCTTGAGGACAATCTTTTTGTTTCCATAGTGCATTAATGTGTGGAGATGCGATTCTGATTCCAGACTTCCTTCGTGAAATTCTGAAAGTTACTTTTATATTCTGGAAGAGGGTATGGCTATAGAGTGTGGTGGTTTGAGAAAACAAAAAAAAGTGAAAAAAGAGTTTTTTTTTCTTTTTATTTTAATTAATTATAAATAGTTTATCGCATTTTGTAAAAAAAAAAGAAGAAAAACATGCTTTAATCACGTGCTCTTCATTTGCACTTTTATTTTGCATAACATAACATTTCAAGTGAAAAGATATTCAAAGTTTTACTTGTTTTCTTTCAATTAGGATGAGAATGACCTCCTTCAGGATTGAAGAGGCCAAATGGACAATAGGAAGCTTTGCCTGACAATTCAACACGTGTGAACAAAGTCCATAATATTTATAATGATCTCATAAAAGATTACGATTGGTTTCATTTTACTTACTGTGATTCGGAAAAACATTCCTTGTCAAGGGCTTCGTTTCCGGCAAACACGTTATCGGAAATGATTTCTGTAGAAAATTCCTGGATGAAATGATTTGAATTTAATTGTATTAGTTAACATATTTCCGGTAAAAAAAATTCCTTAATGGACAAGGAGAACAATGAAATTATAAGAACGTCCCCGAAAAACGATGACATGAATGTTGATGAAGTTGCAAATTGAAAAATGTACCACAAGAATATTTTAGTCTGCTCATATCTATCTATCTATCTATCTATCTATCTATCTATCTATGTACTCAGATAATAATATTAATAATAATATTGCGGAAATGCATGCAAATTACTAGAATTTTTTCAGGCGAGCAGAAATCCTGACAAAAAGTGCTCAAGAGATAATCAGAGATATAACATTCAATAAATCAAGAGAATGTCAAAGTATTTATCTAGTTAGACGACTCAAGAGTTTCGCGTCAAAAATGCTCACCAGGGTCATATATATATATATATATATATATATATAGAGAGAGAGAGAGAGAGAGAGAGAGACAGACAGACAGACAGACAGACAGACAGAGACAGAGAGAAAGATAGAAAGACAGAAAGAGACAGACAGACACAGATAGACAGATAGCTAGCTAGCTAGCTAGATAGATAGATAATGATATTATTTGTTAATCCGAATGAATAATCCCAAAGCGCATATAATCCAGAGAGCCCAGTGTAAAAACAGAGCAAACATTAATTATTATTAAGAAAAAACAACTTTAAGGGTATATATATATATATATAAAATTAACTCTGAAGTCAACACTCAGAGGCGACACGCTATTTCAGGCCTGACGATGGCGTCTAGCATGAAACAGACTGTCGCCTCCAAGTGTTGACTTCAACGTTCACTTTTATATTTGCACGCGCTCTATCTCTGATTTTGGGCACTTTATCTCATAAATAT
>OZ038478.1:124505601-124615601 GCA_964036315.1 Acanthosepion esculentum | reverse complement strand
GATGTAAGGGGTGATGTGGTCGCAGAAATTGTCTGACAGCCATGACTGGAATCTCTTGCTTGTGTGGCATGGTGCAGAATCCAATTGCCAGACATAGTGTCTTCCAGCAGACATCCTCTTGACTCAGGACAGAATTACATCCTCAAGGCGCCCGTGTTGAGTCTGAGGCCCCGTGGGAAGATGAATGGAATCATAACATCATCATCACTAGTGATCACCTCAAACATCAGTTGACTAGATATATCATCGAACTCTTTCCGAGTCCTCTGCACTATCCGCAGATTGACACCCAAACACTCTGAAATGTTCATATTGGAGTACAGCTTGCGATTTACAAATTTCTGGCGTAGGGGATTGCGTCATGGCGATCTTTTTTCTCACAGACTGTCCAACTGACCCTACTATACCGTGCAGTCAACAAAATAAAAAACAAACAGCGCGCATGCGCGATATTAAAAATATAAAATGTCGACCGTTTACCCATCGCGGGCAGTTTATATATAAGTGATTATTTTGGGGATTTAGGCTAATCATATTGTAATTCGTCGAGCCTAGAACAATCCGCAACAGAATGCAGAAAGCTCTGGACGGAACTGGGACTCAGCAGTAATGCGCATCCACTACCGAGAATCGAATCCGGACCGTTTCGATACAACGCAAACGTCATACAAACTGCACCACGGTCCTCGGTGACAAAGAAGACACAAACTAGACTCAATCTAGCGTCGTTACTCACTCAGTTCCGTAGCGATACTTATCCAAGTATTCAGATAACCTCGGAACAAGTGCCCCAAGAGCCACGACTGCTTTTTGACCCTTAGCCACTTCATCGTAGAGCATTAGCTGGGTCTAGCAAGGATATACAAGTAATTCTTTTGGGGATTTAGGCTAATCATATAGTAATTCATTTGTTCTAGGCTCGAGGAATCAGTCAAAAAGCAGTCGTTGGATGAGTATCGCTGCGGAACTGAGTGAGTAGTGGCGCTATATAGAGTCTAGTTTGTGTCTTCTTCGTCACCGAAATGAGTACCAGATAGGACGAATGCTGATGAGTACCAGATAGGACGAATGCTGATGAGTACCAGATGGGACGAAACAGCCGTCCAGTGCTTTCAGCATTCTGTTGAGGATTATTCTACGATCGACGAATTACTTTAATATATATATATATATATATATATATATATATATATATATATATATATATATATATATATACCTGTAATGTTGAAAATTTTCTATATTTTATGGAAAAGTGTTCAATAACGGGTGATAGAATGTTTGTATGTATTAAAAAAGAAATGAGAAAAAATGAACACTGCATAATGAATATATGTCATTCAAAAAGACTGACAATGTTTTGTGGTTAATATTTTTATATAATTTTTATATTATATTTCACATGTTCTGATATTTTTTTCAGGACATAAATTATATAAAAATTGTTCAAATATTTTGTACCGGGTATACTTTTACCTATTATCAAGGATGAATTTTATTTTACTTTTATTTTGATAAAGTAGGATTGCTGCCCAAATACATACATACATCGTCAGGCTGTTATTTTTCTCGGCTATTTATATATACCCTCAAAAATGAAAACACCTGCAAAATTAAAACTACAAAGAACCAACATTATTTACGAGATAATATACCCCTTAAGAAACTGTGTTCCTGATCAAACCAAACCCATAAATAATTACACCGGTCACACTACCACATGCCTATCCAGATGACTTAAGTTACACCTATGCGACCACAGTCGCAGTACCATGTTAGTCGTCTTTAACGAAACATGTATAAAAGATAAACGGTTGCCTAAATACAATATATATATGTGTATGTATATATATATATATATATATATATATATATATATATATATATATGTGTGTGTGTGTGTGTGTGTGTGTATATATATATATTTATATATAAAGAGGGATTGTTGACTAAATACAATATATATATATATACATATATATATATATATATTGTATATATATTGTAATTAGGCAAAAATATACATGTATATATATTGTGTAATGTATATATATATGTATTGTGCAATTAGGCAACAATATATATATATATATACATAATATATATATATATACATTATATAATATATATATATATATATATATATATATATATATATATATATATATATATATATATATATATATATAATATTTGGCTCGACATTGTTCTTATCTGGATAACTCTTGGGACAAAGAATTAACAACTATTTTTATTTTATTTATTCCTGTTTTTCTAATTTAGAATGCGAAATCCTAACTGCGGTCGATATGATACATGTTTTTTTTAGTTCGTTGTGTATTTGATGAGCAACATACTTTGGGAATTTGTTTTCTCAGTTCGTTCCCATTTCTCTTTTTAAAAAACGAATCAGAGAAAACTCTTAATACCGGAACTGCTGTTTAACAAATGGTCTCCAGGTGCAGTGTCACGATTCGTACACTACGTTCGCCTTTCGTTTTACTTTTAGTTTTTATTTTCTGTCTTTCTTCTTGGCGCAGGCACCATCACTAAGTCGGTATTCTGATTTACAGGAAAGCATATTTAACTTCCGGTACTCCATTTTTAATTCGGTTGATAACCCTCTATCGCTGCAGCACATTATAGCATTGATTTTTCAAAATACTTTCATTTCTCTGCTTCAAATCTTTACACTAGAGAAAATGAAACAGGAACAATTGAGCGTGTCGTTTTAAGAGATAAAAGAATGATATCTGGCGAATTTTTCTTAGTCTTATTGTGGGATCAGAGACAAACGAAACAGACAAAATATTGTGTTAATTTGTTTGAAATTTGTGCTGTAGGGTCCCCAAATCCAATTAATCCAGGTCATTTTGTAAACATCGCGTCAAGTTAAATCAGTCACTCCGTTATAATATTCATTTCGACATGATCCCAATGACGTTCCTCGCAAAAAGAGGCAGAAAAAGCAACTACCCAGAACTGATCATCTAAAGATGAATAATTGTATGTGCGACTTTTCATTAACTCCAAAGGATCAAAACTTAACAAGTACTTGGAGTCGGCACAGAGTTAGACCAGTTCTGAAATTCTGAGAATGTCTACTTTCAGACTAGATATGAAACATATTAATTGGGAAAAGTTATACAAAGGCCAAATGTCCAATTCCGAACCACTCTGCAAGAAACAGCTGAGTCAACTTGAAAGAGACGTCCAATATTTTCTTAATATTATACGAAGGATGGTATCAGGAACTTTTGCGTCAATTTAATACGTTTTAAAAGCCTTGATAAAAGCGCAATTGGAAATAGCATAATAATTATCCCCATGTAGTTATATGATTGACATCATTTGGCGATATCATTTGAGTATATTTTTTTTTAAATCTGGTTTTCAGATGGACAAATGTTCTCATCGACGGAGATCCGTTTCTTCTTGGTCAAGTTGGACAGAAAACTATAGGTAAATAAATCTTGTAAACGCTTGTACTTGAATTTATAAGGAGAGAAAAACAGATTCATGTCTTTAACAAGAATATTTGTTAAAAGTGAATGCAGCTGATTAGCAATGAATTGAACTGAGCTCACCGTTTTCACTTTGTGCGTTGTTATCCATTACACTATTCGAACACAAGTCCAAAAGCGATATCGAAAATTTTCTTAAAAAGTTGATAAAAAACGGCAGTTTTTTTTATGGTGGAATTCAGTATTTAGGTAAGTTCTTGGCCTTGTGGCACAACTAAGCTACGCTTAGTAAATCACTTTATCTGATTAGTATAAAGCCATATAAATTCAGGTATAATGCTAATGCATGCGTAAAGGCGCAATGAATTTCCCATAAATAAAAAACGTGGCAAAAATGAGCTTTTAATACGTGCGCGCCAAGATTAAAACAAAAGACTTATTCGGCGTCATCAAAAGGCCCAACAAATGTTCCTTGTCTGTCCTATTCAATAAAAAACGTATAAACGAAAGAGTGTTGCGCAAATATGCAGTTACATCTATCTTTCTCACATTCTCTCTCTATATATCTCTATCGTTCTCTCTCTCTCTCTCTCTCTCTATATATATATATATATATACATATATATATACATATATATATATATCTGTGTGTGTGTTTGTGTGTATGTGTGTTATTAATACAAACCTTATATATGGAGGGTATACATGTTTCAGGAGATACCTTTTTTTGAACAGTCAAATTAATATTCACCGGCTTAGACATCGAAAGTCTTACAAAAGATAATATTTCTCCCAACAGGTATCGGACCTGTATTGCTACTTTTTTTTAATCTGAGAAATAGATTTAAAACCAAAAGCACTGTATCATATAGACGTGATTACAGCAAAATCAGGCCGAATTACTGTATATAATAAATTTTCATGGGCACCTCAGCGTGGTGTAATGGTTAGCAAGCTTGTCTCATTAAAACACTTATGACTGAATAGTGAGTTCGATCCTCCCCGGGCTCCCCATACTTTCAACCATGAGCCACATCTAAGCTATGCTGAGAAAAGCAATATAATAAATGTATACTTCTCGTTGGGCATTTAGAAGTCTATATCTGCCAGATTGACTTTCGTATCCGAAAGGAAAATAAAGTAATCCTTAAGCAATAAATGGGTTTCTTTAATCTGGCATTATTTCACACACACACACACACACACATATATATATATATATATATATATGAGAAAATAATATATACATTTCTATTCTATACATCAGAACAATGTTAAGCAATTGAATAACAAAGTTTCGTCCTCTTTACTTTTGTTGATGGCATTATTTTATCTATAGGAAGGAGACGGAAATATTTAAACATGAACGTCGTCTATTAGAATTATATACCGAGAAGTGCTGAAGGTGTGGGAACACTAAATTAAATATTTTTAGTTTAAAAATTTTCAGGTTTTAAAGATTCCTCCCACCTTTTATTTTCTAGTTAAAGTCATTCAGTTAGCTTACGCTTTTATTTTTATCCTTTTTATTTATAAATATCTCACATTGTGACAGTGGCGAACGCGCGTCAGTACAGACGCAAAAGAAGCACCGATATGTCTGTCAAGTTCAGTTACATCCGGTGCTTCCCTGTTAGCAACAGAACAGCTTGGCATATCTAGATACGGGCCTCTCTGTAACTTGTCCAGATCCGAGTTTCTGTCAGCTGCATCCTCTCATTAAAATCAACGGGAAAACCAGCAGTTAGCCGTGGGCAGTTGACGAGATTCGGTGTCTTGTGAAGTCTTTCCCGTGGACATTTTGTTCCTAAATTGGTAATTGCTTGGCTAAAAAATATTTGAGTCGACTAACTGGGCAAAGTTCGAGGAGGAGATAAAACCGTGCGTTGCTATCGCTGTGACAAACTGGGTAATGTATCGCAGAAATGACCGGGAAACGGATCAGGGAAAAAGGCATCAGCACCATTCCTCGCCCAGATGAAAATGCGGCGCTACCTGTAGTGGACGTATTAGTCGACGGGGAATGGTGTTTAGCTCTCATTGACTCTGGCTGCTCTCGGTCGATTGTTAAGTCAGAGTTAATGAAAACGACCGGAAAACATGCAGTCAGTAATGGGCAGTAGGCGAGACTCCGTGTCTTGGGAAGTCGTTCCCTTGGCCATTTTCTTCCTCGAGTTGCGTTCCGCAGTGGTTTCTGACGCAGTGTTCTTTTCGTTTCCTCCCATTTCTTTCCTTTCTCTGCCTAGTTATTGGCAGAGAAATTGGTTAGCTGTTTCCCCCAACCTAAACGCATCCACACGGTAGAGTAATGGCTAGCGGCTCGGATTGAGAAATCGGAGAGTCGTGTTCGAATTCCAGTCAGATCCACTGCATTCACTTACGTGCTAATATCTTTGGGAAAGGTATGAATCGTTTTCTTCTGCCGCGTCATGCATCGAAAGATAGGTGATCACCTAAGCGTGTATCACGCATGGCACATAATTGACTGATTCCTTGTATATATGCCGAGTTCGAATTCCAGTCGAATCCATTACATTCACTTACGTGCTAATACCTTTGGGAAAGGTATGAATCCTCTTCTTCTCCCACCAGCTATGGGTAAATTGCAGAACAGACCGGGTTCTATAGCCCTGGATGGCAAGTGGTCTACCGCAAAAAGAAATGGCAACCTAATGTGGGAAAAATCTGCCTCGTCAGTCATGCATCGAAAGATACAAGATCGCTTAAGCGTGTATCACGCACGGCACATAACTGACTGATTCCTTGTATATATGCCGGGTTCGAATTACAATCGAATCCATTACATTCACTTACGTGCTAATAGCCTTGGGAAAGATATGAATCCTCTTCTTCTCCCACCAGCTATGGTAAATAACAGGACAGATTGGGTTCTGTAGCCTTGGATAGAAACTGGTCTACCACAGAAAGAAATGGCAACCTACCTGACGAGAAAAAATCTGCCTCGTCAGTTATCTATCGAAATATATATGATCACCTAAGCGTGACATAACTGACTGAAATCTGCTAAGAAAGGTGAAATGTAGCAAGGAGCTGAGCACAAATTTACCATGGATGATTTAGCAATCAAGCACATTCTATATATTTTTACCTGAGTAAAATAGTCTCTAACACACACACACACACACACACACACACACACACATACGTGTGTGTGTGTGTGTGTGTGTGTGTGTGTGAGAGAGAGAGAGAGAGAGTGAGAGAGCCTGTGTGCGCGAAGAGATTAATTGTGACTAAAAGTTACTTCTACAATTTCCTCTCAATATTATTTTGAGTGGGATGTAAGACATAAATCTACCATAAATTATTACTTGATTTCCCGTAACGAACATTACAATAAACCTATAACCACTGACACTATAACGATGATCGTCTCCGGATACTGTAATGAAGACGTAGTTTTTGAGGAATCAAGCTCCTTATTAGTTAAACTCTCCACATTCTTATTTATTTTACTTAACGACCTTTTTACTTAACGGTTAAAGTAAAAAATGAAAAGAAAAAAGAACCCTCTTTAACGGAAAAAGAAACATTTATTTATAGTCACATCTCGCTTAATGACCAGGTTCCGTTTCTACACCCAGTCACTAATCGAGATGGTCGCTAAGTTAAAAATTGTAACTGACCGCTATTTCAGGAAAACTAGGTGCGTAATGTGCTAACCAGCTTTAGGTAGTTTTAATATCTCTTTTGTACTAAGACTATAAAAGTCACTAGGATCCAAGGGGTTACTGCGTCGGAAAAAAAACAGACACGACAATAAAATAACAAGATTCAAAGAGACAGGCGATAACGATTGACATTGCATTTAAACTTTTAAAGATCGTAGTTGACAGGAAAGCAAGAAGCCGGAAGAGAGTTTTCACAAGCGAGAAGTCCTGAAGAAAAATATTTGTAAATGTTTATACAATACAGCTGTGTATAAACAGTAAACGTAATAAACAAATTCGAAAATCAGCTCTATATTCTGTACATTGCTTCGGTTTGCCCACTGTAAATACAGTACATGCAAATTTATGTTTATTTTTCACGTTATTTACTTATTTGCATTCATTTTGAAGAAAGAGAAAACAATGACGAACAATTTGGGTTTGATCTACCTCTTGTAAAGAGAGAACATAACAGCTGAATAGACATTGCATTCAAATTTAACACCAACTTGTCAAAAGCAGCACAGGACTTCACACCTGCATTTGTTACTGCAAGTGCGAGAACGAGAATGTTAGACAGATGTATATATATAAACAACTGCATCATTGATGAGTGGGGCAGTCTCGGGCAACCGCACATCGATCACAGACGGCATGTAAGGACGACGTTTGGTTAAGGGTTCTACTAAGGCCGCATAACTTAAACTGATTGAGAATATCTGACGAGATATTGGCGTGAATAAAATGCTATAAATAAAGATTCAAAGTCTCGCATTCTCACAGGCTCTTAACTCCCAAAATAAGAAACATCTTGGAAATAGTGGTTACTAGTGTTCTGTAACTGAAATATTTGCCTACCCAAAAGTGTTATTGGGCTTCCTTCATCTTTTGTAGGTTCATGACAAATAAATAGAAGGCACTTCTGGAGTTTCCCACATGTGTGTGCCCTTTGCATCAATGCGAGATTTTCACATACACCAATGTCTTCCAAATCAGACAGGACTTCAAAAGATTCATCTACGATGGGCACAGCATGTGTCGAGCACGGGAGACAGTTCTCTTTTGAAAACTCATATCGCTTCAATGCACCAGGTAAGGCACGACAAGAAGAGTGTCTCGTCCCTGGCGAAATCAATTGCAACCAGTGGATAACTGCACAGCACAAGCAGAAGAGACGCTGTCAAGCCAGGGCACACTTTCAATGCCAGATCTTCTACTGCATACTCTGCAGAACAACCTGCCTTTAACACGTCACACAGGATGACCTACTGGAGGCGTTGAAATCCCCGCTAAAACTTCGTTTACAAGATCTATCTATCTATCTATCTATCTATCCTAGTATGTTCATCTCTCTCTCTCTCTCTCTCTCTCTCTCTCTCTCTCTCTCTCTCTCTCTCTCTCTCACTATATATATATATATATATATATATAAATTATTTTTAAGGTATGCTATATTTATGGATAAAAGTGTCCAATATCAGAGATATGACGTATGTAAATATAAAAGCAGACACTCAGGACAACACCAAGCGGAGACAGGTTGTCTGAAAATTCTTCCAATGAAACCATCTTCAACGAAGCTAAAAAGATTATGAAACAATCCGAAAAGATAGTGGATTTTCAGCATCATTCACATAAACAGGCCAACAGGAAAAGAAACATAATATGGTTCAATCCATCATACAACATAAACGTATAAACAAAAGAAGAAAAACATCCCCCTACCAACCACTCTCTACGAGATGTTCAACAGAAATACGATAAATATCCATCAGTTGTACCGAGAGCATGACACAAATAATAATAAAAAATAAATACAACACAAAAATAAATAACAAACAATCCACAAAAACAAACACACCGGTAACGTCAGAGAATGATAAAAGAATAAAATATATCAAGCCAGTGTAAAATTAGCAGATAAGGAAGAAGAAATATACATATTACGTACACAAAACATCCATCAGCCTACAACAATGAAGAAAAACTGTAAACATTGTCTGGAAAATAGCTATAATCACATCCCCAGACCAACACTAATTACTAAATAAACAATCGGAACTTATCTTAAAATGCAGACACGAAAACAAATTTTCACTACGTTACTTAAAATCTTGTATAATACCACCATGTAAAATTGTAAATATATACACTATATACAACACAAATAATGTAACATGCTTTAGGCAAAGCCATTACTTTAAGCTAAAGTAAAACTATAAACAAATTAAATAAATTATAAACAAATTAACAATCTACGAATTAACACATCAACACTAGTAAATATAATAATAATAATAATATTAATAATAATAATAATAACCAACAATAAACACTGAGGCAAACAATAATAAATAACGAGAAAAGCTTAAATATTATGAAATGGCTACAAATAACTGCATTCGGATTCACAATTATTTATACTCGGTAACCTCTAGAATAATTTTAAACATAACCGTTGCCTCCCACGCAATAACCGTCAGAATATATAGATAGTCGATCCAAAAGACAGCGCACATGGCCTGAAGAATATGTCCACACACACACACACACACACACACACACACACACACACACACACACACACACACACACACACATATATATATATATATATATATATATGATAAAAATATACTGTTACGGTATGCTATATTTTGGGGTTAAAGTGTACACTATCAGAAGTAGAGCATATGTAAATGTAAAAATTGAAGTCAACACCCAGTGGTGACATGCATAAATAGCCTGACGATTTTGTTTAAGCATGAAACAGGTTATCGCCTCTTCAATGTTAACTTTTATATTTATATTCGCCTACGTGAAAGGCAATGAATCCATCTGTTCATCCCTCCAGCTATAGGTTAAATAACAGTGAAAACTCTACTCTTCAGCCTTGTTTGGCAACTGGTCTATAAAGAGGAAAACTATGAATCCACAAACCCGGATAGACAGAAAACTTGCCAGCGATGGTCATACTCAACAGCCATCATGTACGCATGGGCGAGAGCCTTGGTGTATGTTTCATCACGACTGCTAATTTACTAAGATGAGCGGCACTGCAATAGTTGAATACCCCGTGAGAAACAAGCTCATTGCTTAGGCAAATTTACCTGCAAGAAATTTTTTGTTAACCTTCATGCTATGCCATCGACTAATACGCCCCTACATATTTATTTAAAATAACAGACGGGATAGAAAATTGTCGTGTTTGCTATGCCGTGTCACGCATCAGTTAATTTTGCATATATATATATTTTCGGTATGCACATGTGAAAAAAATACCCCAGGACATATTATAATCTGTTTTGTTTTCTTTCATTGATATGTTTGGGTTACATAATGTAAAACATTTGTATAAGTATAATTTTATTTATAAATTTAATTAGAAAACCGAACAAAACGGGTTTGCAGCTATTATACATACACGTGTAAGTTAGGAGTATTCAAGGTAGAGAAAAGATACTTGAAGGTAAGTAATCATAAATCATTTCTGAAGACAACGATTCTGATAGATTTTATGTTTATGTTTTTATTTTTAGTGGATAGATTGATTTTGGCGCGTGGTCGAAAGGTTAGAGTGTTAGCATTACGCCCATAAGACCAGGCTTCAAATCTCCCTACAATGGATTACTGTGGCGTCTTGATAAGGCCGTCCTGTGGAGAGAACCTCAATGTGTGACTACGTTCGGAAGTACATGAAAAAATAAACCACGTCTTGTGAATGAAATCGGGTAGACAATATTGTTCGAAAGCCATGGAGGACCCTACATAGGTCCGCCATTAATGGACAAGCACGTCCATTAATGGCGGACCTAGGTGGGTCTACTTTCACTGTTCACTAGTCTGTCTATAATGTTAAAACAACATGAATATTTGTTGTTTCACAATGTGCAAGTCAAGGAATACCGAAACTGATAAAACGATGCCATACATGACACCAAACTCGTTCATCCAGATTGTCAGCTATATACAACCGCTTTCTCAGTTCAACGGTCAAAAATGGCTTCGAGCCAACGAAGACAGTAGGTCTTAGCAAGGACTATTCTTCTTCGAACCTTGTGGACTGGTGCTATAAAATCACAAAGAACTGTATCAAGAAACAGTAAGCACATCACTTGAGAACTTTCAACATTAGCCACCATTAAAATAGATAGCACATGTAGCGCGAAGGGAAAATGACGACATAATCAAGACGTTGATGTTCCGCACTACTTAGAAAATCGTTAGGAAGGAAGCCCACACCCCACCTCCATCAATGCTAGAAAGAACGATAACAGTGGACTTGATAAATCTATTTTCCTGAAAGATTGTTTATTTAACAATATGATTTAAAAGATTTCAAACGACTACTACACTGACTGCCCGGTCAATGAGTGCCGAATGTTTCCTTATAAGGAAACCGTTAATATTACTATTATAAACATTCTAAGGGGCGAACACCGACAACAAATATTGACTGACCCGTGATTCCTTTCTATAATGTCAGCTTTTGTTTTCTATGAAACAATAAAGTTTGGACAAGTAAAAACAAAACCAAAGATATTTTTGATGTCATAAAGAACTTCTGCTTTACACACACACACACAGACACACACACACACACACACACACACACACACATACATATGTGTGTATGTCTGTACGTGTGTGTGTGTAAAAATATTTTAAGGTATTTATGGGTTAAAGTGCTCAATATCAGGGATAGGATATATGTTTATATAAAATTGGAAGTTGAGATCAACACCGAGAGGCAACAGTGTGTTTTGTATTTAAACGCAATCTTCAGTCCACGTAGATTGTGTATAAGCCGGAGACAGACTGTTACCGCACGGTGTTGACCTCAATTTGCACTTTATATTTACATATATCCTATCCCAGAATGTTAACTTATATATATATATATATATATATATATATATATATATATATATATATATATATATATATATATATATATATCATCCACAGACAGACTGTTTCGCTGTTTCACAGCTCATCAGTGTCGCTAGAGGTCCGGTTGCCTCTAGCTAGGATCGAAACCCGACTGAATTTGCGTCAGTCGGAACTTCTCCCACTAAGCCGTCGGTGCACGGCAGGGATGAAGGTGAATTTTAACGTGTTTACTTTTAGATTTAGATAAACACACAGTGACTGACAGTGACTCAATTCTGCCGAAGAGTCGTGCAATATTAGCTTAAATAGTCACTGTTTACAAATTCACACCTCAAACCAGAGAGCTCAACCGAAATTAATTTTTCAGGAGCCAATATATATATATATATATATATATATATATATATATATATATATATATATTGAAATTTGACTCTCTTTTCATTGTGATTCTGATATGGAAGGAATTATATATATATATATATATATATATATATATATATATATATATATATATATATATATATATATATGAGAAGTAGAAAACTATTAAGCTATGAATTATTCCATTGTTATGGTAACATAAGGCTTGATCGTTTCGAATGGCGTTGAGCAACACCATAAGAGTGGAACATCTTATTGTCAAGCTGTGAAAACAGGTATCATGATCGATACATTGTGTTTTTTATATATTATGATATTAAGGCATTCCTTACACAAGCATAATGACATTGTACACCGCTTCCACACTCATGTATATGAATATTGATGTCATGTCTCGTCTGGTCCTACGGCTATACATATCGAGATTCTCGACATGAACCAAAAAGTCTATAATAACGGTCCTAACCTGGCTTCTCGGTCACTTTTCCACATCAGTGACGTGGTTTCCCGCTGTCTTTTCTATAAACATTTTCGTGGTAGCTGTTCTAATGAGTTCTCCGTCTTGACACCTCGACCGCGTTAATTGAAGGTTATAACTAGATTGGCAATTAGGTTTCATCGTTTTACTGTTGAAATAGCTAGATGTAACCGTAAGTTCCTTTCTAATAGTTAATTTTCTCGCCTGTAGAATTATCTTCTGGTTTCTTGCTTCCCTACCACCTAAAAAAGTATAATGCAACCTTAATCTCTGTCTTCTGTCTAACTGAAAGCTGTTCTTGTATTGTCCTTTCTTCTCGATTCTTTCACACACACCCAGTAAGCCCGTGCATGTTCGTGACATTGTTGCCTTGCTTGGCGTGAAATGAACAAAAAATAAATAAATGCAGAAATAGAGCACCTGTTGATGTACAGTGGTTAGCAATTTATTGTTCAAAATCATTTAGAAGTTCCCTTCTCTGCAGGTTATTCTTGTGGATCTGTACAGCGTTGCCCTTTTCATACCTATCCCTCTCTTTCTGTATATATATATATATATATATATATATATATATATATATATATATATATATATATATATATATATATATGTGTGTGTGTGTGTGTGCGTGCGTGCGTACATATTGTAAAGGAGTGCATTTAACGAGGCTGACGCATCGAGACACTCCCCTAAATTGTGAAAACGAGTCGACCATGAATTCGTCATGATTCGGCCTCTCTGAAGAATTCAACAGAGATAAGACCTAAGCTTCGAGTCTTCATGTTTTCACGCACACATATACGCGCTACGCGTACGCATACACACAGATATCTATATCTATACCTATATCTATATCTATATCTATATATATATCCCAAAACACTCATCGACAAAAACACCACCACACTTCATTTCGATTCTAATATCTTTCTAAGCCCGAACCCACCCTTGCAGGTGTTGGTCTCTGCGCCTGGCTATGTTGCATCATCTGACCAAAGCCTGCCGTAAAGCACTTATCTCCTCACCTGTGGGGTTTTATACCCACCCCACGACCCGCCCTATTTTTGATTCACTTAGTCATACATTGGAAGCTTTTCTGTTTGGCAAACTTGATTCCGCAGATCACGATTCGTTTAATTCACTCCTGCCCCAAACCGAATATCTTGGGTAACGCTGCTACGGCAGAGCGGTAGGTGGTAAGCATCATGTCTTGTGCCTTTCACAGTTTATAAAATGAAAAAAGGATGGGAAGCTAAAGAAAAGCACTAGAATCAGGACAATTGGCATGTACGTGTAGAATTACATTACAACTCACGCTTGTATTTACACATGTATTGCGTCATAATTAATAAGACGTATATTTTCTTTAGGTCAATCAAACGTAATCACATATGTCCATTTAATATCTGTCTATATTTCAGGGATGAGGTATTGTAATTATTTACACTATTTAAATTGTTTGGACTTTTGCCCTCATCTTTGTTGCCATATTCACGACGTTGAACGCTCCGGATTTCTTCAGCTGACTGGGATTCCGAACTGAACCCGAGAACACTCTACCCGGTGGACGAATAAATATTATATTATAACAGGTGGCCATAAAATAAATAAAAAGGGTGGGGGCTAGAAAGACGTAAACACCAAAAAAGTGCTCGATACAAGCTATAAAATATGAAATATAAGATATAAAGTGAAGAACGAGATGCCGTGGATAAAAAAAATCTCTCGCAACCACGCTACCCGGGTTTCGATCGCTAGAACTCTATATATTGGAATTTCGAACTGAACCCTAGAACAATCTACCCCGGTGGACGAAATAAAGGGTTCAGCTCGAAATTCCAATCACCTGAAGAAGCCCCGAGAGTACAACGGCCGAAACATCGTGAATATCGTAACAAAGATGAAGACAACAGCCCAAATAATGTAAATAGCGTAAATGAACACAAATGTGACTGATCATGCATCTACAACAGGGATTAGTTTTATACATATATATATGTGCGTTTGTATATGTGGATATATACACATACACACAGAGAAACGCACACACATACACACACGTGCATATATATATATATATATATATATATATATATATATATATATATATATATATATATATAAAAATATATAATCCTGTCTACGTTTAATCTTTAACTCTAAGTGAAGTGGCAACTGTAACCATGGTTTGTTAAGCACAGTTGCGGTATAAAGCACAGTTGGGATTTATAGTAGTGGACAAACACAAATATATATATATATATATGTCTATATTTCTGAGCTGAGGTATTGTAATTATTTACATTATTTACATTGTTTGGGCTGTTGTCCTCATCTTTGTTGTCATATCAACCACGTTCCAGGCCAGTGGATAAAAGCGTTGGTTGAAGTAATCCAGTGACTTGACCCAAAGAGTTCAATCCCTGGCCACAGCAGAGGGGAACAAAAATGGAAATGAACATCTGTATCGAGAGAGTTAATTCCCCTTTCTCTTTGGCAACATCTTCATGAACCTTTCTAAATTTAAACAGAATAAACAGGGGATGCAAAAGTAGGTATACAATAATTAAAACAAACCGTGCGCACAAAATGTACTGTGATGATTACACAAACATAATAATAAACATATCAATAATAAACATATCAATAATAAACATATCAATAATAAACATATAAATCCTTGAAATGTTCGAACTGTTCGCCCCAACTTTCATTAGCACCCCCCCTTTATCTGCAAGATATTTATTTTTATTATTTATTAAAAAATAATGTATTATAATAATTATATAAATGAAATAAAATAAAAAATAAAATCAGATAAAATAATATATTATATGAAAAATTGTGAAAATAAAAATATTAAAATGATTTTAATGAATTCTAGTATTAAAGATATATTATAGTACAATTTTAGTATTAAAGATCTACTATTATAACATAATTCTAGTATTAAAGATCTACTATTATAATACAATTCTAATATTGTAAGATCTACTATTATAATACAATTATAATATAATTTTAGTATTAAAGATCAGCTATTAAAATATAATTTTAGTATTAAAATCTACTATTATAATATAATTCTAGTATTAAAGTTCTAATATTATAATATAATTTTAGTATTAAAGATCTACTATTATAATATAATTTTAGTATTAAAGATCTACTATTATAATATAATTTTAGTATTAAAGATGTACTATTATAATATAATACTAGTATTAAAGGACCACTATTATAACACAACTCTACTATTAAAGGACCACTATTATAATATAAGTCTAATATTAAAGAACCACTATTATAATATAACTCTACTATTAAAGAACAAATATTATGATATAACAATATTATTAAAGAATCACTATTATAATATAACTCAAGTATTAAAGAGCCACTATTATAATATAACTCTACTGTTAACTATTCCATTCGACTCTTGTATTTGGTACAAATGTGTTTCCTGGAAAATAATGTAAAATGTTTCCTTATAAAAAATATGCAACTAAATATCTTTGTAACAAATAGAAAGATACAAAAATTGAATCACTATTATCGAGGTAAGTGCGAATGAAGACCGTAGATTATTATTATTATTATTTTATTTCCTTTAATCTCTGATGTGTACTCATTTTAAAAATAAACATATTTTGCATAGACAAAGCCCTTTGTGGACTGTACTCGTGAGAACATATTTTTTATTTCTTTATGGCATGGGCTTCCAGGAATCCCTTCAATTAGTCTACTGGAATCTTTTCCAACCAATTCGAGGGCTCCGACTACATTGTTGATTGTTGATGTTCCCATGTGTCACATCTTTGAGATTTCGATTTCAAGGTCCTTATATTTTGATAGCTTTTTGAAGATCTTCAAAGATACATAGCAGTCTGCAGGGACTGCCATATCAATAAGGAGGAACTTTTTTTTGTTTGTGGTCTTTAATAACAATATCTGAGCGGTTGGCTTTCTTTGATTGATCTGTTAGTGTGTATTGTGTAGTCCCATAGAATTGTAACCGGGTCTGTGTGGTGTTCATACCACTTTCTTTCAGTTTCCTTCTCGTAGAAGCTACAGATTTTCTAGTGCAGATATTGGCCCACTTTGTCATGCTGGGTTTTATAGTCACTGGGTGCCAATACCGTGCAATCTGATACAAAATGATCGATTGTTTCTGGATTGTTATTATTATTATTATTATTATTATTATTATTATTATTATTATTATTATTATTAGTAGTAGTAGTAGTAGTAGTAGTAGTAGTAGTAGTATTCCTTTGGTTTCTGATGTATACTCATTTCTATCCGGGTCCCGACCAGAGATCTAAGGGCAGAAATGGCATTATGACATTTTTCACTGAACAGTTTTGAAAAAAAATCATACATATTTTACATAGATAATGCCCTTCGTAAGGTGTGGGCTGTACTTGTGAGCACAATTTTTTGTATTTCTTTAAGGCATTGGCTACCAGGGATTCCTTCAATGAGTCTATTGGAATCTTTTCCAATCAACCCAAGGGCTCCAACTACAACTGGAATTGATAATGTCCTTATGCGCCACATTTCTGAGATTTCGATTTCAAGATCCTTGTATTTTGGTAGTTATTTGAAGATGTTCAATGATAAATTGCAGTCTGCAGGAAGTGCCATGTCAATAAGGAGGTACACTATGATCTGCGGTCTCTAATCACGATGTCTGGAGGATTAGCTTCGATTGTTCCGTGTATTATTATTATTATTATTATCATTATTATTATTATTATTATTATTATTATTATTATTATTATTGTATGTAATGTTTCCTGCTTTATATCCTGTAGAGCCGGGTCAAAACAGAAAATATGTGGATAATAGTCCAAACCTTTGTCTTTCTTTAACGAGAATTTCGAGCTGGTGTTCACGGAAGAATACATTGGCCCAAACATAGCAAATAGGATAGATGAGGACATTACTCCAAACATTTGTTTTTCTTTAAGGAGAACTTCTATACTACCTTTTAAGCACACCCCTTTCGTTCAGGTTCTAGAAAACTCATAACTAAGCAGTTTCATATTCGAAACATAGAACCTTGCTCAATCGAGGACGATCTTCATGGCCGAGTCGGTTAAGGTACATCAAGTCTAACGACGAATTCTCCTGCAAAGAGTGACGCAGATTCGAATCCAGCCGGATAGTGCATTTTCTTTTAATAAGACTTCTCGAATATTCAGGCCATAATACAAAAATAAATATACTGTCTAAAAAACAAACTAAACGTTTAAAGTGATCCACATATACCACATATACATATTTAAAGTGATCCACATATACACACATATACATATAAATTTACATATAAATTTAAATATACACACACGTAAACATGCACCCAAATGTACAGACAATGGCACATTTAGACATACGTTGATATAAACACACATACTCATACATTTAAATATACACATATTGACGCTTACTTTCATATATGTACATACATGGACACAAGCATTCACATATACATATATACATTCAGATATACAAACATACACTTGAGCCCTTTTTTGAGAATAATGTTTTTGTTTTTTTTTGTTTTCTTCCATCTGTACCAACCCTGTACTTGTATATATATATATATATATATATATATATGGACACACACATTCCCAAATATGCGCATACATTCACATATATCTTCCCTGCTTATCCCCATAAATTTTACCTCTTATTTGTAACCCTCTATGTAGAGCGGCTCTTGGCTTTGTATAGGACGAAAATTACTGTAAACAAATACACATATAAACATATATTTACACATAAACACATATTCGCATATATGCATATGCAGTCATGCCTATACACATATATTTACATAGACAGCCAAACACTTTCATATATACTCACATATTCACATACATTTAAATATACAAACACATTGAGATATATATACTCAGAACAAACGTAAATTTAAGGTACATCCTGAAATTAATACTTTGGGATTTTTTATCTTTTTGTTTAGGGAGTGGGTATGCTGTGTGTGTCATTCTTATTTTTATGCAATCTAGCCTAAAAACATTTGAAAAAATTGTATACTTATCCAGGATTTCAGAATGGTGACCAATTTATAATTGCTAGTGACATTAATAGGTGTTTCATGATTGCTCCAATGGTCGATAACAAAGAGAAGCTCAAATGAAATCATGAAATGCAGAAGTGTTTCTTTTTCTTAAAAAGAAAATGAATTAAAACAAAAATTAAATATGCACTGACCTCTCTTTTTATTGGGTGATGTTTAAGGAAGGAGTACCTAATCCTGCGATTTCAAACTTGATCTCTTATTATTAATAACAGAAAATGGCGAACAACTTGTATTGTTATATTCGACACTGAATTAAATACAAGAGCTTGGAAAAAAAAAAAAACTCCGAATAACTACAGTTTTCGCGATGCATTTTTTGCCATTATCTTATGAGGCCGACTTGAATCATTACCCGAACTGAACCTTATAAGACTTTAATGAGGGAATAAATTCACTGTTAATGTCCCAACATATTTATTAGAAACGGATTGGGGAAAATCAATTTTTATCCTTGCGATGGAAATAAGACAGAAGCTCGTTTTATATAGAGCCTTTGGCATGTGGGTTGTAAACAAAAATAGTTCAAGCGCGGACATCAGAACGGACATGTGACTTTCCCAGTGGGAAGGTGCTTTCTCGATCTATTCTTCCTAATTGAATCTTTTATTTCACTGCGTATTATTTTTGGAATCTAGGGGTTTATTGGAAGTTCCTCAGTAGGGACTCAAGCTCTGCATCTCACACAATCAGCAGCAGCTGATTTTCATCAGATTTCTTTTTACCCGCTTTGTTTTCGATGGAGGAGACATAGTAGTCATTAATTATTAGAGGAAGCTAGAAGAAGGGAGATCGAGTATACGTGTATTAACAGGTCATTTGCCCAGTGTAACTTATCTCTCCGTTGAATCAACGACACGGAAAGGCATCTGGGACGATCGACAGAGCTCTTGACTTCTCTACTGTCACAACCATACTTTATTTTTCGCGTGCTTTACGGTCTTATATGAAGATCTAAACAAAGACAATCTATCACTGTCGGGATTCTACGTTCACTGGGTTCAAACCATTCCCATTCAGGTCTGGCCAGTTATAGTAGTGTTTGCTATTTTTGTATATACCTACCTATTCTAATAAGAATAATAATTTACTTATTATAATTGTTTCAAGAAATCAAATATTAATTTGATTAAACTTTTCGAAAATTTCTGTCAGTGACTGTTTATTGCTCTTTCCTTAATGATAATAGTGAGAATAACCGTTTCCATACAGGAAGATTTCATTCATTAACCGAGCAGCCAGTGCTACTTCGGCTGAAATTTATAAAATTTTCTCTTAAAACAGTTTTTTTTCTGGAAAATAAGTTTCTTAAACCTGATTACCTTTTCTTTTTAGTGCCTTGACTTCAGATATATTAAGCGCAGTACTAGATTGGCAGTTAGGTTTCATCATTTTACTTTGGAAATTACTTCTCACTTGTAAAACTCTCTTCGGGCATCTTGCTTTTCTGTCAACTATGATGATTTAAAGCCAACGTCAATCATCATCTTCTGTCTCCTTGAAACCTCATCATTTAATGCGCTCTTTCCCCTAAATGTTTTCTCGCTTTAATTAACTCTCAATAAACATTTGCATCTTTGTTGCTTTATTAGCTTGTTTGGATATTTGTTCTTTCTCATATTGATGGGGCGGGATCCTTCCTAACACTTTGTTTAAAGTTACATATTCTATTCATTTTAGCTGTTGCCGTTGTTGAAAGTCTTCAAGACTTTAATTAATAATACTATGCTTCTACAGACTTAAACATCAAAGAAAATGAAAGCTGTTGATGGCTTGTCCCATTGGAGAATAAGCATCTTGAAGACACTCATGGGAAAATGATATTCACTATTCTCACCTCCTCATGCGAGAAATATGATTTACTGTCGACACAATTTCTTTTTTTTTAAGTAATTCTTTACTAATTGTAAAAAAAATGTTCCTATAAACTACGACTGTACATTTTAGCACGCAAAAAAAAAACAGTTAGTTTTGTGGTTCACCAAAATATGTAAACTGTGTCAAATAATCTTTCCAGATTAATCCGTGTGTTTTTTAAGGAGTGTCGACCGACGTATTTTGTTTCCCTCTGTTGGGCAGTGTTCAGTAGCAGGCCATTGAGGTTTTATTTGCTGTTGGTTTTCTGTAGTAATCTTAACCAAAAGATAACTTCATAATAAACAAAACTTTTACCTGATGTCAATAATACACACAACAAAATGAGTATAAAGTGATATCGATAAAGTATATTTATATGAATAATTATCGTGTTACTTTCAGTTTATAATAATTATTCTTCATTTATGTTCCGCCTTACACATCACTTACGATCAACAAAGTTAAGAAATATTGAGCCTAGTCAGTACTTAGATGGGTGTACACTTGGTGCTGTAAGCTTGGGTGTGCGGGTGATGTAATGAATAATGGCTCGGAATTGTTAATCGGAAAGCCGAGTTCCAATACCCATTAGGTTCGTTATATTCACTTACGCGCAAATACCCTTGGGAAAGGTATGAATCCCCATAGTTATGGGTTAATTAGTAAGACTTGTATCACTAAACCATTGTTATCTCCAAGAAAATTTTTTTTTAAATCTAAAATATTTTTTGGCTTTAAATAACCTTCAAAGAGTTGATAAGTCGTAGAAAACGAATCAACCATTTTCTGAGCCCTGTCACTTCAGGACTTGGGTAACCATGACTCTGTACAGGTTCCTATCCTTTGTAGCTTTAAGCAATATTTATTTTATTAACCTTCATAATCCCTGTTCGACCATCCATTTACAAAAGCTTATTAGGTAGGTTTCTTTATATTTCTTTTGGCTTCATTGTGTCCTTTGAGTGTCAAATTCTCTAAGCCTTCCTTGCTCAATGTATGTTCCAGAAATTTCAATTGTTTCTCTCTAATTCTGAGTAGTGCCTTTTATTGTTTCCATTTTCCTTAAAACATCCAAGTTGTTCACATGCTCCGTTCATGGTATTCTCAGCATCCTTCTGTAGAACCACAGCTTTGTTTCCTTGTCTCCTGTTACATATCGCGCCTATGAACAATAATGGATATGTCCCAATCCCCATAAATACGTTGGACATTATTGTAAGTGGGAGTAATATGCTGTTCACGTAGTCCACTACTAGCAGTGGTTTACCTAATCTAGCCGCTGACGAGTATTGTATTTTGTTGATGTTATAAAGATCTCCCTTTCATTGTAAGGAAAATGTTCAGCTTTCACTGCTCTTTTCGGTGTTCTTTGCTTTGTTTTCTAATGAAAATTTTCTGTTTTTTAAATAATTTGTCTAGCTTTTGAACGTCAAATATCGCTATTTCCAATGCGGTCGTTCTGTCATCTGTTAAAACACTTTCCAGATATTGAAATGTCTGTACTTGCTTGATTTTGACATCTCCAACTTAGAGCTCGTATTTTGGGCTATTCCTCTTGCTGACGACCATCCATTCTGTCTTCTTACAATCCTTTCTTCCTGTCTTACTTTACTACATTGTCGATATGTTTCTGTAGTTTTGTTTCTGTGTAAAACGGTCCGAACAAACACAAGGCAAGGTCACAACACAGCGCCATGAAACTCACTGATTTTGAACCATTCGCGTATGGTGTATCACCATCGGCACTTTAGACGATAGGAGGATTAATATTACATAACGGTTCACTACTACTTTATCTGCTTCTAAATTTTCTTCTTTCTTAATACTTTGTGTAGCTTTTGGAAGGCATTTTTCGCTGTTCCAATGCAACTTCAAATTTCTTTGATGCATTTTCCGTCGCCCGTTACAATATTTAAATTGTTTGATTTTGACATCTCCAACACAGAGCTCGAATTCTGTCTTCTTACAATTGATGGTCAGTCCTTCCTTCCTGTCTTCCTTTACTACATTGTCGATATGTTTCTGTAGTTTTATTTCTGTGTAAAACGGTCTGAACAAACACAAGACTAGGTCACAACACAGCGCCATGAAACTCACTGATTTTGGACCATTCGCCTATGGGTGTATCACCATCGACACTTTAGACGATAGGAGGATTAACATTGGTTCATTACTCCTTTATCTGTTTCTAAATTTTCTTGTTTCTGTCTTCTTACAATCGATGGTCAGTTGTTCCTTCCAGCTTTCCTTTACTACCCTGCAGTTTTTCTTAAATTCCTCGTTGCTTAGATGTTCTATTTACGATATCCTCATCGTCCTTCTGTAGAATCACATCTCTGTTGCCTCAAGTCTCCTGTAAGGTAATTGTCTATCATTCGTTGCTATATAAGAGGATTCATTTTAGCAATTCGGCATTTTATTACCATGATTATTTTTTCATCCGTGTTTCTTGCTTGTCTTACTTAACAGTCGACTGTTGCAATAAAAATTAACGGTAATAAGAATAAGAACAAAGTTCTAAATTATTAACCGAAATTAGTAACCTAAATGCTTCATTTAAGCAATTGTTTTTCCTGATAGCTATAATCTCCAGCTATTCAAATGTAACGTCAATCGTCGTCTCCAGATGCCCTGATCTATCCCCTATCTTCATAATTTCCTCTATCACTCCTATCTACTCTCGTTCCAACTCTCTGTAACCACTTTCATGTTAGCTTCCCGCCTTGCATGCGGTTGAATGCTTAAAAAAATCTGACTATTCTTTAGTACTTTTGTTTGAATACAAGAAAAAAAACTGATCTCAGCATTGCCATATCGTTAACGCTGGCAAAGTTGGATTGGCAATTCCAAAGTATAAAGGTGATATTTTCCTTAGCTCCATCTTCTTCATGAGGGCTACATGATTTTTTTGAATTCAAAGTTGCCCTTCTCCCTGACTGCCAACCAAGGCCGAGACTAGTACAATCACGCAACTTCTATTTAAACAGAAAAACAAACTGAAAAATACTGGACTCAGAGATATAAGCCATTATCTAATTGCTTAATACAGTGAAGCTGATATTCGTGAAACAAGCACACCCAACCCATTAACTTTGTGACATTAATTTTGTGAAGACAATATAGTTACCGGCGTGATGTAAATTGACTCTTTTCATATAACCCAATAAACTAAGTTTAATTTGGGAAAGACGTATACTTAAACAGCGTCGAACCTGGTCAGTACCTAGAGGGGTGACCGCTTGGGAATACCGTGTGCTATAAACTTGGATATGCAGCTGGTGTCGGATTCAGTATATCCACATAGGCGAAAAATACTCTTGCAGAGTTTAGAATCCACCTCTTCCCTCTTCTATGGATTAATTAGTAGGACGTGTATAAGAAAACTATTAATATCCCTTCACAAATTCTTACAATCTAAAACTATTTTATAGCGTTAAATAACCTGCAAAAGCTGTGAATAAACAAATCAATCAATCAATTCAAGAAAGAGGTGAATGTGGGTTAGTTGATTTTACATTACAACCATTGTCGGGGTTATTGAATAGCGAATTTAGGTTTTTTTATTCGCATTTACTTGATTCTGGCATAAGTAAATATTGGTCGATTAGATTTGAGCCACAAAGCTTATAGTTGATTCGGGAATAAGTGAACACTAATAGATTATATTTGAGCCACTAAGCTTTTACTTGATTCGAGAATAAGTAAATAATGGTCAATTATATTTGAGCCTCAAAGCTCATACTTGGTCCAGGAAAAAGTGAATACTAGTCCATTATATTTGAGCCACTGATATTTTACTTGATTCAGGGATAAGCAAATACAGGTCGATTATATTTGAGCCACTAAATCTTTACTTGATTCGAAGATAGGCAAATATTAATCATTTATACTTCAGGCTATAAACACTGACTTTGTTCGGGGATAGGTAAGTATTAGTTGCTTATATTTGATTTAAAGCTTTTAATTGATTCAGGGATACGTAAATATTGGTATTTTTACTTGAATCTGTAAGCATTTACTTCATTTGGCGATAGATACATAGTGGTCGATTATATTTGAGTCACTAAGTATTAAATAATTGGGGATAAGTAAATACTTGTCTTTTATACTTCCGTCTATAAGCCCTTACTTATTTCAGGTAAGGTAAATATGTGTCGTTAATATAGCAGTCTACAAGTCCTTACTTGTTTTAAGTGTAGTTTATTGATAGTTTATTTTTGAGTCTGTAAACATTTACTTTGCAGGCGATAAGGTTGTCCTAGTACAATGACAGTGCTCTTGGTTCGGGGATAGGCAAATATTGGTAATGTATATTTGAGTCTATAAACATTTACTTGGCTCGGAGATAGGTAAATAGTGGTTGTTTATATAATGATTTTCTAAGCGTAGTTTATGTGTCGTACAGAGCCGAAAGTATGGGGCACCCATTGAGGATCGGACTCTCTATTCAGACGGAATTGATCTAGTGAGACAGCTATGCAAACCATTACACCACGTCGAAGTGTCCATTAGCTGTTTATATATAACTATAAGTAATTCATCCGAGAATACATAAACATTGGTTATTTATATATTACTATAAACATTTGGTTGGAGGATAGGTAAATATTGGTTGTTTATATATGACTCTATAAGCAATTACATGGTTCCAGGATATTTAAAATATTGATTGTTTATATATAACTATATAATTAATTACTTGGTTCCAGGATAAGTATATGAATATATAAACAATTACTTGGTTTGGGGATAAGTAAATATTGGTGGTTTATATTTGAGTCTGTAAGCAGTTACTTGGTTCGAGGATAGGTAAATATTGGTTGTTTATATATGAGTCTATAAGCAATTACTTGTTTCGAGGATAGGCAAATATTGATTGTTTATATTTGAGTCTATAAGCATTTACCTAGGTGGTCTATTTTGTTGGTAGTGTTGAGTTGAACATACCGCAGAGTATTCAGTTGGCGTATTCTGTGTCCTGCTGACAGGGCAGAGAAAAAAGTGTTTATACGTTGTACGTGGGCTGGTAATGGTAAAATGTGGTTAGGAAGCCAAGATATCGGCAATCTTAAGAAGTTTGAATAATACACTTTAAGACTGTATTAACCAGAGGTTAACAGTTTTCCCCTAATGCTCACTGCCTTGAAATTGAAACCACGCAGACTGTAGTTAATTCCCTACGATTCGGTCGTCTGGGATGAACCCATTTCGTTTTAATAATTAATGAGAAAAATGTTGTCTCTTAATTGATCTTATTCAAGCACTTAACATTGTACGGGTGTGCTGTTTGCCATCGGTCTTGAAACCACAGGAATTTATGATTGTATACAAATAAATGTTGCTATATACATAGGTAAATTCTGTATTAGACGCGTGGGCCTATCTAGATTATTTTGAATGTGTTGGAAAGAGAAGTTATGCTTGCGAGAGACAGTGTGTAGTTGGCGAAAATGCATGATACGAATGTATGGCTTTGTCGTCAAGGTATATATGGAGGTGGATCTATGGCATAGTAAGTAAGTGAATTTTTATTTGAAATTTTCAATATATAATGTTCGCTCATTAATATTCACCAGAGAATTATTAGCACACAGGAAACCCGACAATGGCTTAGAATACACACGATGAAAAGTGAATTTCTGAATGATTTTATCCTTGCCGGATTTTGTGACAGTGTATAAATGCTAGAGATCAGGTTTTCAAGGCATCCACCCGCTAGCTGAAAGGAAGCGGAGTAAATAAATAATGCTTCGGGATCACGTGCCACTTAGCAGGAAGTTAGTATGTTCCCGCCGTAGGTTTATATAAGCATCGTTACTGTTAAAATTGTCAATTCTTTCTCGAACCAACCGTTGTGTGGCAGGTGTAGAGAGACCATCACAGGGTAACGTGTTCTATCTACTCGATTTAAGCATATCTCTCTATATAATATATTTTGGGTATATCTGCTAAATAGTGATGATTCCTTAGTTTTTAAAGAAAACTTTTGAAGATTTCGTATGAGATTTTACTGACAAACTGGCTTCTTCCCATGAGGAAAACTCGCTTTTTCCTATACTATCAATGTTGATGTGTGATATATTATTGTCACTCCCGACAATCATACCTTTTACTGCTATCTTCATCTAGAGATTCTCCTAAATCATTAACCGATTCCTTACTAAAGTAAGAAGACAGAAAACTTGTAGAGACACTGTCACCTATCTAGAATTACCAAGTTGGGAAAATTGAATTGTCCTATTTTCAGATTATTTGGACAAGACAGTATGCAATGTTATCTTATTGAAATGTCTCGCCATCTTTTTCATGGATAAATAACATCTCACATGATATTTCGTCAGCCGGCTCTAACTGGGTAAAGATCTAAAGACGTGTCTGTTAGGTGTTTGGCAAATACACTGTTTTAATCCAATCAGTATGCTCCGTACTTGACCATCCATGTGACCATAAACGACCAGTCCATAGATCTCTGTATTTACTGAGAAGATATGTTTTCGTAGACACTGCAGAAAAAAATCGCGTCCTTGACAACTGAGCAAAGACACCTTTTTGTAATATAACGTGCCTGACTTGTAAGGAAGGAAGGTCTTCTGCAGTATCCATTAGTCTCCCTTTTCTGGGTCGGTGAGAAGGCATCATATATTTTTATGCTTTGATAGCATGTTTTCATTAGAGAAAATAAAGACTTCATTTACGTCTTCTAGTATCTCTTTATCTGTATTTATTTTTTCATTGTAAATGTTTGGGTAATTATATGTACCGACGGCTAGATACTTCTAAGGTTACCCAACATATATTTAGTATCTCAAAAATGCCTTTAAGGAATGATTTCGATTGCAGTAATTCATTATCAAAAACTGGAGTAAGCACAAGCGCATAGTAATAAACTTTGTCTGAACAAGCATTAATATATGACCAATACTACGAAACTAGCTCATATAATATCATTCAGAAAGTTTTCAAACCCTTCAGAAGTTCAGAAAGAAAGTACGTACGTCCGCGTTTTAGATATTGATCGTCCATCTTACTTATAAGCTTTTGTTGTTTTAACTACTTCGGATAGAATTCCTTTCACGGCCCCGAGAACAAGCTACCACAGCATAGAAATGTATTAGATGCCTTCTCTCCGACCCAGAAAAGGAAAACTATTATATAATCTAACACGCATTATTAATATGCGTATTTTAAAGCTATGAGAAACGGGAATATATTTGAAGTTTTGTATTTGAAAGCGAAATCTCAGGATTTGAGCTTAAATTCAGTTTTCCATTTAGGTGACTCATCGATTACAACCGTTACAATTCCGGCTTTGTATTAAAGGGAAGGGTCGATATTCGCAGCTCGTAAACAATATTCGAGATGAAGGCTGTGATAACCATTTGTGTATTTAATTGCAAAGTTAAAAATAACATAATGTTCGACAATTGGGCTAAAATTCCAGCAATGTGCATGCACTCCTAGTATTGAGATAGATTCATTAGCCGTCAAGATAAATGCAATGAGATTGAGGATAATTTTTAAAATGTTTAATGTACTGTCACTTTCAGAATTGTTAACTGTTGAACAAAAGTATTCAATATTCTATTTCAAGCAAGCAATGTATAAATGCAATTCAAGAACATCATCTGGGATAGAATCAATGATGAATGTGTTTGAGTCTCGATGTATAACAACTGCAAGTAAAAAAAATTATAATCAATGGAGCGTTCAGTATCTGTCTATATTTCTGAGATGAGGTATTATGTATACTATTTACATTATTCGGACTATTGTCTTCATCTTTGTCGCCATATTTATTATAACGTTTCGGCCCTTCAGTATCTGTCTATATTTCTGAGATGAGGCATTATGTACACTATTTATATTATTCGGACTATTGTCTTCATCTTTGACGCCATATTTGTTACAAAGTTTCGGCCGTTGTACGCTCCGGCCTTCTTCAGGTGGTTGGAATGTCGAACTGAACTCTTTATTTCGCTCACTGGGGTAAACTGTTCTAGTTCCACGTGCCATGTTTAATGGATGTCAATTATCAGTTATGTACTGTTAATTCCCCACTGCCTTAAACTGTTAGTTCTCCATTGCCTTAACCGGTTATTGAACTCACACTCTTTCCTGTAAATGGAGCGTTCAGTTGTGTATGAGAAAAACAAGTTTTTTTTTAGTTTTTTTTAGTTTTTCATCTGCTTGTTTGATCCAACTAAAAGATAGGAATTCTATCACAAAGAAGATAAGTAATATCACATTAAAGACATTAGAATAATTTAAAATTTATCCTGGCAGGAAACCGCCTGCATACGGACAGGAATTGAATTAAGTTCACAAAAATAGAAAGGAGCGTACCAGAATGATGTGCCTTCTCACCGGATTTATTTAACCTATACAATGAAGCAATGCTAAGAGAATTAGAATTACTACTAGAAATTTTTATCCGTGTGAACAATCTTAATATTTAATTTTCATTTTCATTAGCGGCCTTCCAGATGGTACCAACCCTCAACTTGCTATCTATGCCGATGACACAACCATTTACTCCTGTCTCGATAGTAAGGCTGATCAGTTCGATAAGGTCAAATTGGCGGCTGATGTCATAAACGACCATCAATCTGTTGTGAACTGGGGCAAAGAAAAAAAAAGGACACTTATAGTTGGAATAAGAAAGAGACGATTGAAATTTCTAGGACACATTTTGAGGAAAGATGGCTTGGAGAATTTGACACCCACAGGCCATATTGACGGCAAAACAGACAGAAAGAAAGTAACCTACTTAACAATCTAGTATAAATCGATGACACAAGAGGGAGTGGAAGGATAATAAGAAAAACGCTAAAATGTACAAAGAGCAGGAAATTCTGGAGAGCCACGATCCCCCACGTCCTGAAGGGACACGGCAAAGAAAAGAATACAATATAAAAATTATATTTGGAAAATATATGAAAGTTCCCCTACACTCTAGAAAGTTGTTATACAATAGAAAAACAACTATTTTTTTTAAAAACAACTGCAACTTTTGCGCATACTAATTAAAAGGCATGAATCCATACCGCTGCTTCATTATAGTCTTACATTGTTTGATTTCCAAAGATGATGCGTTGTGATTATTGGTAATTTTTTTACTTTATTTTATCTTAATTTAGTCTACAACTTCTACGACATGGATATGCTGGTAATTTAATTGATATCGGAGACCAGCGAGTTGAGTTCTAATTTCAAGTTAGCCTGTTGCATTCACTTTTGCACAAGTGCACTTAGGAAAAGAATGAATCGGTCTCTTACCACCTGTCACTCACCCCGACACACACTAGGTGCGGTTTAAATAGCAGGTTGGACTAGACTCTCCAGCGTTGTATGACAAGCAATCTATGGAAAGGAAAACTTTGAATTTCAAATCGTGGAGAAGACAACGGAAAATAACTTCTGTATCTTTGACAAAAATGCTTGACAATTCATATACAATAAAAAAAGGAATCTATGGAAAGCCATGATCTCCTACGTTCTGAAGGGATATAGAGTTAAAAATTCTTCTACTATTACTAATGTATTTTCAATTCTAAAATGAAATAATATTTTTGTCCTTAGGTATTGTCAGTAGATGTAACCCCTACAGAACTAATTGCCAACTGGTTTGACTTACTCCGTTCACTGTCTTATCCATCATTCAGATATGCATATTTCATGTAAGTGTCAACTTCTCCAAGCCCTCTTTCCTCATTATATGTCTTAGAAATGTCAAATGTTTGTGATTCTAAGTACAAATTTCCTTTTTGTTCCAAATTTGGTGTTAACTATTTGCCCATAGCTGGGACCCTAACAGGTGCTATAAACTCAGGTCAGGGTGGACCTGGGAACACCAGTAATTAAGAGGTGGTTCCACGTTCCTCAAAACCTCATGATCATAGGCCTTGCTGCTGGACGTATTTTATCGTCTTACCCAGGACGCGGATGTAGTTTATCGTCATACCCAGGACGGTCTTATCCACCTGTAAAAAAGGAGAAAAATAATAGAAGCATTGGTAATAAAAAATAAAAAGTAATCACATCAAACGTAATAACATTAATGTTTGGAAAATAAAAAAAACAACAAAACATTCCCATGACTAGACGCATACATAAAAACTATGCATTCAGTTTAAAAAAACATTCAGGCCTTCAATAATGGTACCAAAATTCATACTCTGGCTTTCATCTTCAGAGTCCATTCAAGAGAAGTTTAAAAAAGCAAGAACAGTAGAAAGGAAAAGTGGATCAGTAAGTCGAAACAAGAAGAGGGATTATCATTTCAACTTAGAGCTAAAGAGATCAATTAGAAAAGATCTAACTCAATCCATAAGACGTTTGACACGTGAGAGAGAAGTTTCAGCTATGTCAGCCCAAAGAGCAGTGAAAAAAGACTTGAAAATGAAATCGTACGTGAAATCTATCAGGTACCTTGTTACTCCAGGATAGAAGGTTAGAAGGTTTAGAGGGCGAAGATCATCTTAAATAAGTTGAAAAATGATCCAGGAATTATATATATATATATATATATATATATATATATATATATATATATATATATATATGAACTTTATATTCATTTAATCTAACAAATAGACAATTTTGCAGTTACCTCCGGTATATCGTGATTTTCTAAGGGTAGCTTAGATGTGGCACAAGGCGAAAAATATGGGCACCCAGTGAGGATCAAACTCGCTACTCATTTGTAATTATTCTAGCCAGACAAGCTTGCTAACTATTACACCACGTCAAAATACCCCCAGCATCATATATATATATACATACATACATATATATATATATATATATATATATGGTGTCCCAAAATAAAAATTACACCACGTTGAACTACACCCAGCATCATATATATATATATATATATATATATATATATATATTATTTTGGGACACCATATATATATATATATATATATATATATATATATATATATATATATATATATATATTTAAGTGATTCATTGAGTCTGAAACCTCTACAGAATGCAGAAAGCACTGGACGCTTGAACCGGCTTCTAATGCTCTGGAGTGCGCGGCTTGGTGATAGTAGTCGTGGCTCCAGGGCGCACAGTCCTATGGTTAAAGTGAATCTCAGTAGAGTTCCACCACGGAATATGTGAGTGAGCGGCGCTATATTGAGTCTGATTTGGTACCTCTTCGTCACCGTGAAACAGTTGGTATGGTGTTTGCTTGATAAACCTAACTGTCAGGGCTTCAATTCTCGGTAGTGGATGCGCACTGCTGATGAGTCTCAAATATAGGACGAAACGGCCGTCCAGTGCTTTCTGCATTTTGTAGAGGTTTCAGACTCGATGAATCACTTAAATATAATTATCAAATTCTCCTAATAATTTCAAATATATATATATATATATATATATATATATATATATATATATATATATATATATATATATATATTCTTACTCAGTCCTGAAGATTGAGTTCTACCTGGATTCTATCCTGTTAGGAATTTATATATATATATATATTTACACACGCTCTATCTCTGATATTGAGCACTTTATCCATAAATATAAGACTATATTTCTTCATATATATATATTTATATTATATATATGTATGTATATTGACCACTAATATTATATATATATATATATATAATCGGGGAAACGTGCGTATGTGTGTAAATATATTCTCATATATATACCCTAGTGGCAGGAACCTCAGTGTAACTATTTTTTGTATGTCATTTCTTGCTGCTATCTCCACAAACCGCAAAGTGTGGAGCGAAGGTACAGCTATGACATAATCAGCAAATGATCATATTCTCTACTTGACCCACTTCAAAAGTCCCGTGGTTTAGTGAAACCATTGTCCAATTGTCATTCCTCCTCCTCAATGAAGTCTTTCATAAAGGACGCACCTATTTGATTGCCAAAGGTTTGTCAGGGTCATCACAGCAAAGAACGCCAAACAAATGGTCGAATTTTAAAACGATTTGCTGAATTCGGATCGGCACAAATAATCTTTTTACTAGTATAACTTTATTTTTATTTTTATTAATCTATACCAAGTCGTAACAAGTTTATGTTGTCTGAAGTTCTGATATTTGCTACAGTCAGTTATCTATCTATAGATATATAAAAGACAGTTGTGAGTATGTGTGTGTGTCCGGCTAAAAGTAAAAAAAAACTACAATAATTACAATACATACATATATATATATATATATATATATATATATATATATATATATATATATATGAAGAAATATACTCTTACGGTGTGCTATATTGTGGGATAAAGTGCTCAATATCAGAGATAGAGCGTGTGTAAATATAAAAGTGAACACTGAAGTCAACACTTAGAGGCCTGAAGATTGTGCCTGTCGCCTCTAATTGTTGACTTCAATGTTCACTTTTATATTTCTATCTATCTGTCTATCTATCTATCTATCTATCTATCTATCTATGTATATATATACACACACACACACACACATATATATATATATATATATATATATATATATACATACATACAGACTCAATATCACTCAACTCACCTTTCTGCAAAAAAATTATCATCGTATGATATGTACTTGCGAAGATATTTTAAAATTAAAAATAGGTAATAATTGCATTAGAATGCATTTTTAGTCATGTATCAAGAGGGTGGGGTGGGGTAATTTCTGTCATTTTTGGCCTGTTTTTCAATATGAATTTCAAAATGAAATATTTTCAATATTTCGAACGGAGTAGAGCAAGGATTGCAAATCTTGATGATAGTTGCAAATGGTTTATTTCAGGCATGTTTATTCACTTCAAAGTGTACAAAATAACTTCCTCCCCTAATGATGGACCATTCCACAACACTTTTGTCATAGATTCGAAATATTAGGTGGGGTAATTTGGTTCGGGTAAAAACACACAATAAAAAAACTGAAATGTGGAAATTCATGAATGGAAACTGGTTACTTTCAACAAGAATAACGCAAATAACCTCTAAATATCTATGGAAGCATTTCCATGATAGCTAGGCAGAACATTTACTGCAGTAAAAGTCAGCCTCCAAATCCGTGTTTCTAGGCACACATAATTGTCACATATATCACGAATAAAGCCATGTCCCTTTCCGCGTATATGTTCTAAACAGTGTCCCATACAAATCACAAGCTCATTTTCACTGTCTTCATTGCCTTCCTTCTCTTCACATTGACCTTCATTTTCCATGGCATCAACCAAAACCTTGTAAGACTTATTGCTTTCTGCTTTACATCTCTTGTTTCAGCTTCCTCTTGAAGCCTTCGCCGGAATTGTTAGTACTTCTCCCTCCTTTGCTTGCACACGTTTGCGTTTCTTCTTGGTAATTTCGAGTCGATAGAACCTCGTAGAACATGTCAAAAAATTTACCAGGAGATTCTTGGTTGAGATTATCCGCACGAGCTTTGGTGAGAACTTCCGGCTTTCTTAAACAAATCCGATCTCCCCAGCATTGTCTAAATGAGATCATCCAGTCCTGGCCAGGGGAATTGCCCTTGAACACTGTTTTCTTTCCCGCACTGTCTAGATAAGTCTTTTTCGTCAGCTTTATTTCTTCAGTTCCGCAAGGCCAGGCTAGAGCAGAACACTTTTCCAGAGCAACGACTATGAGCTCCTCCTCTTGGTCTGTCAACACCCGCATTCTACCAGCTCCAGCTTTAACTGGTTTCTTGGTGACTCAGCGTTTCAGTGTTTCTCTGCTAATACCAAAACTCTTTGCAACACTACGTATACTTGCACCGTCATTCTGGACCTTGCTGATTCCGGCTTGCAGCACATCTGGGCTGTACGATTCAGTTTTGTGTTTGTATGTCCGAGGTATTCAAAAATAGAAAACGGAGACATGTATCATCAACTGGGCAACATTTTCTGGTTTAACAATCCAAAATTAATTTCAAATCACTAAATTTCATTCAACTGATATGATTTATAGATACATCTGAGGCTAAACATGCACTGGTTCACACCAATTCTTAGACAGCAACGTGACCCAAAGTACTCCACCAGACCAAATTTAGTTTTTCCATTTCACCCAATACCACTAAACTGATTGGTATACTTTTGGATACTTTGATAATTTCCCCATGAAAATTGGTATCTGAACCAGATTTCTGACAATTCTGGATTTTCAAGAAAAGTTTGATTTACAAGTAAAAATAAACGCGTACCTGAGTCAAAACATGTCCTTCGTCTCTGACATCCAAGAACAAAACGGATGATGCAATTGTTGCAGTTGTATCACAAGGTTAGAGGCTGATGCAATCCATAATTGCGGCAGCTTGCTGTGAAACCAACTGAGTTAGGAGAAGTTAATCAGAATGAGAAGTGACACAAATTAGACACCCCATCCTATTTAGAGTTTGAAAATTAACAGAATGAAAAAGTAAAAACGAACGGGAATAATTATTATTCACGTTCGTTTTTATTTCTTTAATTCTGCTGAAACGTTATATGTATTTTTAAAATTTCTATTCTCTTGAATTTATTTCCGTATCATTTTTCATGTAATTATTTTCACTTTTTATTTTTCATTCATTATTGCAGATTTTAAAAACGAAACTGAATATCTATTCATTTTTACTTTACAAAAACAAATTTCAAACAAAATATCTTAAATTAGTCCAGGCAGAGCTGGCTAAAGGCTCACCGCCTCATCCCGAAACTATGACACGGACCCCTCCCCTCTAATACATGTCAATTTGAAAGTTTCTCGGGGTCGTAAAGCGTAACTTAAAAAATGAATATTAAAACAACGAAGTAAATTTAAAAGAATAAGTATAAATTGTAAAAAGTTCATTTAAAAAATAAAAATGAATACTACTACTGTCGGAGTTATCTCCTCTTTAATTCCCTCATTGTTCCCTAGGGATCGCGATCCCTACACTATAAATACTGGGCAACTTCTTGTCTCGTTCTCTTTTTACTTTGCATTTAAAAATGTGATCTCTCGCAGAGATCCGCGTTTTCGCCCACTTGTGGGAAACACACATACATTTACGTACGAACATTCACCAATATACAAACTCTTTAGGTTCACACACAAACACAAATGTTAATGTCTATGTCACTTGTAAATTTGTTGTTTAATACATATATTGGTTGACATATATCGGTCTTGTTTGTTTTCTTTACATCTTCGGTTGGACTCACCTTGAGTCCGCCATTTTCTTGTAGTTGGATCTTCTTGTAGCAGGAATAAACAACACGTGTTCCTAATTCAACAACTCGCAAACCCACACGGTCCTCTACACTACTATTACAAAAACAAAATATCTTGCATTAATTTATTAAAGTTTAGTATTATTACTGACGAAAAATTAAACAAAGAAGAATATTAAAGAAATTATTTAAAGAAGATTTGCAATCAAATTTGACTGCCAACAGACAGACAACATTGCATTGCATTGTAAATGCATCAAGTTGTTCGAATTTGTTAAACATTGTTTTACGATTAAAAACACGAAATAAAATACAATAATAATTTGAAATTTCTATTAGCAACATCATTAAGTATTAAATAAATAAAATATTAGATCGGTTACGGTTTAAAATTAATGTTTTTAGAAAGTTGTTATTTATTAAATTTTAAATAAATAAATACAAAATATAAAAATATTATTTGAAATACCGCCGTTTTAAATATGCTGGGATGGGGATAATAATAATAATAATATATATTTACTTTAATAAATAGTGAAATGTCCATCCTATTATTATTCTTTGTTTAAAAACAACAAAAAAACAGATTTGTTCATAATTCCCTCTGGCATAACGCTTCAAAATCTCATTCGGAAAAAGGGAAACCTCCAGTCATATTCTTGAGAAATCTAGAACCTGGAGTCTTTGCAATGGCATCAGATTGATTCTCAAGACAATTAATCAACATGTTATTGAATTTCAACATAGAAATGAAACCTAAAATGAAGTTATTTATTCCAAGCAACGCCGGGTATCCCCACTGGTTAATTAATAGACCGTATTTCATTCATCTTTTTTATCTTAGTTTTACAACCAGTAGTAATAGTTTTCAGTTGTCTTAATCCATTGGATGAAATATTAATTTTTATTAATTTCATTCATCTTACTTCTCGTATTTTAGCACCCAACAGTAATACCTTCAAGTTGTCTGAATTTCTTAGATAATGCATTTGACATGTTTCTTATTCAATTTGCAGAAATAAACTACTCCTGATCAGACTTGAACTTACATCCGCTATTCTTGGGTGCATCTTTGATACGTTACAGCGAGTTATCAATTAGGCCAAGTTGACCTATTATTTAGCGTAATTCAAATTTAGTCAAACTGCTACACTCTCTCGGTACTAGAATTGAATATAAGTAATAATAGTAGAAGTACCGTAAGTTGACCGTATTTCTAAGATGACGCATTGTCATTATTAATTTAAGACAAGTTTTTCTTTCATATTTCATTGCTTTTATAATCAACACGTTGGGCTCTATTTTTGCAGTAACCGATTTTAAGTAAGTAGTTCTTTATTTCCAACTCACGCTACTTATTCAAAGGTCATAGAATGTAAAAACATCCTGGGTATTGCGATAAAAAGAAGAAAATGTGGTGAGAGAAAATCTATTCAAAAATAAATAACAACACTTCATGTAAAACATTCGGACAGCTTAAGTTTATTTAATTTAGTATTACTACGTGGAGTAAATAATCAATAAAGTTAAAACGTAAGACTCGTAAAACAAGTAATAATCCAAACGGTTTATCTTTAAAATCTTATGAAGAGTATTACGTCAACTGCTACTACAAGATGTATACAGCAATATTAATACAATTTAAAAATGACTAGTCAAAAAATTAATAAAGGCAATACTTCATTTAAAAATAATCTGACAACTTAAGACTATTACGTCTACTATTACTAGGCGGTGTAAGAAGAATAGAATTAAAATGGAAGTATAACGAGGCAAAAAATCAATAACATTATTTTGCGAATCATTTATACAAAAGTCAAAAGTCTGAACTAAGATTTGTCATCGAGAAACCTTTCGATCAGCATCTTGAAGCATCCCATTCACAAAGAATAACTGGTGGAGTGCGTTCGAGCCCTGTTTCTTCATCATGTGTTCCAGAAATATAAAATGTTCAACATCCTTCTGTAGAACCACATCACTGATGTCTCAAGTCTCTTCTTTAACTGTGAGGTATTTCTAAAGTATAGAAAAGTCATTTCTCGACGTAGCGCTTATAATTATATTATTGAGAGCAACATATGACACAAAGATGTGGCGATATGGTGTATATATATATATATATATATATATATATATATATATATATATATATATATATATATATATATATATATATCGAGAGAGAGAGAGAGAGAGAAAGGAAAACAAAATGTAAATCCATCTTGCACATTTATGCCATTCACATTGAATATTGCTGCCATATCTTGTCTAGTTCTCTTGGGAAATATTTCGAGATTCCAAATCCAAAGAAGAGTCTCTAATGTTATCGGTCCTGATCTGGCATCTCGGCTTCAGTGACTTTCCTGCTGCCGTAACGTGGCTTCCCGGAATCCTTTCTATAAAATTTTTCATGGCAGTTGTTCTAATGAGCTTTCCTACTTGCTACCTCGACATCATGAATTGAAGCGTACTACTAGATTGGCTGCTAGGTCTCATCGTTTTACTCTTGAATAAGCTAGAAGTAACCGTAAGTTCTTTTCTAATAATTTCTTTTTTTGCACCTCTCACTTTGGGAATTATCTTTCGATTTCTTGCTTCCCTGTCACCTACAACCTTCAAACTTTAAATGCAAAACCAATCGCCATCTTCCCTTTTTCTGATTTCTGTTCGTTTATTGAGCTAGCTTCTCATCAAAATCTTCTCACTTTCTTTGCGCCTTAGTAGCATTATCGCCATGCCTGGGGTGAACTGATTAAAAAGATGTTGATCACATAGATCAATTAACAATCAAGTTTTTTTTAATCAATTCACCGGAAACAAACTGATAATGCCGCTAAGATGCAAGGGCCTACTGTGAGTGAAAGGGAATGAAAAGACTTTAGAAGGGACCAAAAACTCAATCCTAAACAGGAAATAAGGGATAAACTTCTACTCCTGTTCAAATAAGGGATAAACTTATACTCCTGTTCTACTCCTATTAGGTTGAGATGGACTAAAGAAATAAACTCTATAATCGGCAAAGTGTTAACCGCTTTCATAAGGGTAATCTAAAATTGGAAAATAAATAAATTCCTCTTAAATCACACAAAAAGAAATAAGCCATCAGTTTCAACGTCCTCTTACACTTTATGATAACGAAATATAGAACATGACATTCATCCGGGAGAACAAAAGCTAAATGTCTTTGATCGATGTTCCATCCCGAAGCACGTCTGAAAACGGCTAATGAAATATCTTGACCAAAACGAAAAGCATCCACTTCTTGAGTTTATATTCTAAGTACTAAAACATATGAAACACGGAAGCGTTGTCGGTCGAAAAGCAATTGACAAGAAAGTATTCGAGAAGATTTCAAATGAGTGAAATAAATGACATCAGGTTTCTGACTGGCCGACGTAGAAAGCGTTTACTGCCTCAAGCGTCAGACAACTTAAGTGTACTATTTGATTGAACTTATTAATCTGGTTATCACAACAAACAATAATAATCAGCGCATAAAATATGAGTGACACGATTGTCTTATAACATTTCCGCTTTCCCAATTCTTTAGGTCGAGTTCACCACGTCTTTCATATACTCAGAGGTTTCCAACACTGGCGACCTCCACACGAAGATGTAGGCTGGAGGTCCCTATGACACAGTTTCGATATCTCCCAACACACCAAGCTACGAGTTTACAATGTCCCCGTCCTCTCTGTGCTTCTATACTGCACCGAGACGTGGCCCCTCAGTAAGACTTCTGTCATTCGCGTCCATGGCGTCGAGTCCCGCACCGTCAGGATCATCGAGGAGATCACTGGCCAGGTCTTGTGTCCAAGGGCTCCGTCGAAGGACCGATCAGCTGAATATCCCTCTCACCATCGCTCCGAGCCGTGTTTGCTGGTTCGTTCACGTACTGTGACAACCTGATGACCTCCCTACTAGAGTCATCTACCAGTCCGACCCGAAATCTGCAAACTGGACACGACCTTGCATCAGATCACGCAACCACTGGAAGGACGTCGTCCTCTAGCAGATTAATCTGGCGCTGGAGGAAGTTCTGACGTTCTATCAAGACCGTGAACACTGAAGAGACAAGGTGGTTCTTTTGGGCTCAACGTCTTCATGGCATCAAATTTAGCAGCAGCTATTCTCTCGTGAAAAGACTGAATTTGCTTGAGTATACATTGCATAAATTAACAAATCTTTGTTAATTAAAATATAATTGATTCTTGTATGATTTTGTTAAGCTGAAATATTTTCGTAACGATGTGATTTCTCTCTACGTCAACTTTTTTTTTACTAAAGTTCACTTAATGCAGTTACTCGAGAGAAGTCACAGATTTCGTTTCTTTGTACTTGGTGGAATATGAAAGATGCTATCCATTATAAGCTACTGCAAAATAGAAATGCCGTCACTGGAGACGATTTTCTGCTAGTAAATAGTCCTGCTTTGATAAATAGAAGAGCTGTTATTCTCCAGTACGACAAATGGCCCAGTCTACAGTCCCCTACAAAAATTAAAATCGTTAACAGTTTTTAAAACGGTTTTTAAAACAGTTTTTGAGAAAAAAAAACGATTTCTTTAAACTGGAATCGAGAATTTATCTTCTCGTTCGGCTGCAATCGTTTACAATTTTTATAAATAATGTTTAAATAAATTTAATTTAAATTTCTTTGTATATCCTTTCTGTTTAAACGTGATTACTTTCCGGACATCCGAATATTAAAACACAACTGCTTCAGCCACTAAGTGTTCTGTCGGTCTTGATTCGCAGTCATTCAGGTTGTGGTTCATTCATCAGAAATATTTCAGTTTCTGTGTTTTGGGAACTGACAACAGTCAGACAACTGCTCCCAAAACACGATATTGGCTTTTTTCCAATAAGCATAATGGCCTTAACTGCCCTTCCTCGCTCACTTTGCCAGTGTTTTAGGTGCTCGTCTCCCTTTCCACACTCCTTTGAGACCTTCGTTTAACCAAGTGTCCCAGCCAAGAAGGAGGAACACCTTCATCCTGTGAACTCCTTTGCAATCAGTTGCTCATCGCTACATTTAATTCATTTTACATTACAACTCAAAAACAGGTAAGAAGTGCTTTTCACCACATTCTGTAAGTTGCCCTTGGATACGCTGAGTTTTATATCTCAATGAGAGTGTTTTGGTACAAAGTTAGTAATGAGGGCTGCGCAGACAGTGATGACTTATCAGGGAATATTAAGGGTTGGCAGCGACTCCTAAGTTGCTTAGCTTATTGGTCTTTTTTTTTAAACTGACACATCAATGAATTGTATGACGTGCTGTCGGTGATGAAGAGTTCAACATACAAGACAGAAAATAAAGTACGTGACTGTGCGTGTGAGTATGAAAGGGCATTCAAAAAAATCTGGTATCAAACACACACACATTGTATATTGTGGCAACAATCCTTCTTTAATATATGTTTCGTTCAATGTTGTTTGAGCTTGTTAAGCGGTATATCAGCATCTATAGGTTATTTAATGTTTGAATCCTAATGATCTTAAACACAATTTTATGGCTTCAATTAACTATATTTTGAACGCTATTGTATTCAACTACAGATAGAATGTATTATTGGTCATTTTGCTATAAAATTTATTGCAGGTACTTTCACTATAAAAATATGTTTTTAGGTTTTCATAGTGTTTTGTTTGGGGGTTCACTAGTTGCCCACAGCTGGGACCCTAACAGGTGCTAACACTCCGGTTCAGCGTGTACCTGGGAACAACAGTAATTAAGATGTTGTTCCACGCTCTTCAAAACATCCGATCTCCCAATTCATTCCTACTGCCGGATATGGATTATCGTTATACACAGGCCAATATTTCGTTCAATATAACAAAGAAAATTTTGTAAGTCGTTTATTCAATTTTTTCTAGATATGTAAGTTTGTATTAGGAGGGAGTCTATTATTTTTGTAATTAGCACTTTAAGCCAATTCAAATGTCTAACCACCTAAGCGATCTTAGTTTAATAAGGAAGCACTGAAACACTCACCACTAAGAAAAGCCCTTGTATATTCTCATTTTAAAATATCAAGGTGTAAAAGACGATTAAAAAATAGAGGCTCCGATCTAATAAAAAATAACTTACAAGTTTTTAGACTAGAAAAACTTAAATAAAATATACTTTGTCCGTCATATTCAACGACACACACACACAGACACACACAAACACACACACACACGCACACACACATACATATATATATATATATATATATATATATATATATATATATATATTTGATACCTGAAAGCAAAACATAGTATACAAAGTAACTGTTTATTTAAGTCCACCCAAGAAAATAAATATCTATCTATCAATCTCTCTCTGTCTCTGTCTCTCTCTCTCTCTCTCTCTCTCTCTATATATATATATATATATATATATATATATATATATATATATATATATATTTATATATATATATGTGTGTGTGTGTATATATATATATATATATATATATATATATAATACCTGGAAGCAAAACATAGTATACAAACCAACTGTTAATTTAAGTTCACCCAAGAAAATAAATATCGTATAAACAAATGATTATTTTCTAAAGCACAATAGTACGACATTTAATGGCTCTCCACGACTTCCTGTCTTCTTAGTAATGTTTGCTATTTTGCTATCTCTCTTAATCCCTGTTATGCCAACCATTAACACAGATTTGTTAAGTAGATTATGCTTCCTCTATCCTCCTTGCCTTCACTGTATTAAGATGTCGTCCAATAAATGGTATGATATCTTAATATGGCTGAAAGGTAAAAGAAAACCTTAGCAAGTGCCCATACATTCAGGGAAATATTATGAAGCAAGCTTCCACTTATAATTTCGAAAACCTCTGAAGACGCAATATTTGAAAAGAAGATAAAACTGAATTATATAATACACATACACACACGCACACACATGTATGTACACACACACGCGCACACATGCACACACACACACACACACACACACACACATATATATATATATATATATATATATATATATATATATATACAGATAGGATGAGAACGAATCGAGGACATATCCAACGTCCATACATTTATTTTAAAAGCGGGCTCAATACAGAGTAGAGCAATATTATTTATTTTAGGTTATTAAAACAATATGTCAAAATCGCTACACAATTGCAGTCGTGTTTCGACGCATACCAATGCGTCGCCTCAGGCGATTGTAAATTAATACCAATGCGTCTCCTCAGTAAATTACTGGCGAGTGAACGATTAAACCAAATTAATCGTTCACTCGCCAGTAATTTACTGAGGAGACGCATTGGTATTAATTTACAATCGCCTGAGGAGACGCACTGGTATGCGTCAAAACATGACTGCAATTGTGTAGCGATTTTTATATGTTGTTTTAAAATAAATCAATTTATATATATATATATATATATATATATATATATATATATATATATATATATATATATGGGATGAAGAGAAGTTAGAGAATCTGGAGTATTAATTTTTTAGTTTTAGTTTATCCCAGCATTGGTATAAAGTAGCATATTTTATTTTTGTTTGAATAAGGGAGCCTTGTACCAAACAAAAAAATCAACTCCTATTTTTAATTCGAAAATCACCTGGAAGGTAAAATTTCATATACTTTTAAACACAAGGGAATACATTCCGAAATTGTATCTGAGTTCCAGGCCTGACAATATTTGTTACTTTAGCACGAAGATCGTTTTCTCCATGTTTTGTGGGTGTAGGACAACTGAACACCGCAGGATTGAGAAAATTCAGGTCCGAGACAACACAGCACCAGAAAAACATAACGTTTTTTATAACTGAATAAAAGTAATTTATTAAGGATTAAAACCTTTATTAGTGAATAATTTTCTTAAATTTATTTACGATTTACGTTATTAAAAATAATTAAAAATATTCACTAGTTAAGGTTTTAATCCTTAATTACTTTTACTTTTATTCGGTTATTAAATGGTATGGTTTTCTGGTGCTGTGTTGTCGCAGTCCTGAATCGTCAGTTGTACGTTCTCGTGATTTTGTGCTAACAAGCATATTTTGAAATAGAAAAAATATGACAAGATGTGGACGGCGACAAGCTATATCACACACGCAAAAAATTTCATATTATTTTGAGAATATTGTATCTTTTCAAAATGAATGTCACTATTCTATAGTCTGTCGTTGACGATAGCATGGAATGTCACCAGTTTTTTGAATTTAAATAATTTCGGATCGGGATCAAAACTTTTCTTTTCTGTATTTGTCTATATTTCGCATATTTTACAGAAGAGTAGTTATTTAAAAAATATTTCTCTTTGTCAAATTGTTTTCTGTGTTGGTTGATATAAACAATGGATGTTACTAATCAGTTGCTTGACATCTCTTTTCACCACAGACGATCTGTAGTGGACCGTGGGATGAAGATGTGAAGAGATATCAGAAGGTTAAAATTTCCTGCTAGCCGGTCCAGCTACATGAGAATGTTGGACTTTAATTAAGTCCAAAGAAGACAAAGAAAACAAACAAGACCGACATATATATGCAAACAAAAATATATTAATGACAAGTTAAACAAAGACAAGGACAAATTATGTGTGTGTGTTGTAAGTGTTCGTACGTATGTGTATTGTTCTTAGCGTGTTCCCAGAATTTGAGAAACGCTGTATCTGTGAGAGGTCACGTATTGGTGTTAGTTGAAAAGAGGTGGCGGCCCAAGGCCTAAGTGGAAAAGAGAGAGCGAGGCGAAGGGTCAGACAGTATTTATAGCCAGGGGAGAGAGACCCCTGTTGAAGGATTAAGGAAACTGAGGAGGAGCTAACTCCGACAGATCTTTGTAAACCTCAAATAACTGATACGGTTGTATCAAATATTTTAAGGCTGAGATTTTTTTCTGAATCCATTAACGAAATAAAATTTTAATCTATATAATAAAAGAAGAGCTGATTCTCTGACAGTCACAGAACATACAGAAGGCAAGAGCGATAGAGAAAGGCAGCGCATAACCTACTTAAAGAATTTATGTTAATGGTTGGCAGAACAGGGATTAGGAGAGATGGCAGAATAGCAAAGATTACTAAGAGCTACAGAAGACAGAAGGTCGTGGAGAGCCAAGACCCCTAACGTCCTGAAGGACACATAGAAGAATTTAATGTCAGGTCATCGATAAAAAAATGTTCTATTATGAAATTATATCTTCGAATTAAATACCATATATTGAATAAAAAATAATTCCTTTCTGCTCTTACCAGGGTCATATTATTAATAAGATAATGCTCAATTAAGAAAAAGAAGACAATCCCACAAGTATTAGACATCCGAGAGAGAGAAAAAAGGGCAGGACAATCCTCCTGTCAACATAAAACCGTCGATTGATGTTCAAGTTTTTCAAAAATAATAATCTATTCTTTACTTTTCATTTAATTTTTCTTGTTGCAACCAGTGCAGTAACTGACTTCCGTTTTTTATAGTATTGCATACAGTCTGGTTTCTCAGCTTGTTAAGTAGTTGTTCACATCACCACCCCCACCCCCCGTTTATATGTGCGCTTGTTTGTATAGATCAAATGAAACAACACACAGATACACACATATAGATATATATAAACACATAGATATCACACACACACACACACATATACATATATATATATATATATATATATATATCAGTATTTTTTAAATGTAAAATTCCCAGTGTTCCTCGTTCTTGAGCATTCGCTTCAACGGAAATTTAGACTTCGTCTGATGAAGTCCTAAAGGCAGAAACGCGTACACGAAAGGTTTTCTCACTTTATCATACATCTTTTCCTGGATAGAGAGATAAATGCAAAGAGATAGACATAAAGATATAAACTGAGATAATTACACACACGCCTACAAATGAACAGACTGAGCTAGATATTTATTTGAATTAATTGATTCGTTTTTATGGTTTATTAACCCTTTGCTGGTTAATTAAAGCCAGGAAATATCATTAGATTGTAAGAAAAATTTTAAAGTCAGTAATGATTTGATACATGCCATACTAATTAACTCATATCTGATGGGAGAAGCTGTGTATTTATATCTTTCCCGATGGTATTTATAAGTAAGTGACTATAACGGACCCGACAGGAAGTGAAACTCAACCATCCGATTCCCAATTCTAAGCTGTTATCCATTACACCACCCGACACCAACTGGTTAGCAAATTCAAATTATTGTTTTTAAACCAGTTGCTTCCTCTGTAGTTAAATTGTATAGCATGTCAGTCTGTATGACGGTTCAGTGTAGGATGCAGGTTCGATTCCTGCCAGAGAACACATCATTTCTTTGAGATTTTTCGGACATTCAGGCTGGTAAATGGTGTTGATACTGTTTATTATAAACAGGGTATTTTTCTTAAGTATCTGTATCTATAAAAAGAACGTATAAACAGAAGATATATTGTCGGACTTAGTCCATTTCTTAACACACACACACACACACACATATATATATATATATATATATATATATATATATATATATATATATATATATATATATATATATATATATATATATATATATATATATAACGTTTAAAAATGTTATATTTATAGGAGAAGCGTATTCAATATCGAGTATAGTGTATATAGATACGACAGTGTCGAAATGAATCAACACTGTATGGTAACTGTCAGTTACACGTGACAGTCTGTTTCATACATAGACTCAATCTTCTTGGATTGAAGATTGCGTTCAAGCCTAAAACAGATTGTTGCAACTCGGTATTGAACTCAGTGTCCACTTTCTATTTACACACGATATTTTCCAGTTTTGAGCAATTTTACCCATAAATAAAGCATACCTTAAAAGTTTATGTTATCATATATACACACACACCCACACATACATACACACACACACAGATATATATATATATATATATATATATATATATATATATATATATATATATATATATATATATATATATATATATATATATATATATATATATATCCAAGTATAGGATTGGTATATACGGAATAAATTCCAATAACCAACAATTACTATTCTTAAAAGAGTGCTCAATACAGAGTAGAGCAGATATAATCATTTATTTAAATATTATAACATAAATATGTTATAAAATCACTACAAAAAGAGCCATTTCGTTTCAACACTTCTAGTGTCTTATCAAGTGATGATGTTGAATTATATATATAATCATTTATTCGAAAATTATAACATTAAAATGTTATAAAATCACTACAAAAATAGCCATTTTCTTTCAACACTTTTAGTGTTTTATCAAGTGATGGTCTTGAATGTAGAATAAAGGGTTTTCAAAGGTTTTATTATACATTCAACACCATCACTTGATACCACACCAGAGGTGTTGAAACAAAATGGCTATTTTTGTATTGATTTTATAACATATTTATGTTATAATTTTCGAATAAATGATTATATTTGCACTACTCTGTATTGAGCACTCTTTTAAGAATAGTATTTGTTGGTTATTGGAATTTATTCCGTATACACCAATCCTATACTTGGTATATATATATATATATATATATATATATATATATAGAGAGAGAGAGAGAGAGAGAGAGAGAGAGAGAGAGGGAGAGAGAGAGAGAAAGAGAGAGAGATCATGTATGGATAGAATTCAGGCAAAATGCTAAACATTATATTATAATTTCTATTTTGATCGCCGACGAAGCTTTAGTAAAGTAAAACAGGTTCGATTGAGATGTTTCCTACTTGTTCTTTATCCTATCATATATATATATATATATATATATATATATATATATATATATATATATATATATTACAAAAGGAAGCTTTGACGGTGCAGAGACCTGCATGCTCCTAGATATGCATTTGCTACAGGAACTAAGTAAAAATATCAGTAAAAATGATACAGGCCTCTCGTGGTACGACCGTATCAAAATCTTAAGAAACTGTAAAAAAAGAAAATACAGACAAAACCAGATAAACATTCATAAAAAATTTCAAAAATATAGGGTTCGACATAGACAAAAAAAAACTAAAAATGTAGATTTTCTAGATGTAACCTTCAACCTAAGAAAAAGTACATATCAGTCATACACAAACCTTAATGGAAAACCATTGTATATGCATATATCTTCCAGCCACATACTATCAATAATCAAGCAGATACCATAATCTAGTAATCAAAGGCTTTCTGACAATTCTTCCAGTGAAAGCAGTTTCAACGAAGCCAAGAAAGGCTATGAAACAGTCCGAAAAATAACAGTTGATTCTCAGCAACATTCACATACACTGTACAAAGAAGCCAACATGAAAAAAAGCATCATGTGGTTCAACACACCGTACGACAAAAGCGTAAAAACAAGATATTTAACAAAAACACAGTAAAATTTAACTACGGTTGCACCGAGATGACACAAATAAAAAAACCATAACAGGAAAACAACGAACAGATCACCCGCACAAATCAAACCCACGTCTAACTGCAGAACAAATAATGAATGTCCCTTAAACAGCAATTGCTTGCAGAACAATGCAATATAACAAGCCATTGTAAAATCAGCAGGTAACGAAGAAAATAGGAGTAACTGAAAGACACAGGAAATAAAGAAACTACGCACACAAAAAATAGTAAATACGCAAACAGCACAATGCTTTCTAAACATATCTGGGAGATTAAAAACAAAAAATCAAAACAAAACGAAAAAAACAAACATCACACCAAAAATATCATGGAAAATAAAGAAAACAGCACCAGCCTACAACAATCAATCCAAAAACTGTAAACTCTGCCTGGAGGAAAAAATAACTATAATTACCTTCCCAGATCAAAACAAACTACTAAATAAACAATTAGAACTCCTCTCAAAATGCAAACACTAAAATAAATTTTTACTACGTTACTTAAGAATCAAAAACTAAAAAAGAACAAGAATAAAATTAAATTAATAGATAAACAAAAATGAGTAAAATAAATTAATCCAAACCAATAAATATGTAAATTAATTAAATAAATAATAAACAAATTAACAAACTATGAACGAACACTTAAACCAAAGTAAACCTAATAATAACAACCAACAATAAAATAATCAATAAATGTAAAAGTTAACAACACTCTAAATAATAAATAAAAAAAGTTAACAACACTTTAAAACAACCAAATAGTCAAAAACTGCACCCGGATCCACAATTATTTCCACTCCGTAGAATAATTCGAAATATCACCGTTACCACCCACCAAAATAACCGTTAGAACAATACAATAGACTATCCACAATGCATCACTGACCTGTATATATAAATAATCCAGCAAAAACACAACGCATATGGCCTGATGATTGCGTTTAACTTGAAACTGAGTGTCGCCTTTGGGTGTTGACTTCAATACCAACTTTTATATATATATATATATATATATATATATATATATATATATATATATATATATATATATAGCTGGAAACGCGTATTCGAGGATACCCGTCTACTAGGGCGGCTAACCAATCCTTATTGCAGACTCTCACTCATGAACATTTGTGTTTGTTCAACACCCAAAGAGCCAACCTGGGTTTATACTGCAACTATGCTGAGCAGACCTTAGTTACAGTTTCAGGGAGCGAGCATGTTATCTAGAATGGTCAACAATCTGAACAACACCAGCAAACTCAAACCCTCGATCACGATGACTTGTGACTTCGTGCTAGCACAGCTATCGACGGCCATAAGTGTTCCGTCTACCCAATTTCATTCACAAGGCTTTGGTATGGGGTATGGTTTTCAGGCATTTTCCAAAGGTGCCGCACGCTGGAATCGTCCCCCTTCCAGACCGATGACATCAAGAAGTCTCCTTCCTGGCAAATCATGGTGAGATTTGAACCCGTATATATATATATATATATATATATATATATATATATATATATATATATATATATATTTAGCGCATACTAATTAACATTCATAGCATACTTATTGATATAATTATTGATATAATTATTATTATAATTCATAGCATACTTATTGATATAATTATTATTTTAGATATAAAAATACTAATATGTGTCGTAAGAAATATATAATCTCAAATGAGAAACAAAATTTATTAAAAAATTTATTAAAAAAAATTTTAAAAAACCTGAACATCGATCACAAAATACAAAAAGAAAACTGAAACAGTGGCAAGATCAGACCAAGAAAAGAATGGCTTTAAGGGTGTCAAAATGTTGATTTGTTAAAAAAAAAGTTAATATTCATGAAAAGTCGATTGACCTGTCAAAAAATATTTGGAGAATATTTAATTTATATCTATTTTAAATATACTGCGTCATTTCTCTAAACACGAACTGTTTGGATAAAAGACGCAGAATATTTAAAAGATTAACTAAAGACATGAAAGAAACAAAACCAGCACCTTTAAATAAACTTCCCAAAGATAAATAGGTAAGTTGGGTGAAGACATTGCTGACGCGTATTACTGGAAAAAAAATCTATATATAAATTCACTAATTTTATCATAATGTTATTCAACATTTAAAAAAATGTTAAAAATTGTATTTATGTTCAATTTTTCTAGTTGAATTATTCACCTATATTGCATATGATCCGTTATTGTACATAATTAGGTTGCAATAAGATTTGTATTTTATATGAATATTAACTTATGAAAATAGAGATTGTAAAGAGTAGGGGCTCCGTATCATAGCTTCAGTGGCATTGCAGGAAACCCTTGCACCTGCCCTGGTTAAAGAATTACTTGAAAACTGATTTCTCAACAATTATTTTAGAGTTGAATGTATACCTACATTGTATGGACCTGATGGTTAACCTGGTGGCTTGTAAATGGTCGACACACAGAGAATTAATGTAAATTCTCAATCCAGACATTTTTTAGTAGGACCGGTAACAAAATAAAAAGCTTTAATCTGAATTATAATCAGGCGAAGAAAATTTTTCTTTTTGTATTTATTCTTATTGTCTTTTTGCAGATATATTTTTTCTACAACTGAATTTTTACACACACACACGCGCGTCTCTCTCTCTCTCTCTATCTACATATATATATATATATATATATATATATATATATATATATATATATATATAATGTTATAAATTAACTGATTCTAAATAGGGTTTCTTCGCAAGAAACCATATTTTAAATCAGTTAATTTATAATATTTATGCTCTGTAAATTTACATTGAGCACTGTTTTGTAAAAATAAAAATATCAATTAAGAACACCAGATTATATATCTTACTGTTCTTTCTTTTTATTATAATATATATATATATATATATATATATATATATATATATATATATATATATATATATATATATATATATATTCAGACACGTTTCGTTAAAAATTTTTGAAACATTCTATCTACTTATTTTCGATAAGATCCTTTCATATTCGCGAATAAGCTTTTTGAACGGTTGTTAAAAGACGAGAGGAAAACACCGTGTTGGCTGATATTGTATTTATATCTGAGTACTCTCGACATAGCATAATATCATCATCAAGGTATTGTTAATTGTAGAGTAATTATTTAGTGTACATGGTTGTGATGGACAAAAATTGTTGTGGTCATCCGGAGATCACTATTTTTATATGTGCAGTCACGAACGCTGTGTCATCGCTGGTTGACAGACACCGTTTAAGGGGATGTAACAAGGTATGCTGTAGAAAAGTTTCGGGCTTGAATAGTTGCTTAATAAAGAAAAAGTATTAATGACAAGTTCTGACATTTAAAGACTATCTATTGTATACATTTTAAAATGTTTGTGGAGGTTTTCGTAATTAATTTTATTGAGGTTTGGTTTCAATTTTTTGCGATAAATCCAATATGAACCAACACGATGTTTTCCTCTCGTCTTTTAACAACCGCACAAAAAGCATACTCGTGAATATGAAATGATCTTATCGAAAATAAGTAAACAGAATGTGTCTAAATTATTTAACGAAACCTGTCTGAATGAAAACATGCTGCCGAAATGCACGCATATATATATATATATATATATATATATATATATATATATATATATATATATATATATATATATATATATATTATGTGGATGTATATTTATTCTTATAATTTCATTTCAAAGCGTCACATATAGTTTTTTTTTCAAAAATCTTTCTAGTACCAGCGCCTCATTCGGCGTGTTAAATCTACTGAAAAACAGCGAGTATCGCAAGGAGAAAGTGCTAAAAACTTTTGCATCCACATAATATATGACAACTCTTTGAAGAACTTCCTATTCCAACACTATTATACTATTACACTATTATACCCCGATAACTCACATCGTCTTGCCAAGAGCAGGCTTGCCAGTGTTCAGACTGACTCACAGGAGAACAAATGATATAGGTTTAGGCATATCCATGGCGTCAAGGTGTGGTAGCATCACCTACCATTGCCTTTACATAATGCTACTTCATAGCTTTTGGCATAACACAGAATATGAAAAAGGAAAAAAAAAACTCAATTCTAACATACTATGCCTTTCATACCTCTTAAAATTATCTGTGTGTCGTAATTGTTAAGGTTGCCGGGAGGTTAGAACTTTAACATTTCAATCATGATACCTCGGTTCGAATCTCATCATGGTCGACTTTTTTTATGAAGGAGTTTTCTTGATTATATTTGCCTAGGGAGACGTGTGGCGCTGTTGGAAAGTGCCGGATGATCATACCACGCGTTGACCGAAGTATTGCAAGTCACCCTGAATGGACAAAACTGTTTGGAAGCCATCGATGATTAGGCAACCACAAAATTTTGTTCAATTATTAATCACGTTAAGTTACGCGCGCTCTCCCAGAAACTGTAACCAAGGTCCGTTCATATTGTCGTGATATAAATCATGACAGGTTAGCTGTACGGATATTGGAAGGACACAAATATGCCTGTAACTGGGATGAGGTAGTCACCGCAGCAGACGGGTGTACTCATAAATGAGTAGTCAGCCATTATGGTGTACCCACAAAAGATGTCCTCAGCAAAGGATATGATATATTTGTCAGCTATTGAAACTATTTTTTAAATCATTATTTTAATGACTTCAGATGATAGCTCGCCACAAATTATGTGTCTATGAATGGCCATTAATTTTTAAAATTTTTTTAATCGTTTCACCCCAAGCAAGAACGCAGGGGCTTACAGGGAGTGAAAGTGAAAGACAATGAGAAGGTCGAGAATGAGGAGGATTGAGAAAAGGACAAAAAAGTAACAGGGTACAAGAAGACAGAAGATGGCGATTGATGTCGCATTTAAATTTTTTAAGTTAACAGTGAAAAAAAGAAATCGGGTGGAAGTTCTACAGGTGGGAAGTGCTAAAAAAGAAACGAGTAGAAGCGGTGGTTGCATCTCACTAGTTCAACACTAAAACGGTGAGACCTAGTTGCCAATCTAGTAGCACGCTTATTTCATGTAGTCGGGGCACCATGGGAAAAAGCTCAACAGAGCAGCTTCTATGAAAATATTTATAAAAAAGACAGAGGGAAACCACTTCTCGTCGAAAGCGAAAATGACTGAAATTGGGATACCTGGTCAAGATCTATTATATCACAGACCCTTCTTTGGATTTTGTCGATAACCTCGAAATGTATAGCAGGAGCACCAGACCAGATATGGCAACAGTATTCAATGCATGGACGAATTGTAGAGTTATAAATATGCAAGATTGATTCTGACGAGAGAACCTTTCTGGCACGAAACGATGAACCAACTTCCCTTGCAATAGACGAAGCAATTTATCCGATAAAGTCGCTCCATTGGAAAGATATTGGAGTGGATTCCAGTTATGTGTCTATGAGTTTGAATTCAGAGTTGTCTTTCTCCTAGACTGACTGTAACTCAAGGCTGGAGAACCCAGTCTATTTCGTTATTTGACCCATAGCAGAAGCGTGGGGAAGAGATAAATTTATGCCTTTTTTAAAAACATTTGCGCAAAAATGAACGCAATATACTAGTCGGGAATTTGAACCCATCTAACTGCCTGCAAAATTCAGCTGCAAAGGAATAACAGTTGCCAAAGTAAATAAGAGAAATACGAATGAATGAAAGATCGGTGGTGCCAAACAGGACCGTCAGTTACCTACTGAAATCCGATGACAAATGATAGAGAAATAAAACTGGGTTTCACTTAAAATCATGTCTACTAAGGCTTCCAACACTTTTCATCGCATTCTTTCTTGGTTTGCAAAATCGTATATTTGTTGTTTCCGAAGTTCTAAATGGTAAAAGTTCTCAACACACTCACGGCTATTTTCTACATTTTTTGAATCACGTTACACCATTCATTTATATTACGAGGTATCAAATAGTAATAATTAAAACAGATGTTCACTTATCTGATTCATAATGAGGAAAGAGGGTCTGGAGAATCTGATACGGGTCGAATAGAGGGAAAGAGAGACAAGGGAAAGAAGCGTGTGACATAACCTGACGAGCTTCAGCAGGTGTATGACAGAACGTAGTCTGGGGGAGGAAGCAGAGGGAAGGAACTTGCTGAGAGCTGGAAAGGATAGAGGGAGGTGGAGTGCCATGATCACCTACGTCCTGAAAGGACACGGCACATAAAAAGAAAGAAAGAAAGAATCTGAGTTTCTGGAAGATTACAACCACTCAGCAGGATTGCAAAATTTGATTAATTTCATATTTTTCTTAAAAGGTTTAATTAATCTTAAATGTTTCAATTAATCAAAAAATGTAATCTTATTTTACATTTTTCGTCAAATTTAAGAAAAAATTAATTAATATCTTTTTAGAAAAATAATATTTTTGAAAATAAATTCAGTGTAATTATACGTATGTATGTATATATAGAAGCCATGTCGATGCCCCCCACCCCATTTAAGATAGCTGGGCTGTGTTATAAGGATGCCAGATCTTCCTACACTTCTTCTCTGTGCTGTGTCTCGTCAGAACGTGGATGATCATGGCTCTCCACATGTTCCTATCGTTCGTAGCTAATCTTTTTAGTATCCCTCTCGCCCCCCATTCTGCAATACATTTACAGAAACTTGTTAGAAAGGTTCCCATTGCTTCTCTTGCCCTCGATATGTCTTTGAGTGTCAAATTTTCCAAGTCTTCTTTTCTCATCATGTGTCCCAGAAATTTCAACTGTCTCTTTCTGACTTTATGTATAATTGTCCTTTTTTGTTACCATTTTCCTTAAAAATTCCCCGATTGATAGCAGTTCAGTACACTTTTCATTTATGGAATGAAATGTTCCTGTTTCTTGATACATTGTCTAGCTTTTGGAAGGCATCTTTTGCTCTTGTCATTTCCCTTCGGATTACAGTGTCACATTTTCCGACATCTGATAAAGCACATCCCAGATATGCAAGCTTCTTTATTTGTTTATTTAAACATCACTAATTCGTATCTGGCATCTTGGATTTCTCTCTTACTGACAACATAGATTTTGTCTTCTTACAATTGATAGTTAGTCCTTTCTTCTGCCTTTCATTTACTTCGTTGTGTAGGAGTTCCTGCGGTTTTCTTCCTGTGTCTATCAATAGAGTATCATTTGCATATTTTATGTTTTAGTATTGTCCACCGAAAAAATAATGGTCACTGTAAAACCCAAAATGAAATACTAAGATAATCTAAAAATAATTATATGTTCAACTGGAATGAAGCCAAAGTTCTTGAACTAGGATGCAAAAAATTGGAAGAATTGAAGACAATGGTACAATGATGAAATTAATCGTTATGTAAAATTTAGAATGCAGCATTTGAGTGAATAGGGGTAAAGTTTTTTAAATAACGATTCAAGAAAAATTTCATTCAATAAATGTGAGTAAATTTGCAAGAGTTGCGCGTGTTTGGTGTCACATAACAAGCACAAATGTAAATAAATGGAGTGAAAACAGTGAATAATTACGCTGAAAACAGCGGGAGAGTCCATCATACATACATACATAAATGTATATTGTCGCTTTCAAGTTAGCAATCTTGTCTCGTTCGATAAGTTATGATTAAATAATGAATTCGATCCTCACATTGTCCCATACATTCGGCCTACGTTTAGAAAAACACTATATACACACACCATACCAATATCTATATATATATATATATATATATATATATATATATATATATATATATTATAGTAAAAAAAGAATGAACAGTAAGATATATAATCCGGTGTTCTTATTGATATTTTTATTTTTGCAAACAGTGCTCAATGTAAATTTACAGAGTATAAATACCATATATATATATATATATATATATATATATATATATATAACAGAAATGAAGGTGTTAAGCTTAATATTACTAGACATATTAAAATACAAAGCAAAGAATAAAAAGGGAAGCAACCGGTTTCGCTCCCGCTCTTCAGGCTTCTACGGGGGATTTTAATGTCAATTAAAAAACAGAATGTGCAATGAAAATGAAATGAGTATGAGGAAAAAAAATAGCAGCTAGAGGCAAATGACAGCGAGCCCCAACAGACACTCACGCTGTTTGCCAGCATATTCGTCGGCTTTCACGAAGAAAGAATACGAAAAAATGCACTTTGTCCGCAACTATATTGTCGGTACGTTGATGATACCTTTTGTTTATTCAACAATGGTGACGAGGCTAACCAGTTTCTTTCTTTTTTGAATAGTATCCATCCTGCACTGCGGTTGACCGTAGAGAAGGAGTCTTGCTGTCAATTGGCCTTCCTAGATGTATTGGTACATCGGACGCCAGAGGGTTTTCTAACATCGGTTTACAGGAAACCAACCTTCGCTGGATTATACACACGTTGGGATTCCTTCTGTCCCACTAAACGGAAGTTAAACATAATAAGAACCCTCCTTCATAGAGCATTAATGATTTGCTCGGAGTCGTTTTTTGATAAGGAGGTCAATTTTATCAGAGATACCCTATGCGGTCTAGGTTAACCACCTAACGTCGTTCAGTCTGTTATCCGAGACAAAATCAAAAAGTTCAGAGGTGTAAAGATTTGCGGTGTTGAGAGGTGTCCGGTTTATCTAAGATTACCTTGGATCGGAACCAAATATGAAAATTTTGTGAGACAGATTTCATCGAGTGTTCGCCGCTGCTTTTTCTCTGCTGAGGTTCCTGTAGTCTTTCAAACACGGCCTATGTTTCATTCAATGTGTAAAGACGTTCTCCCCCCTCACCAAATTAATTCTGTTATTTATCAATATAATTGTAGTTGCGGTGACAACTACATAGGGAGAACAACACAACGACTGGACATGCGAATTAAGCAACACGTTCCTACAAAAATCAGGAACCATACCCTGCCGTTTGATGGACTCGTCCCGAACACCTACAGTTCAGCCACTTGTGAGCATCTATTAAAGAACAGAAGGTGTGCGGCTAAATTTAGTGTGGATTGGTTCACCGTGTTGTCCCGTTCACACTCTTCATTTCATCTAAAGGTGCTGGAGTCAATTTACATCGGGTCCCGCAGGCCCTCCCTGTGTAAACAGCGTGAGTGTCTGTTGGGGTTCCTGTCATTTGCCTCTAGCTCCTATTTTTTCCCCCTCATACTCATTTCATTTTAATTGCATATTCTGTTTTTTAATTGACATTGAAATCCCCCGTAGAAGCCTGAAGAGCGGGAGCGAAACCGGTTGCTTCCCTTTTTATTCTTTGCTTTGTATTCTAATATGTCTAGTAATATTAAGCTTAACACCTTCATTTCTGTTATAAAATTTTGTACCTACAAAAATATCTTTATATATATATATATATATATATATATATATATATATATATTAAAAATATGTAGTTATACTCTCTAAATATATATATATATATATATATATATATATATATATATATATATTAAAAATATGGTATTTATACTCTCTAAATATATATATATATATATATATATATATATATGTTAGCTATATCACTGATATTGAGCGCTTTCGCATATATAATATATAAATAATATATATAAAAATTACACGCGCATATATATATATATATATATATATATATATATATATATATATATATATATTGACTGTAAGATATCGCACATTGAGTGCTGGTGTTACTAAAATAGTGCTCGATAACAGAGCTATATATGAATAAATATACATTTTTTCCTCACCAGTAGCACGGTTACCATCAGGCATACGTACATGTATATAAGCACTTTAAGTCTACTCAGTCCCTGAAGATTGCGTTGTGCATGAAACTCCGAGTCGTGCTCAGTCCAGTTCTTCGATTGCTCTCGCATAATTCTTTAAGGGTTTCTTAATAGAAACAGCGTGTTTTGTTTTAAATATGACGTATATATGTGTGTGTGTTAGAGAGAGGGGGGGGAGAAAGAGAGAGAGAGTAATTCATATAAAATAAAAATGAACGTGACTAAGTGGTTAGAACGTTAGCGTCCCGACCATGAGATCAAGGGTTCGAATCACACTATGGTTGATTTGTCAAGGAGGTGACCTAGGTAACATCGATTTTGGAAATACGATCCTAGTGTGCGGAACAGTCGGTAAGTGCCTGGAAACCATACCACGGATTGATCAAAGCCGTGAAATTGAGTGAAAGAAACTGTTCAGAAGTCATCGTGACCGAGAGTTTTTTATTACCAGCCTGGTTCAAATTGATAATCGTGTCAGATAAAGCGCTCTCTCTCTCTCTCTCTCTCTTCGAGCACAGCATAGTTGCAGAACAAAACCACAAGTTAGCTTTGTGGATGTTCTAAAACACGAATATGTCTGAGCAGATGTCTGCAATAGGAATTAGCTAGCCACCTTAGCAGAGAGATATACTAGCTAATAGCCATATCTATATTATTCATACCTTCGGTTTATAGCATGTAAGCTGTTTCTAGCATCGGATTTTGGAAGTGCGTCTTATACATCGTATTTTTAATATATGAAACGCACTTTTTAAAAGATCACCCGTGCGAATTCTAAATATGTTGAAAGTTATCTATTAACATCATATAATGTCAAAGCCATGTAAAATTAATAAAGAATTCGTCAAACAATCAGGCTTCGCTTGGTCATTATTCGCTTATCAGTACGGTCGTTAAGACGTTTAACATTCTTTCAAGACATTTTATATTGGTTTATTTGTTTAACAGGAAATGTAGGCAATTACTTTTGCCCAGCGCAAATTTTATTTTCCAGCATTAAACTGACATAGATTTCACGTGTCTGCACACATAACGCCTACACATATGAATTACTTAATGTATTTTAAAATTGAAAAAAAAAATGATATTTCAAAACACTTCTGATTTCCAGAAGGTAACACGTCAGTTGGTTCGACCTTAGGGGATTGAAAGAAAGCATAGTCATATTTAATACTGACTCACACCCTACACTGCAAAAATCTCCCATCCCTGGGCAAGAAAGTAAAAAGAAGCCAGAGCAACTCCCAGGTTTGACTTTAGGAAATCTGATATCAAAACACGGAGCTTTCTAGTAGTAATATTAAAATCTTCATTTCTTACTGTCAACAGATTATATATATATATATATATATATATATATATATATATATATATATATGGAACCGTCATAAAGCCTGATGTGCTTTTACCGATTGAGCCACAGAGGAGCGTTTCGGTTAGCAAGGTCGATTTTACTGTTTTTGCTAACCAAAACGCTCCTCTGTGTCTAGCACTTTCACCCCAGCCCCTCAACCTCCGGCGTCTTACTCTCTGGGTTGAGGTGTCTACTCGGTCCTAACCGAACTTAAGGGAGTGGCCATAGGTGCCCTGAGCATCCGTAGATTATTCGACCGGTCTGCTTGTTTAAACCTGCTTCCTGCCCACGTTGTGATTTGTTGGATCCAGAAAGCAGAATTGATGTCCGTCCATTCACGGTCGACTGAAGATGTATACACGGCTGGAGGGTCTGCGCTAGGAAATTTAGAATGCAGCAAAAAAAAATTAATATCTGCAGAAATAAAAAGAACGTATAAAAATAAAAAATGTCTTAAAATAATTGTCGGACTTTGTCCATTTCATAATGTGTGACGTCATTTCTTTACATTTGGATACGCATCGAGCAGATATGAATGTACGAGAGAAAATCATGGTGAATTGTAGTTTAAAAACAGTAAAATCGACCTTGCTAACCGAAACGCTCCTTTGTGGTTCAATATATATATATATATATATATATATATATATATATATATATATATGTGTGTGTGTGTGTGTGTGTGTGTGTGTGTGTGTGTGTGTGTGTGTAATTGGGTAGCGATTTTTCAGTTATACAAGCTTACTTATTCTTCTATGTGTCGCGACTTTTGGCCATCTCTCCTGGACATCTTCCTGGTCACTATCCATTCAGTCAAGCTCGCTAGGTAGGTTACGCGTTGTTTTCATCTGTCCCTCTTGCCTTCAATCCGTCCTGTGAGTATCAAAATTTCCAAGCTCTCTTTCCTCAAAAGTGTCTTTTTTGTTTCTATTGTTCCTAAAACTTGAGTATATGTTCGATCCAAGGCATTCTCAGCATCCTTCAGTAGAACCACATTTCTGTTACTTCAAATTAAGGATAGTTTGCTTATTATTTCTGTTTCAAATTTTTTTCCTGGTTTGTAAATTTAAAAATCCATTTGGAACAAAAAATTTATACCATTTTCCAGTTGGTGGCAATGGAACACATGATTTCGTTTCACACATGACTGAAATTTATGACATATGGCGTTCTATATTAAGAGGCCTCTGCGTAACGCCGCGACCTCAATAGACTGGAGTCCGGCTGACAATTAGATCGTTTTAGTTTCAGTTTGAGCGAACTGCTGCGTACTGTGTACTCTTATGTTGTTGGCTCGAGAAATTCAAAGGAATCTTTTAATTTTACCTTTGGTTGGAATATCATTTAACTTATTTATTTGAAGTAAGTATATTTGATTATTTTAGTTTGAGTCCATACATTATTTATATTTAAATTGTAAAAAGTAAACTTCGGTGCTTAAATTTACTCGCACAAAAAGATTTACTTAAGTTTAAAGCCTTAACATTTTTAAATTAAAGTTTAATTAATTTTTGGCATTTTCCTCTTAAAGTTTGTTCAACATTTTTTGATTAAAGTTTAAAGAATTATTTATTGATAAAATGCAATTCTTTTTGAGTAATTTGTGTTATTTTAAGAAGCAAAACAAAACAACGTTTAACAAATTTGAACAGAATTTAATTTAGTTTCTTCAAAGACGTAAAGAAAACTATTTTTTATTATAAAATAAATTAAAAATGTTTTTTTTCATAAATTCAATGTCATTACTTAATTTGATATTTATTTTTGATATCGCTAAAAGAAACATTGTTAGTATGAGTGAAAACATAACGTCAACGAAATTAAAGTTTAATTTTCTCAAGTTTTTAACCATGATAAAAAATTAGCATGTCAATATTTTTCTATTAAAAGTTTAAGTTTGAATATTAAATTTGAATAAAATTTCAATAGAGAAAGGTTCATTAACATTTCTCTATTAAAACTTTATCCAACATTTCCATTAAAAGTAAAAAAAAACAACAAAACAAGCGAATTTATTCGCGCTTTTGTTTCTGAAGTTAAAGAATAAATGATTATTTTTACTACATTAGTTACCAATTGATGAACTGTAAGTATTTTTTTACTTATTAGAATTAAAGAAAAAATAACAATAATAAATTTATTACATGCAGTTAATGTCAACATTTTAATTATTATTTTCTTGTTTTTTTAGAAAGGTCTCCTTTTTTAGGCCTTTTGACTACAAAATTTATTTTACAAGACAAGAATAATAATACCATTTTATTTATCATATTTATTTTAATATTTTTCTGATATTGTTGTTAAAGGACAAAATGCATTATTTTTACTTTACTTTTAATTGTTTTACTTTAAGGTAAAAAAAGTTATATATATTCCTATTTATATAGTTTAAAGCGTATTAAAATAACCAAACTAAAGGAAAGGCTACTTATGAATGTTTTTAAATTTAATATAAAGTTTTAAAGTAATAAAACTTGACCGGGCGATTTTACGCGAAGTTATTTTTTACCATCTTAAACCATGCTGCTCACTGCTACTAGTTCAGTCATTTATTTTATTTACCCAGTTGAGAAGGAAACCCTTTTTTGCACATGGCCAGAAGTGATGGATCGGAGGCATAGTCTCAAAAGATTGCGAAAAGCCCCCTCCCCCTTCCCAATCTCCTTGCGAGGAGTTTTAGGAACAAAAACGATCTCCTCTTTTATGTCTGGAGGGGCAGTTTTTTTATGGCTGACCCTTTGGGAGAGAGCCAAGAAATAGCTTAACATTTAACAAGTACCAGAAATTTAAATACCAACTTCAAATTGAATTTTTTAATTTCTAGTTTAATGGCACTATGCAACTATTACTATGTTTTGTTTGATTAAAAACAGTTTTATTGTTGATAATTAAACGATTAATAATATTGTGCAAAACTGCAAACCTGACAGTATTCTTCAAACAAAACCATACCCCCAACCATTTTTTTAAATTAAGAAGTGGATTCTCAAGCTGAAGGCAACTCTCTAAAATTTTTGGTTTTAATTAATTGTGTGTATTTGGGCAGGGTGCATGGATAAAAGCTGTAATTAAGAGTATAATTAATTTAGCTTGAAAATTTACTCCTAAATTGAAGTAATAAGAGAAATATTTGTTAAAGATGTTTAATCTACCATTTCAGATACTACTTAATTCCTAGGCATGCCCCGGAAGTGCTGTGTGTTTGCTTGCAAGTCAAATTACAGAAGCCAGCAAGACAAAACTATGTGTGATGAGATTAATAAAATACCAGTTTATCGTTTTCCAGAAAACAAAGACGAGAGAGAGCAATGGATAAAATCAGTTCCAAATGCCAATCTAAATGTTACTAACAATACTGTCATTTGTCAACAACATTGGCCTTCAAATTTTGATACCATAAAAGTTAATGGAAAAATACGTCCAAAACATCCACCATCTGTATGGCCAGGTGTGCCAAGTAGTCAAATACCAACACCCTCAGCTGTTCAAGGGAATATAAAAAAAACTCCAGTACTGTTAGAAATCAAATTGCTGATGAACTTAATGCTTTTTTAGAATTAGATAAAATTAATGACTCAAATTTGAAAGAAAGTCTGCTTAACAACAAAAAAGACTTTATATGTCCAGTTGTAGCTTTTTTGGATGAAAATATTTTAACTGTTCAATCATCAAAATCTATTGATGGTATTTCTCTCTTAATGTTGAAAATTTATAACAATTTGCGCTTTAAAACATTTCATTATGGAGTTAAGTGTTATATTAGCAACTTGTCCAAAACTCGCATAAATACAGTTGATACTTGGTCAAAACTGAAAGAAATCATCCGATATTTAAATTCTATGGCTTTTGATCACAAGAAAAATATCCTGAGTCAACAATTTTTAGCAATGGCTCCCAAAATGGTTGGAATAAAATACAGCTCAGATATAGTTGTGCGTGCTTTTGGGTACTATACAAGATCACGGACATTGTATAATAAATTAAGATATGATTTTCAATTACCCTCATTAGCAACATTAGGAAGGATGACGTCAAAAGTTTCAAAACTTAATGAAAAATCTTTTTTGTTATCTATATTTAATACTCTTAATACCAGTCAAAACTGGTGCATAATTCTCCATGATGAAGTATATATAAAAAAGATGTTGCTATATCATGGCAAACAACTATTTGGTAAATCAGTTGACAATCCATCTTTACTTCCTCAAACAATACTTGGTATAATGTTGATATGTCTCAATGGGGGTCCAAATTTTCTTACAAAATTGATTCCAATTTCAAAATTAACATCCGCCTTTTTATTTGAACAAATTGAGTTAACAGTCCAAGGCATCACATCTGTACCAGCTGATGTAAAGGCTATTATATGTGATGGCAACCGCGTAAATCAAGCTTTTTTTAAATTATATCCTACACTCCTGAAAAACCTTGGTTAACTGAAGATAATAAACATTTGCTTTTTGATTATGTTCATCTGTTGAAAAATATTTGCAATTTGTGGCTGACAGAAAAACAGATGATGATAGAGTAAGTCGATTTGCAAAATGGACACATCTTAAACAGTTATATCGTTTTGAATCTGAAAGACTAGTCAAACTTTCAGATTTAAATGAAATTTCCATTGCTCCAAAGCCAATAGAAAGACAACGGGTTTCTACTTGCCTCAGAGTGTTTTCTGAAAAAACATATAATGCACTTCTCACTCAGTCTGAAATAAGTGGAGGTAAGAATGATACTGCCCCCTTCATAAACAAGGTTTTGACATGGTGGAAAATTTTAAATGTTAAATCCCTTCAAATTGATAAATTACATAATGATCCTCTACAAGCTGAAATCAGATCTCCAAATGACACCCGATTTGATTTTATCATTGAATTTGGTAAAATGGCTCTTAATATGGCTGGCAGTCAATGTAATCGTAAAAAAACAATTATCCCAAAACACTGCTACTGCCATACATCATACTTGCAATGGAATTGTTAGTCTATGTCGACACCTTTTAGCTACAAGTCATAAATATGTACTACTTGGGCAATTTTCAACTGATCCATTAGAAAAAGAATTTGGTAAACTTCGCCAAGGATCAGGTGGCACCTACTTTATAAATGTTCAACAATGTATTGAAAAGCTGCATATTAAGCAGACATCTTTACTTTTAAATCAAAATGTAAATATTGATGAATTTGATGTTAATCCTGGTCACCAATGTACATCTTGTGATTATAAACTTTGTGAGGAAGTTTCAGAAATATTTGACAATCTGGAAAATTCAGAACCATCTCTTTCCAATGAAATAAAAACGGCTCTTGTGTACATAGCTGGATATATTACAAGAAATGATAATCAACCCAGTGAATGTGAAACCCATTTTTATTATGAAAAGTGTGGAAAATATACCAATTTAATTGACCGTGGAAAACTAAAAGTTCCTTCTGACCACACTTGTCAATGGTTATTTTTTTTTGTTTCATCCTTTTCCATACAATAAAGGAAAAGGTTTGCTATAAATCATTAAGTAACATTTTTATGCTTATTTCTGAGTTTCATTTTTTCAACATGGAGAAAAAGCATGCTTCTATTTTTGCAAATATAATTTTGAAAAATATTTGCAAATATAATTTTGAAAAATGTTTGCAAATATAAATTTGAAAAATGTTTGCAAACATGGCACACCTAGATCAGAAAAAGAACCAGGTCTAAAAGTTTTGAAACTTTCCTAGAACGATTTTGTTTTATTTGTCTATATTTCTGCGATGATTGATTGTTATATATACACTTCGGCTGATGTCTTCCAGCCTTCTCTGTTTCTGTTTGTTAAACCCAGTAACTGTAATGTAAATTTAAACCAAAGTCTTTATTCACTCACAGGGAATAGATTGAATAAAGGATTCAGTGACATCTGTAAATAATATAAATTCCTGATTCAATATATCTTTTACCAGAAATCATAATTACCCTTTTGTGTTGTTTAATAATTATCAGTGTTCATAGCAAAAATACATATTTTCATTTATTTATCTTTCAACACATCCTATTATCCTCAGGTGTGAATAAAAATGTTATTCTAAGTATTTCATAAAGTGGTTGACTTCATTTTCTTCTAAAATTTCTGAACATCCTACATTTTTCAATAGGTCTCCAGTTCTGGCTCGCAGTTGCGCCATGACTTGGCCTGGAGTATAGAACGCCATGTGACACACATATATATATATATATATATATATATTCTGAAAGGTCACTTTTCAACACGTCTTTAATTTGTGTGGAGATTGTGAATTTTAAACGTTTTACTTCAAAAGTGAAAATCGAGTAAAGTTCAAATGCATTTTCTTCATTTGACGCTCTTTTAAATCCAGAAAGGAAAAAAAACTGCACACACAACAAAAAAGATATGTACTGTTTTTGGTGATGATGCCGTGGCTGAAAGTAATCGTCGGAGGAGATTCGCTATGTTCAGGAATGGAAACTTTGATCTAGAAAGCCGAAAATGTTTTTGCAGGTCTGAAGTCGTTAATGATAAACTAATCGAAACGCTGATTGAAAACAATCCAGGTGATACGGCACGGAACATCGTAGAGATGCTCGAAAGCATTTGAAAACACCTGGATACGTGAATCGCTCCAATGTTTAGGTAACTCACGAGTTAACGGAAAAAAATAACAGATCATATTTCCAACTGCGATTCTCTGCTCAAGCGCAACAAAACGCACAATTTCTGAAAAGAAAAACGATCACATACGATGAAAAATGGATAGTTTACAACAATTTGTAACGAAAATATCTTGGTAAGCCACCGTTAACCACTAAAAAAGCGGGTCTGCATATGGGAACTTGGAAGGGCATTACGTATTACAAGTTACTTCCACAGAGTCAAATGTTGCAGAAAATCGCCTGTTTACAGACCCAACTGAAATTTATACAGAATAACTGGGATCTATAATAAACCTGTCATACTCACCTAACCTTGCACCTTCGAATAGCCACATATTATGATCTTACAACATTCGCTTAATAGAAATGACTTCGAGTAACCGGAAGCCGGTAAAACCCACTTATACACAAGTTCATCACAAAGAAAGACGCCTCGTTTAGAGGATGGAATCAAAGATGGATAAAGGTCGAGGTCCAGAATAGCAGATACGTGCTTGAATGAATCTATGTATAGATGTCTAAATATTGTCTTTGTAATTTATTTTAAAAAACATTACGAACTTTTGTTTCGACTCGATATAATTTATTCAATATCTGAGTATTTTCAGCTTTCGATTTTGTCCATCATTTTGATTTTCTTTGAAAACCAGGAACGTGGTTCGAAATTCTGGAAAACTTTAAATCCTGAACTGTTGTCGGTCTTTAACCAAACTTATGTATATAAATACATACATATATAAATATATGCATACATACATGCACACACACACAAACACACACACACACACAGATATATATATATATATATATAGCCATGCACAAACAGACCGTTTCGCTGTATTACAGCTCATCAGTGTGGCTAGACGTCCGGTTGCCTCTAGCGAGGATCGAAACCAAGCTGAATTGGCGACAATCGGAGAATCTACTCCTGGCGAATGTCAGGGATGAAAGTGAATTTAAGCGTATTTATTTTTAGATAAACACGCCACTGACTGAGAGAATTTGATTCGTTTTAACGAAGAGTATTGCATTAGTAGCAGTAATAGTCACTGTTTACAAAGTCACACTTTCTCCCCAAAGAGCTCAACCGAAATAATTTTTCAAGGAGCATATATTGTCATCCACAGACAGACTGATTCGTTGTATCACAGCTCTTCAGTGTGGCTAGGCGTCCGGTTGCCTCTAGCTAGGATCAAAACCTGGCTATATATATATATATATATATATATATATATATATATATATATATATATATATATATATATATATATATATATATATATATATGAGAATAATGTATATTTAGGCAGTAATCTTTCTTTTAAATATCTTTCGTTAAATATGACGGACAAGGAAAATATTATTAATTTTTTACTTAATTTTTCAAGCGTTCTTGCAGCTTTCCATTTAGTGGGAGTGAGGGAATACAAAAATTGTCCATATAGTCGATTGTCCCAAGCGATTTCGCCCACTTTTTTTTTAGCCATTTTCAAGGTTGTTGTTTTTGGTGTGGTTAGTTTATTTTAATGTTTTGACTGTGTGATAGGTATTATTTGTGAATTATAGTAGAAACTTTAATTTCCAGCCCTGGTGTGTTGGGTATGGCTGGAATTCGAGTGGACGACTTACTATTTTTAAAAGACTTTCAGCACCCCGTTACCATTGTTAAACAAGATAAGGTTGATGGTTGGTGAGAGCTGTCTGATATAAATATATATATATATATAAATATATATATATATATATATACAGGGTAACTGAAAAGTAACACATTTAAAATACTTTATTTAATATATGTTAACTATAATTTGTACAAGAAATGGATATGAGAGGAAAGCGTTTAGCATAAGGTTTTATTTAAAATTCGGTATGGGCACCAGATTTCACTACCAACTTCTTGAGCCGCGCAATAATTGTGTCAACTATTTTCACCAAGAATTCTTATGGTATGGAAGATATAACTTCTTGTATTTGCCCTTCAAATTCATACAAAATCTTGCTTTGTTAGAGTAGACTTGCTCCTTTAATCAATCCGAAAGAAAAAAAAATCACAGTTTATTAAGTACGGTCTCCTGACTCATACATATAATAGGGAGTTACTTTTCAGTCACCATATATATATATATATATATATATATATATATATATATAACATGTAATTTTTCATTCAAATCAATTCTTAGATTTTGTAAAACACATGTTCGAGTATCGGTACGTATGGAGACACGTCAGTACGTACCTTTACGAACAAAAATCATTATTTTTAAACAATATACATGATCTTTGTCAATGTACTGAATTTATTGGTTAGTATTAATAAGAGATATGATTAATACAGTGAAAATTTCACATCGGAATTCAGTTATTAACAAAGCATCTGGCTGCAAACTCTTGATCCACCCTCGTATATATATATATATATATATATATATATATATATATATATATATTGGACTGGAAAAAATCCCACCCAGCTTCATATATATATATATATTGGACTGGAAAAAATCCCACCCAGCTTCATATATATATATATATATATATATATATATATATATATATATATATATATATATATATATATATATATATATATATATATATGCTTATTTATTTGTTGATTTATACATTTAATAGCTTAAAAGCGACTCTCCTGCTCTGAATACTGCAAGTTTTTTCCATCCTGGCAAGTTAATATCTTTGGCTCCAAACGAAAGCATTGCAAAATAGTTATTGTAGGTTCCGATGAGCCAGGTGAAGTGTTTTGATTCAGCTGAGTTACCATCCAGAAGTGATAGCAATGGCTCTGGAGGAACTGGTAGATCTTCCAGCTGTATATTTCCTTTGTTACAGCACATCAGATCTGATTCATCCTTGAATCTGAAAGCATTACAATGCTTACACCGAATGATCACTGATCCAATAGATATCTTTTGGATGGCCTGAATAGTCACTGGTCACTGTTGTATTGAAAAGCCACCTTGTACAGGCTCAAAAAAGGAGCTGCACTCATTTTAGTGCGATTATGATAATCATTAACCTGTTTGCTATGTCTTTCATCAGATGTTTCAAATATCTTGCTATTCTATAGTTTGCAACATCTGTTTCTCTTCTTGATAAAGTCTGAATGTCATCCTCTGCAGCTCTTGATCGTCTCTTCTTTGCTATATCCGCTTCTCTCCTTGACGAAGTTTCACTGTCATCTGCAGCTATTGACCTTCTCTTCCTCGCAGCATCTGCCTCTCTCCTGGTTTGCACCTCCTCTGATGTTTGAGATGCTCTTGAGGTTATTTGCCTTGTAGCATTTGTTTTCCCCTGGATTGTACCTCTTCTGATGTTTCAGATGATCTTGATCTATGGTTTGCAGAATCTGCTTGTCTCTGAGCCTGGGCCACATCTGGTGTTTCTTCTGCTGTTATCTTTCTATGTCTTAGAGCACAGTTCTTTGGATTTTCCCTGGCATTTTGAAGAAATAACATTAAATTCTTCACGTCCTTGTTATGACGATAAACTACATCCGCGTCCTGGGTAAGACGATAAACTACGTCCAAAAGCAAGGCCTCTGATAATACGTTTTTGAAAAAATAATGTTGCCAGCTGTATGTTTTTGAAAGAAAGAAAAAAATATAATCAGCTATACGTTTTTGAAAAAAATTATATTACCAGATATACATTTTTGAGAAAAAACATATTAACAGAAATGGATTTTTGACAAAACAGAAATATTACCAGGAAAAAAAAGTTGTTGGCATTAAATGACCCATTGAGGTTGATATGCCGTAAAACAAATCAAACAAACATTAAATTCTTCAATTCACTCCATGGGACTTCAAGACCTCACTTTCTCTGATTCGGGCGTCCAAAAAACCGATTTGACTCAAAAGTCTGATTTGGGTCGAAACTCTGAATTGGGCCGAAATTCTAATTCAGTTCTTTAAATCACAAATTCCACGGAACTTCAATTAACTTGAGTTCTTCAAATCCCAAAATCTGCAGAACATCAAAACCCCACGTCACGAAACTTCTCACTTTAATTCTCATTCCTCGGCATTTTGAAGAAATAAAATTGATTTCCTCAATTTACAGTTTAAGAGATATTTTAAACAGGATTTAAAACATTTTTTTAAAAATTCACAAAGGTTTTGTTTCTGTAAACTCAATATAAATTAAAACTTTTAAAATCACTAGTTTTTTCAGTTATTTTAAAAGTTGAGTTTTTAACTGTTGCCTCCTCACGAGGACATAAATTCCAACGCTAGATGTTCAAACAACAGATGAAAAGTAGATTTTCATTCCCGAGATTATCCTGATTTCAAGAACGTATAACATACCTGTTTGTCTCAAGGTTCTTGATAAGATCCAGAGACGGATATGCAGTGTAATTGGCCCTGATCTAGCACCTCGTCTGCAGTCACTCCTTCACGCATTCCTCTGTCTTTTTACAAATACTTTCATGGTTACTGCTCCGATGTTACTTTGGCTGGTTCCCAGACTTCATGAATTTAAGCGTTCTGCTAGGCTGGCATCTCGCTCACGCCCTTTCACTGTCGAAACTGTTAAATGTAGCCCTCTCTTCTTCTCCAATAGCTTCATGTCTCGCCTGTGGAACTCCCTCCCCTTTTACTGTTTCCCTGATAGCTATAATCTCCAACTATTCAAATGTAATGTCAATCGACATCTCCAGATGCCTTGATCTATCCCCTATCCTTCTCTTCATCCTTTCCTCTATCATTCCTATTTGGTCTCACTCCAATTCTCTGTAACCCCTTGCGTGCTAGTGGCTTCCCGCCTTGCTTGGAGTGAAACGCTTAAAAAAATAAAATCTATGTAGAGCAAGTGTGGCCCGAGTTAGAGCGGTTTCAGACACACGGACGGACAGACAGAATTTGTCGTGTATTTATTTAGATTGATATATAAGTAAATGCAATATCGTTTGATTGATTATTTTCATAATTTCAGAGCTTCTTGTAAGTTCCAAAAATGACCCAGGAATGAGCCTCTCCCTTGAACAGAAACGCACATTGTTACTGTATGATTACAAGTTCGCTCTAAACGCTAACCAATCACAAAGTCGTATGAAACAAACATTTGTAGATGATGCAATTAGTCGTCTCACGGTCTACTATTGGTTCAAGAAGTTCAATTCGATCTCCAAGATCAGCCAAGAAGTGGTGGACACTCACGCATTGACAATTAGCAATTGTGCGCCAGCGTCAAACTGTCTGAGAAGTTTGTCGTCAGCCATTTCGCATCACTTGGAGGAAATAGGCAAAGTCAACAGTAGGAGTCCCACGTAAACTGACCGACTTTGACCGTTGACGCCGCATGGATGCCTGTACGGCTTTACTGTCCAAGAAGCGCATTTCTGATTGGCTGAACAAAATGGTTACTACAGATAAAAAAATGGTGCCTGTACTCGAACATGATACGCAAAAGAAGCTCAACAGACGAAGGTGCTATTGCACGACCTGCATCAAAAGAAGCACATGGTTTGTGCCTGGTGGAATGTGAAGGCGTCATTCACTGGGGAATGCTGGAGCGTAATCAGTCTATCAACGCTCAGCAGCAATGTGTGACTGACGCAACTGCACAAAAACGCCCGGAACTGACTGATGTCACGTTCCTTCATGATAACGCCCGACCACACGCTGCAATGCTCACCCGTGAAAGATTTCTGGAGCTAGATCAGGAATTTCTCCCTCACCCACCATACTTGCTTGACATAGCGCCGACAGACTAAGGGCAATACAGAGCTTCTTGAATGGAAAAAATATGCAATTGATGATGAACTGAAAACTGCAGTTAGTGATTTCTTCGATAGCAAGACGGATGAATTTTACAACAAAGGTATTTTTGCTTAGTCCCCAGATGGGTGTGGTCTCATCTCGTCTTCTCTTGGCCGGCAATCACGAATTGTTTTGCTTCAGCAATGAAAGACTTCGAACACAGAGAATTTTAACTTAACAAATTTTATTATTCATGTCGACATGTGCATTATCTAACTATCTAGTTGGGGTCGACCCTCCTAACTGGGGAGCCGTTTCGGACACAAAAGTGAACACGTCTACATTGTTTAACGAGTAAGAAGCAAATAACCGCAACTTTCTCCTATCTATCTTTCCCACGACTTCCCTATTATGGCTTGCATCTGACTCCGAATGTCAACCTCCGGAAGTAGGAGCCGAGACACATTTTTCCCTCAAAATAATAGTTTGCTAAACTATTATTTAACGCATTAAAAAGATTAATTTATTAATTTTATTTCAACTATATATTATTTTACGAATTTTATTTCAACTATATACTATTTATATTACTCTAAAATACCCATGACTCTTTCATGTCTGCAAGTCGTTCTCCTTACATTTTTTCTTCTTTGAGCCTCAGTCACATGACCCCTCCGTAATGCACATATACCATTCCTAAAAAAGAATGAACATAAACAACGAAACTCTAACCAGTTTTTTTTTTACGCTCCACAAACATTTTTAACGAAAAAATAATACCGAACAACCCTTTATTCATTCTTGGTCACTAGCTTCCGTGATCCAAGGTCAACGCTTCAGACGTCAGTCTGGATACAGATCACTCCAACAGTCAATTTTGACCTCTCCAAAAACCACCGACCCAGGTCAGCAGGTACTAATCCAATATCCTGGGGAGAATAAAACTGCTTGCCTTTACACTTGAGACTAAACGAAATATACATACAATTCACAGAAAAAAACACTGGTCCAAAAATCATACAATACATGCCGAAAGTCCCATAGTGTCAACCAATTTCATAACTGAGCCAAGTCCTTGTCACCTAAATTTTACACTTTAAATATTTGTAGTATCACACTCTTGCTTGTTCAATATTGTGATCTATACTTATTTCCCACTCAGTGACACAGCACACACGGTTCATTATCTCCCTATTTATTCAACCACAGCCAATTAATTACTTTGTTATTTGAGTATTGTCAGATTTATTCTAACAAATCTTCACAAATTTACCACCATTAATTTTCTTTAATCACTATTATTAACCCTCTGCCTCTTTGTACCAAAACTCAGTTCGCACCATCTCAATTCCTTCTGCCTCTGGATCCCCGCACCACCACAGGGAAAACAACCACACACAATCAGCACATCCTAACTAATCCATTACTGGCTTTACCATGGTTACAAGGGGTTTCTTCCCATAGTCATATATCCCGACCTGGCATCCCGCAAGCTATGAGACCAATTCCTTTTGGTCGTCGGTGCCATTTCTCGGCTCCGGGGAGTGTCCTAGGGCAAATTTACCCTCTATGAATACTTCACAGCTTACAACTACCATTTACCCCCAATATTTCCCGGTCCACTATCTACATACCTACGTGTGAAAATTCTACCACCACCGCTGGATACAGATTGCTGTAACATAGAAAGGGTTACTGAATGAGGAATAACCAAAACAAAGGTTGGAAATGAAATAGTAATCTTTATAACATCAACAAAAAACAATACTCACCAGCGGCGGGAAGTAGGTAAATCACTGCTAGTGGTGGACTACTTACTGGTGGACTATATTACCCCTACTTACAATAGTGTTCAACGTATTTATGAGAATTGGACATACCCATTAGTGTTCATAGGTACGGTATATAACACAGATCCAATCCGAAACTATGCAAGCCGAATCGACTTATTCCCACAACAATTACCTAACTTAATTTTTCCACAAAATTCACCAATTAACAACTTAATTATTCAACTAATGAAGGCAAAAGGACACACACGCAGCTCTTAAATTAAATAAAAAAGAATTCTATACAGTGTTACAAAAATGAACAAAACAATCATTTGTCAGTTAATTACGATTAACAAAATAATTCTAAACATTTTAAAAAGACAAAACAACAAAAATCAGTCTTTCACTAAAATGTTTCATCAAACAAAACTGACATTTTCGCATCATTGTGAATGCGTGAGTGTGAGTGTTCACTGTTCATACTGTGTCCTTTCTTTCTTTTTTTCTTATTTGTCTTTATTTCATAACTTTTTCTTGTCTATCAAAACCTGTTCGCTCGCACATGCGACAAAATCAGTCAGCTTACACTTTTTACCCACCACTGTGCTAGTTTTTTTTTTCATCATTACTTCTTATTTTGGTTTGTTGTTTAGATGTGTGTGTGTGTGTGTGTGTGTGTGTGTGTGCATGAGAGAGAGAGAGAGAGAACAGTGGAACATAGTAATATCATCGTACTTACAGCTTTTTCTGTCCTTATTTCTTGATAACTTTTTTATTTCTTATTCTCCTTGTTGAATTTTCTGCCGCTTTAATGTCTCTGAATGTTTTCTCCGAACTTTCCCACGTTGTGTTGTAACCCTCATTCTGCGCCCCCCTCCAATGCTGGGAGTTCCTGGTCAACGGCGCCAATTCGATAATATGTTGCATAGCACACTGGTGCGGGTGGTTTCATCTAGCCTTCTCTCAGCCGGTGATCGCTAATTATTTTGGTTCAGCAATAAAAGACTTCAAACAGAGAGAATTTTAACTTAACTATTTTTATTACTCATGCCGAAATGTACATTATCTAACTATCCAGTGGGGTTCGAAAGTGAACTACATCGCTTGACGGATAAGAAGCAACTCACCGAAGATGAATGGAAGCATGAGGTCGATATCATTAGTGATCACTCCAAACACCTTCGTAATCACCATTAGACTCATCCAACTCTTTCCGAATCCTATGCACTGTCCTCAGCTTGATACCCAAATACTCTGAAATATTTGTACTGTAGCTTCCGGCTCGAATGCCAAGTAGTACAGCATGTCGTTTGCAAATTTCTGGCGGAGTAAATTGCATCATAGTGCTCCTTTTCTCACAGTCGGTGCCCATCCGATTCTACTATATTGTGCAGTCGACAAAATCAAAAACTAACAACTCGCGTGTACGTAATTAAAATATAAAATGGCGACAATTTATCCATCGCACCCTGTGTATATATTGTGCCCCTGTGTGTATATGTATGTGTGTGTGTGTGTGTGTGTTAGAGAGAGGTGTAGAAAGAAAGTGTGAGAGAGAAAGTGACAAAGAGAAAACAGTTCAAGACATTAATTTATTCACTTTTGGAAAGGGATCCATTTTTTCGTGTTTATAAATTTATATATATATATATATATATATATATATATATATATATATATATATATTCCATTTCTCTCGCTCTGCCTATTGCTTCACCGAAAAGTTAGATAACTCTAGCATAAAAATCATTGTTCCATTCTAGATTTTATTTCATTTTAAAATCAATAACTATACTAATATCATCCATCAATGAATCTTAATTTAAATTCTGAGCCAACGACATTAACAATAGCCTGCGAGATCAGTTTACTGAATATTGCAAGCATATTAAACGCCCGGCTTTATTAAAAATTAATTTAACACAAGGTCAAAACAGTAGAGCACTAATGAAATGATAGTCATTATTTTTAAAGTTTTATCTTATTTAAAAAAAAAATAAACGTTTTATCTTATTTTTTTAAATACAATTTTGTTTATTGGTTGGTTAATTTGTTAGTTCTTTCTAAAATTTAATTTTAATTAAATGAGTGAAGGAGTTGTTTTATGAATCGAATAGTGACTGCGAAATTGGCCAAGATAGAATAACAAATCCATCTCCGATGTTGCCACTGTATTGGTGAGTACCGATTGACAATGAGCCATCTATAAATAAAAACAACAATCCCAAGTTAAAAATAGGTCGAAATAGATCCGATGTAGTGCTTTTATTGTCGACCGAGATTAAATTATTGCAAAAGAACGAGAGAAAAAGAGAATGTGTGGGAGAGATTCTAAGGGAAAAGTGTGATAGTGTGTCAACGGGGAGATGCAAGCAGCAACGAACGGTTGTGGGGGAGAGCGTTTGAAAAAAGGGAATCGATTTTCCGTTTTGGTTTGAGAAGATTTGTGTTCTGCTTGCAAGTGAACCGGATATACCGCCCTATGGGCAGTGAATCAATGAGTCAGAAACAAGAAATGTGAACTTAGCTTCTCTATATCTTTTAACTTATCGAGCATTTATTCTACAAATTGTTAACCCATTATTTAGCGTGAAAATACCTGAGCATCTGTTGATTTCAATTAAACATTTGATTACCCCTCCGACACTTTGTAGCAGACGAGTAATAGTCATTGCAAAAGGAATGTTTTTGAATGCTCTTAATAGTTAAAATTGGATAAGGTGGATAAAACTCTACGAATAAAACTAGAACTCCGAGATGGATAAAACATAAAAATTAATTTCACTCACAAGGCTTTGATCAATTAGTGCTATGACTTTCAGGAACTTCTCACCAGTTCCACACGCTGAGATTTTATCAAAGAAGCCACCTTGCCAAATCGACCCTGGTGAGATTCGAACCCAGGCCTCATCGTCCTAAACGTTAATATTGTAGGCACACAACAAATAAAAAAGATTTAGCTCTGAATACAGAGAAACACTTTTAAGTGCATGTCTATACAAGTTCCAATTTGACGTTAAGCTATTTTAACTTCAGTTTATAGTCGTTGCAGAACAAGGTTTCTTCTTGTTTTACATCTATCCTGTTGTAAAGAATCTAAATTCGGTTGGTAATTTAAAAAAAATGTACTTCCTATATAAGCAGGTAACTGTTATATTGGTGTGAGTTCGTTTCAAACATCCTCGTCGCCACTGATATATTCCGTGCTAAGGGAATAAACATATAACACCAGTTGGATAATAGAAGAAAGGTTTATTGTACACCAGTACAATATGAAATACGGTACAGTTATACACACATGTCAATATAGTATGAGTGCCACTAATTGGAAGGTCAGACGTGCTTGCGTCGTCTCTCACTCTGTCCTCTCGTCTCTCGTAGACAGTGGATTTTATAGGTACTTACTACCTATAGTGTAATCATTCATGGGGGTTACTGGTTATTCCATTACATCAGTAACTAAATTCAAATTTTGATTTGATGATTGTATTTATCAACTTAAATATTCCACGTCTAGACATATCGAAAACTCCGATTTCTATTGATGAGATAAAATAACACAACATATATTATTTTTTTTAGTATTTACCCTTGTATTTAACAACGGGCTTCTTTATTCTTTTTCTATGCGCCGTATCCTTTCAGGACCTAGGCTATCATGGCTCTCCACCTCCCTCTATCCGTTGCAGCTCTCAACAAGTTCCTTCCCTCTGCCACCTCTCCTAGGCCACGTTATGTCATCCACTTGCTTAAGGTCGCTAGGTATGTCATGCATTTTTTTCATTTGTTTCTTTTTCCTTTTATTCGACCCGTGAGTATCAGATTCTCCAGGCCCTCCTTTCTCCTTATGTACCCCAGGAACTTCAGTTGTTTTTTCCTGATGTTAAGTATAATCCTGGTTTGAATCCTCTCTAAGACCTCACCGTTGCTCACACGCTCGGTCCATGATATCCTTAGCATCCTTCTGTAGAACCACATCTCCGTCGCCTCGAGTCTCTTCTTAATCTTTGAGGAAATTGTCCAGCATTCGCTGCCGAAAAGAAGGACAGATGTCACGTAAGATCTCAGTATTCTTTTCTTCGTTACCAAAGGCGGCTACTCGGGCGGTTGTCCGCCAGGGCCGGCACCTCTCAGTATAATTTTACTCAGTTGCGACTCTCTCCTTCGACAGAGCCGCCCCTGAGCGCACTCTGCCCAAAGACAGAGACGCAACTGAGAGATAATAAATAGGGTGTTACAAACTACTCGAGGGAGTAATTTACACACTAGGATGTTTAGATATTAGTTCATTACTTTCCACTGCCCAAATTCCGCGAGAAACTTAAGTGGCTTTGAGGCACACTTTTATGGCAATGCTGAGATTAATCGTCTCCATACAGGAGACACTGGGCATTCATTGAACAATTAGCATTATTGTCAGTTGAAATTTTTTAAAATTCCCCTTAGAATGCTTTTTCAGAAAATTAGACTTCTCAAAGCCACGGCTATCTTTCTTTCTAGTATCGATGGAAGTTTCCTTCCTAACCTTTTGTTCAAAGTAATGTGTAAGTACAACATTTTAATCATGAAATAACTGGAAATCAAAAAGCCAGGACTGATGTTTAAAGTTCTTTCACAGATTGTTCTCTGTCATTGTTAATTCTTGTTTGAATTGGTCATTTGGTTTTTTTTCTTTGTCTCACCCCTAAAGTAAGTTCATTCTTTGCGTCGGGAATCAAGCCTGGAGTGAGAACTTCTACAATAAATTGGACAACACTCTTGATAACACTGGCAGTTTTATTGAATATTAAAACTGGTGAACACGATGTCTCTATAATCTACCGAAAGATTAAGTTCTACCCCGCTACATGGTGGTCTGAGAAATCTAGCAGTAATTGCTGAGGCAAGATTAGACTGTCACTTAATTCTTTAGTCTTGCGTGTCTCTGTGTATTCGCTTCGCCAAGATAATGCCGATGTATTCTTGTGACGGTGACAAGCGTCTACAAAATAAGTTCGGAGTAAATCTGAGACAATTCTGTCTGGGCCCCGTGGGTCTTCGTTTATATAACTACCCGCCACGACTAATATTAGACATTGGCGTATCAAATTTTTCTACTTTAGATCGTTCTATCTTAGGAAATCTTTTCATAATCGAAATAACTTTCTTTGTTAAAAAAATTTTCGGTCGTCCTTTTTCTGTAAGAATATAAGTTTGGGGGGCAGATAGTATTAATGTAAACAAACCAATAATTTGGGATTTTAGGATCAAGAATTTTGGACAGCACATTAAGCATTTCTTCTGTTATGAATTCGACCGTAGTGTCCAAAAATATTATGCTCATTTGTATCTATAGAGATTTGCTAAGTTTTGCTTCGAATGGCTGTTGTAATTGAGCCTTTAGCGTGGATCAAAGTTGCGGGACTATTTTGATAACACTCGCTCCGCGGCAAACTGTTTGTATTGAAAATGATACAAAATTAATGCTAAGAAAACCGAGACTGCGAAAAAAAGAGAGTCACTTTGTTTTAGATTAATGTCTTCATCTTTGTTGTTATCAAAAAGTTTCGGTCGTCATCTGGTGCTTGTCTATCCGAGTAGATTGTTCTCGTTTCGCTGACGATGTTTAGGGATATTTCGTCTTATTTTGTTTAGTATTACTCGGACACATTTACACTGAGACAGAAACTGAACAATACACTATCACTGGCGCGCGCGCACACACACACACCGAAACACATCCACTCACGCACATAGAAATATCAACTTTTCTTTTTACTTCCTTATCTAACACCTGAACGTTTATTTCTTCCTTAACTTTTTTGTTTCACATTTTTCTTTCTTTCTTTCTTTCTTTCTTTCTTTAGCGATTCACATTTCTTACTTTTTCTTTCTTATCCATTGTTACACCATTTCTTTCTTTTTATTTTTATCGTTCGACTCACATATCTTTCTTTTTCTTTCTTATTTATGGCCTCACTTTTTTCTTTATTATATATCGTCTGATATATATTTCTTATCAATTCGCTCATTTTTCTTTCTTTCTTTTTCTTTCTTATTTATTACTTCACCTTTTCTTTCTTTTTTTTCTTACTAATGTCGCCTTTATTCTGGTCTATTGTTCATCTATTTCTTTCTTTCTATAAGTTTTCCTTCTTTCTTTCGCCACTTTCCCTCTGTTTTTTTTTGTTTTATTTACGTCTAAGTACATAATTTATATTCACAGGTCTGGCACAAGTCACAAGATGACATGATTGCGGTTCCAAATAAAGATGACAGTTTATGAATAGTCATCAACATTAGCTTACTAATTATAGATTCGCACTGACTCAGACAAAAAACACAGAAAAATAGACATAGGCACATACACACAGAGAGACACAGTCAATCACATATTCACACTCTCGTGTTCACATACAATCACTCAAGTGCGCGCAATCACACACTCAAATTGACATCAATTTCTTATATATAATGAAAGTTAATAACAAGAGAATGGCTCAGAATTGACTTGACATTTGGTACAAAATTTCTTTTTACTCTATTTCTTCTAGTAACTGCCACTAAATAGCGCTTAACGTTTAGAAATGTGACGACAAATCTTAAGTATCATCGTCACTAAAGGATGGAAAAATCGAGCATGTCTACCTTAGGATCCACGTAGACATTATCGAATCTTTGACTGCATCTCGGACGAAAATAACGATTTCCCTTTTAAATAGAGATTTGATTCAACACAATTGCCGTTGGCTTAGTCGCTTGGTCCCGATGTGACCAACAAGTCTCCCTTCAACCATTCCCCAATCAGTTCGGAAGAACAACCAATGAAACGGCTAACGGCTCGGAAAAGGAAACCGGCGACCCGAGTTCGAATTCCGACTGAGTTTGTTACCTTAATTTTCGCACAAAATAGGCTAAGGAAAGATATGAATCAATCTCTTCTACCAGACATCAGTTAAGGGTTAAATAACAGACTGGATTCTCTTGCCTCGGTTGGCAAATAGTCAGGAGATAGGGACTTGATAAAAAACACCCGTCCCCCAACGGCATGTACTATTTTGGAGATCTATAGACCCTGAAAAAAGAGAGAGGGGTTAAATCAGATATTAAAGAGGCAGATGTTAAGTTTTAAAGATGCCTGATTCTATAAATTTTTATTTGATCCTCTTAATAATATTAATATTTTTAGCTCTCTTATCCTACTGTAAATATGTTTTGTGTGCGTAGTTTCTTTGTTTCCAGGGATTTGCATTTACTCCTATGTATATATTTTCTTTGTTATCTACTGATTTTAGGAGTATCTGAAGGACCATGGAAACAGAAATTTCGCACACAAAACATCCTTTACAAACAATAAATACGCGAAAAACACAATGCTTTCTAAACATATATGGAAAATCAAAAACCAAAATCAAACCACACCAAAAATATCACGGAAATAAGGCAAACAGCATCAATCTATAACAAAAACTGTAAATTCTGTCTGGAGGAGAAAGTAGCTATAATTACTTTCCAAAACCAACACAAATTACTAAATAACGCAGTTGAAGGCAGAAAGAATGTATGTTCATGCGGAAAGTGTAAAGCCTATATCTGCTTTTCAAGTCACATCGAACGCATTGTCTTGCCACTCACGTACTGGAATGCTAATGCTTACGATCACCGAAGTTAAGCAACGTCGAGCCTGGTTAGGAAATAGATAGGTAGCCGCTTAGGTGCAGTTAGCTTGGATATATGAGCGATGTAATGGATGATGGTTCAAAACTGTTTATTGGAGATCTGAGTTCGAATTCCAGATCCTGTTGGCTTCGCTATAGTCACTTATGCACAAATAACATGAATATATAAATAAATGAATTAGTTTTAATTAGTAAAATCTAATTTAAATAGTAATGGTATTGTAAAAAAAAAAATCAAACATTCCTATGATTAGCGGAAATCCCGTTTTATCCCACTAATATCCATGAGAATATTATAAATCCACCTTTTCTCCTACCCGACTATGTCATGAAGGAACACAGCTAAGAAAATGTCGGTTAATAAACCATGAGTGTGTATCATTAAGTTTGTATCCTGTCACGGTTTATGATTCATTTTATTAAGTTAGCGCATTTTGCGCCGCTGTGGTCACCACTTCCCTCCATCTCACAATTGTGTTTCATGGTAACATTCAAGACAGAATAGTGGAATGGCTTGACGGTTCCTTTTTCATCGGGCATATTGAAGTTAACCAGTCCCTCCTCCCAGAGGTTGATTTGTTTTTAAGTTAGCTTCTTCTAGCCTTTGCCTAAAGAGGCAGGACCTAAAAGGAAGCAGGTGGTTTTGAATTTAGAGTTTCCTTCTCTTAGACTGGTAGCCACCCAAGGCTATTGGACGCAGTCTCTCCTGCTATTTTATCCACGGTTATTAATGGATGGTTAAATTGAAATTTTGGATCAATTTTCGATCAATATAATTAATAAAGAAGGGTTGTCTTAAGTGCATTGACAAAGAAGGAAATTATGTTGAAAAATAAACAGTTGCTGTGTTAAAGTCTTATACTTTAACCGGCTACTGACTTACTGATTTCATGGCAATGCATTAGTTTTATTTACAAAAAAAAAAAAAAAAAAACCAGCCTCTATCCAATACTCAGAAAGGAATGCAATTTGGTAGGGAGCCTGGTGGAAAGTTTTGACCACAAACATTTCTGCGCAGTTTACTGACATTTCTTTTAAAAAAAAAAAAAGAAGCAAACTCGCAGACAGCCCAATTACTCATGATTGAACCTGGCCTTTTTTTCTATGAGAAAAGGGCCTTGTGGAGATCACGAATCCAGGTTACATTGTATGGCTATACTCTGTATAAGTCTGTGTCCAATTCTGAGCAATTTCAAACTCGATACAAATGTACACATGCACACAAACACATCCACTTATATCAATATATATATATATATATATATATATATATATATATATATATATATATATATATATATATATATATATATATATATATATTTCCTAACAGAATTACTACTCTCCCAAGCCAACGTACACAACAAATATATCAATAAATCAAAAGAAAACGGTTGAATCTGTCAACAGAGCCATACAAAAAATATTTCTACATGTGAAAATATTCTCTTCAAACAAAAAGTAATTGACGTATTTTTTCAGTTGCCCATATGAATATACAATAGCATTTTGAAATACTTCTAGTTGCTAACGACATTTTATTTGTTTCTTATATATACTTTGTTTCAATAAATTCATCTCGTTTTTTTTTTTGCCTTGAAAGGGTCCACATTAGGTGAAAGGCGTCGGCTAAAACTACAGTTTTCCTAATGTCTTTTTTCTTTTATACCTCCCCACACACACATAATATATATAGAAGTATAGTATATTAAATATTAAAAATATTTTTTTAGAAAGGTGGATAAAACATATTCTAGCCTAAACAGTCCCTCAAAATCTTTAAATATACAAATAGAAAAAATACAATAAGAATTTTTGACATTAGAAAAAAACCCAGATGACATGAATTTAGCGGATGTCAGAATTTGTTAAAAGATACATCCCTACCCATCCCTAAACATAACCCCGCTTTCAAATGTAACTATTAACTGATACAACGAAAATTAAAAATTGAACCCTCTACCACCCCTTGTCTAGATGAATGGATTTATCGGTAACGTTGGAAACCCTCAATTATGAATCTTTGCAGTGCCGTTAACAACCGTAAATTTTAAAAAGTAAGTTACTCCAAAATTCGCTTGATGAGGAAATGGAACTAATGTCTTTGGTTTAATAACAAAATTAAATTCAGGGGCTTTAGCTTCCATTTCTGAAACATGGTTATCACTGTGTAGCGGTAAAACCATATTTTAAATCTATTAATTTATAATATTAATGCTCTGTAAATTTAAATTTACATTGAGCACTATTGTGTAAAAATAAAAATATCTATAAGAACACCGGATTTTATATCTTACTGTTCTTTCCTTTATATATATATATATATATATATATATATATATATATATATATATATTTCTGAGATGAGGTATTATGTACAGTATTTACATTATTCGGACTATTGTCCTCATCTTTGTCGCCATATTTGTCACAACGTTTCGGTCCATATAACATCAGGACAACCTTCAAAAGCGTGACAACACTTCGCAGATATCTCTCTCGAGTGAGACCCCCCATAGAGGAGAACGGGACTAAAGACTGTGTGTACGCTATCCCGTGCAGCTGCGGAAAGGAATATAAAGGAGAAACAGGCCGCCCCCTCAAGGTAAGGCTTCAAGAACACCAGAAAGCTGTAATGCGAGGGGAAGTAGAAAAATCAGGCGTGGCTGACCACATATGGAGAGAGAAGGGAGATCACCGTCCCCTGTGGGATCAGGTTGAGATCATAGACAGGGAACACCATTGGAAAATTCGTAAACTTAAGGAATCAGCACATATGCTAGGCCACAAAAATCTCCTGAGTCGGCCAAGCATAGAAATAAATACAATATGGGAACCAGTAATAAGGAGTGCCAGAGAACAGCAATGATAACAAAAAGTTGCAATATGAGATCTGGTAAAGAACATGCAATGATAACAGCAAAATTGCAATATGAGTACTGGTAAAAAATGGTTGCTGAAAAATTAGGTTTATAATACTCAGAAATTCAAACCCAGATGTCCTCAAGGACACATGGTACGGTGGATAAAGGCGTTGGTTAGATCCAGTAACAGACCCAAAGAGTGTGAGTTCAATACCCGGTTCAGGCAGTGGAGAACTTTCAGAGGGAAAAATTACCAGGAGATAACTGATAACTGACATCCATCAAACATGGCTCGTGGAACTAGAACAGTCTACCCCAGTGATCGAAATAAAGGGTTCGGTTCGAAATTCCAACCACCTGAAGAAGGCCGGAGCGTACAACGGCCGAAACGTTGTGACAAATATGGCGACAAAGATGAGGACAATAGTCCGAATAATGTAAATACTATATATATATATATATATATATATATATATATATATGAGTGTGTATTTACAATGATGTTCTCTCTGTACACGGGCTGGGAACCACTCGAGGTAGAAGGCTCCAGAGTAAGAGGAATAGTTTATGCGGATATTTGGGGAAGATGCCGGTAAACTTTAGACTTGAACAGGTTAAGATTGGAGTGATCGGGAAAACATCTTCTTTGGAGTCAGTTCTGCAAAGCAGCGTTTCGTGGGAAGAATCTGCTCGATTTTAATACCATGTCTTTTCAGATTGCTTTTCTGTATTACTTATTGTTGTGGCCTTGTTAGAAATAAAGACACAAGAGAGGAATTGAGTTAAACAAATAGATTAACAGAAACAGTAACACAATCATATAAAAACGAGAGTGTTACAGCAAGAATGTTCGGCCCGACTGTCAGAGCTGACTGCTGGAAACTTCCCTCTCCAAAAGGCAGTACCTGCTCCTGCCACCAAAGGAATACGAAAGGAATGAGGGTAATTCGCTACAATGTCCATGGGATGGTGGGTCTTAGCTCTGAACTGTCGGAACTAAGGAATGTTGTTCGTCTGAACACTTTTCATGGAAATAGCTATAGGGCAGTGAGCGTTTCAGTCTTGAGAACGGAGTTGTAGAGTGGAAAATAATTTGTCGCCCACAAGGACGCGGAGACGCTTTTGTACTCTATCGAGATTGGAAGGTGCAGACTGGGCAGCTTCTGCTCATACATGAGAGTAGTACTCCATTTTCAGCTTGATCTGCATCTTGTAACAGGAGCCAGTTACTGACTCTAGTGGTGCAGGGAGCCGACCATTTTTCTGATCTCTTTAGCGATCAGAAAAATGCATGCATGCAGTTCTACTTGAGGTCTGCGTTGAGGTTAATATATGATCAGGCCACGGGACCTCCTATATTACTTCAGACATTATTGTACTGGATAATCGTATTTTAAATAGACGCTCAATTTTTATTTTAAACAGTGTACATTACGTCTATCAATATTTCAATACGTGTATCCACTATAATAACGTTTTTTTTTAATGAAAATATCGTATTAAGAATAAATCCATTAATTCTTTGTATATATTTATATATATGTGTGTGTGTGTGTGTGTGCGTGTGTGTGTGTTTGTGTGTTATTTTTTTGTTTTTTATTCTTCTTTCATTTTTTAAAATCTGATATGTTACGTGCATTCAAGTATATTGATGATTTAAATTTACTTTTATTTACCTGCGTCATGGTTGGCTGGTTTTTGCATTTTTTTTAGTTTTTATCCTTAGTTATTTGTCATTGATGTTTCCCTCTGTAAAAGGACTCTTTATACTTTTATCTATTTTATTATTTAATCTATATTTAAACTGTATAATCTATTATAATTTAAACTATAATTACTCTTTTAATATATATGATTCTATCTAAACCTTTATATTTTAATCTATAATTAATCTATATAATCTTTAAATTTAATCTAAATTTTAATCTATAATTTTACCTTTTATTAATCTATTTAAATTTTTTCCGTTATATTGTGAAGTTTTTGGGGGGCTATTACTCATCTATTTATTTTAATTCTTCCTATCCAGGTTTTTCTTGATTATATACTAAAAATGTCTTAATTATTTTTTATTATAATATTAAATTTCTTTTTATAATATTAAAATTAAATAATATTATTAATATTAAATTCTAAAATTTAAAAAAAAAATTTTTTTAATCTATAACCAAAAAAAAAAAAAACACTTTCTTAACTTTAAAGATTGTATTTCTTTATGTAATTTTTTTCCTATTTGAACAAGAATTAGCATTTTAAATTTAGCTCATTGTTAATCTTCAACCGTTTTTAACTTCTGTCCTAGTACAATTTTTTCGTATTTCCTTAAGGCATGGGCTACCAGGGATTCCTTCAATCAGTCTATTGAAATCTTTTCTATTCAATCCGAGGGCTCCAACTCCAACTGGAATTGTTAATGTCCTCATGTACCACATTTTTGAGATTTCGATTTCAAGGTCCTTGTATTTTGATAGTTTTTTTTTAAATATCTTCAAAGATACATTGCAGTCTGCAGGGAATGTCATATCAATAAGGAGGCACTTTTTCCCTTTACGGTCTCTAATCACGATATTATTATTATTATTATTATTATTATTATTATTATTATTATTATTTACGCGCAAATACACTTGTGAATGGTATGAATCTATTTCTTCCCTCGGGCTATGGGTTAAATAGTAGAGCGTGTATCTTGAAAAATCATTATTTTTAACAAATTGTTGATACAATTTTGAATCGCAAAGGAAAAAATTATTCTTACAATTCAAAATATGTTTCTGCTTTTAGTAACACATAAATGGTTGATAAGCCGTAAAAAATAATTAAATCAATCAAAAGCAGTTATTATTATTAAATGATATTATTATTATGCATCTAATTGCATACGGTCTCCTTCCCATAATACTGAATTTATCTATCAAGATTCTGCATTGTTTCTTTCCAGTTAAACTGACATCTGGCTATTCAAATAATACTTCAAAAGTAACTTGTAGCGACTTTGCTTGAAAATTTGGTCTGAAGGTATTATTAAGTAAAGGTTTAGCTCCAAGAACATTGATGTTGACATGGTTGTTATATTAAGGGATAACGATCCATCTTTATCAACAGATACTACATCAAAAGTATCCATTTCCGACGGAAAAAACCCACTTTTCATCCCCTGCCAATCCCTCCAGAAGAATCTGGAAGAAATCTCCAGGATCGCACGTATCCCCGAGGAGACCCCTAGCAATTCAAATACCCACTAAAAATAAAATTTATAGTAATAAAGAAATCATGCCTGATAAATAAATAATCAATCTTCAGATGCTGATTAAAAACAATCAGCACCTGACGATTGCATTGTGCATGGAACTCAGCCGCCGTTTTTTTTATACATCGAGCTCTATTTTATTAGAACCGGCACTCAATGTGCGATGTTTTACTCATAAAAATTAAACTTACACAAATTATAAAAGTTAAACTTAAAAATCAATTTCATTCCATTGTCAAGTAATCATCGTTTGACAAGGGAATAAAACTGATTTTTAAGTGATCATCGTTTGACATTGGAACGAAACTCTGGATTTTAAGTTTAATTTTTATAATTAAATTTACAATTTAAGTTTCAGTTTTGAAACATGAAAATTTCTGTGTCGCGATGGAATCATATTTTTAAAAAAGAAAATAATAATAATATATACTTATTATGAAACTGGCAATTATTCCAATATATTTTATTGCTATACGCTAAGTAAATGCTGTTTATAATAAACATATTAACAACATTTACCGTTCTGAATGTCGAGAAATTTCATAGAAAATACGCGTCCTCCGACAAGAATCGAACCCGTATCCTACACGAAAGCGTCATATAGCCTGACGTGCTATACCAGTTTAGCTACGAAAGAAACGTCTTGTTGACAAGGTCGATTTACTTTAAATATAAAGAGTATTTTATAATGTCTAATGGAGCTGAACATTATTCTTATGTTTAGATGCATTTAAACTGATCAAATTTTACTTCAGAGAACAATAAAATTAAATTTTGTTTGATTAAAACCCTGCTAACATGGAAGTACCCAAGAATCATTTGAGGTACATAATGCTTTATGAGTTCAAGAAAGGAAACTCAACAGCCGAAGCGTCTAGAAACATTCACTCAGTTTATGGAGAGGAATATGTGAATGAAAGAACTTGCAGAAGATGGATTGCAAAATTCAGAGGTGGAGATTTCACCCTTGAAGATCGAGCCGGACGTTCAGTTGAGTTTGATGAAAAGCTTCTTGAAGCAGCCCTTGAAGAAAATCCTGCTTTATCAGTTGAGGAATTGGCAGTGGTTCTCAGTTCAAACCATACAACTGTTCATCGTCATCTTCAACAACTTGGAAAAGTTCCTAAACTTGGAAAATGGGTGCCTCATGAATTGTCTGAAAACAACCTCAAATCCCGAGTTAACATCTGCTCTTCTCTCCATTCTCGCCAACTTGTTTCACCTTTTTTTGGATAGACTTGTGACTGGTGACGAAAAATGGATCTTTTATCGAAATGTTAAGCGTCGTAGACAGTGTCTTGGTAAAGGGGAAGGACCTCAGCCACAGCCGAGAAGGGAATTTCATGGGCAAAATGTTCTTCTTTCAATCTGGTGGGATTGCCAAGGAATAATCCACTTTGAATTCTTACCACCTAATGCAACAATTAATGCTCAAATATACTGTCAGCAATTAGAGCGTTTGAGCCAAGCTTTGGGGGAAAAAGACCTGCCCTAGTGAATCGAAAACGGGTGATGTTTCATCAGGACAATGCGCGACCACACACAGCAAGAATCGAAGAACTTGGTTGGGAGAAAATTCCTCATCCACCTTATTCTCCCGACCTTGCTCCTTCAGACTACCATTTGTTTCGTAGCTTACAGAATCATTTGGAAGAAACAGCTTTTGTAACACAGGAAGAGTTTAAAACTGACATTTGTGAGTTCTTCGAATCAAAGCCAAAAGAATTTTACAGAAATAGAATTAGTAAGCTTGTTAATAGATGGAAGGAAGTCATAGATAATCAGGGAAAATACATTGTTGATTGAATCTGTAATTAAATGTAACATTTGGTCACTTGTTTTCTTTATTCAAAATTCGGACAGAACTTATGGAATGACCTGATATATATATATATATATATATATATATATATATATATATATATATATATATATGTAATATATATATATATATATATATATATATATATGTATATATATATATATATATATATATATATATATATGTATATATATATATATATATATAGAGAGAGAGAGAGAGAGAGAGAGAGAGAGAAAGAGAAAGAGAGAGAGAAAGAGAAAGAGAGAGAGAGAATACTCTGTATTAAACTTGTTGGGAGTGGAGCTTTGCGAAGTGTTGTTGCGGGCCTATGCCCTGCTTGGTACATATAGGTTTCAGTCAGGCATTTAGTAATCATCTATTAGTCTGGAACAACCCGTAACTCTTTCAAGCCAGTATTATGTCATCAACATCGTACGTGCCATATCGCTTCAGGTCGTGGGCAGTCATAACTCTCCACAAGTTCCTATCATTTGTATCTTCGTAAGGTATACTATTTTGCCACTCCTCTCATTCATTTTCCTGCCATCCATTTGCACAAGCTTATTTGGTAGGTTACTCGCAGTTTCCCACTGTCAGTCTTGCCTTCATTACGTCCTCTAAGTGTCAATTTACTCAAGTCCCCACCCTTCCTCATTATGTTTAAATTATCTCTCTGGTTCTTTTTGTTTCCATTTTGTTTAAAATTTACTAGTTACTCATATGTTCAATCCATTATATTCTCAGTATCCTTCTGTAGAACCACACATAGACAACGGCGGGAAGGTGGTCAAGTCCATCGGTAAGGATAGAAGATGCGCAACATTAGGCTCTACCTGCCTCACAAATAAGAATTCAACTTTCTTTGTCCGAGTTTGAATAATTACTGCTGGAGCCAGTGAGGAAATGCAACTACCTAAGCCACAAGGCATTTTCCACATTGTTTATAACATCTTCCCGTATTTTCTATAGAATAATTACTGCTGGAGCCAGTGAGGAAATGTAACTACTTAAGCCACAACGCATTTTCCACATTGTTTATAACATCTTCCCGTATCTTCTATTCGCCTATGTCTATGCACGAACGTTTGCGCAAGTTGCCTGGGTTAAACGTTGATGTTTATGTGTTTGTGTGTTTGTTGTCTGTTTTATTATCTCATCCAAGAGCACATTGCCTTCTAATTAAAAGGCATTACTAACATCGAAATGACGAACTGGCTGAGGGTATTCTGACGGTTAGCTGATTGGATCCGAGTATTTGAAAAGAACATTTTCAATATCTATATCCGGGTAGAGATGAAAATAGGCTTTCTGTTTCTTCAGCAACGACCATGACTAATACCTATGACCGGGCCTGGCCTACAACTTGTAGGTCAAACCGAAAATCGACAACTCATCTTTCTAATGTACTAACAAAGAGAAGGTTCGCCGTAAAGAAACGAAGTCACAGGGAAAATAAGCCCGCCAAGGAAAAGCAACACACTTTTAAGAGTTTGTATTATTCGAAAAACTCTTCATTTCAACTAGATATCGCTTGTTTGTATATGAAATGAGATGCACCTTTTTCTCTTCTACCGTCTTTCTTTCACTTTTCCTTAGATCTTTCTTTCTTTCTTTCTTTAATGATTTATTTATCTATTCCTTCCTGTTTTCTTTCTTTCTTCGTATCGTTGTCTTTTTCGTTTTTTATCTCATGTTCAGAGCTCTCTCGCTTTTTTATTCTTTTCATCTTTGAAATTTTCTTCTTCGACATTAAATGTTCTTTCTTCTTCCTCATCATCGCTTCTTTCTTTCTTTCTTTCTTCTGTTTCCACGAAGTTTTTTTTCCTTCTATTTGTCTTTCTTTTCATCATAGATCGCTGTTATTATTGATTTTTCTATCTTCTATTTGATCACGGTTTTCCTTCGTCTTTTTTTCTTCGTCTTTTTTTCTTCGTCTTTTTATCTTTCTTTTTTTCTCTTCCACATTTTTCTAACTATTTCCTCTATTTCTTTCATGTTCATTATCGTCACTTCATTTTATTTTGTTAGTTAATTTTTTTTTGTTTCCCCTTTTCATTCAGCATTCACTTATTTTCTTCTTTCTTTAACCTCTTTTGGGTATTCATTTATATTTCCTTCTTTTTTTTTCTTTGATTTCCCTTCTCTTCCTTCCCCCTTTTTGCTTTCTGTCTTATTAAGTGCATGCGGCTATCAATACCCTGACCCATTGTTTTTCCCCTACTAAATAACGGTACCTGAGACGTCTTTCTCATCATCCTTATCTAAATGTAAACAAACAACGCTGCTCGACATTGTAGTCACCGAAGAATCATCCCCACCACTTCCAACCACGTGCACCATTTGATCGTCACCTACATCAGCTGATCACTCGGTCAGCCGCGAATCCCTCCCTCACCAACTGATAATCGCTGATCGATTTGTCGTTACGCTTTCAGTGATGAATCAGCATCTTATTATGTGACGTCATGTTATATTTAATAGAACACACGCCTTTTATATATACGACTAATTATTAATCTGATTCACTTTCCTTCAACCTTTCCTAATACTTGTAGAGTTAACGCGTACAAGCATTTGTTATACCGTTCACAATCTAATCATCAATATGATTTTCTTTCACACAGTTGTTTTCTTCTGCACGTTGTGCCGTTATAGTAAATATTGTTACTGTAGGTGTAATAACGTTGTGTGTGTGTGTGTGTGTGTGTGTGTGTGTGTGTGTGTGTGTGTGTGTGTGTGTGTGTGTGTGTGTGTGTGTCTGCTTCCTGGGCCGAGACACAAGCTGAGGAGACTGGTTTGGGACTAAATATTCTTTCACCCACGCACTACAGCGAACGCAACAAGTCAGCAACGATATATTTTCAATGCATAAATTAAGTTCAGTTATGGGCCATGCATGATACACGCGATCATGTATCTTTCAATACATGACAGACGAGGCAGATTTTTTTCACGCAGGAGGTTGCTATTTCTTTCTGCGGTAGACCAGTTGATATCCAAGGCTATAGAACCCGGTCTGTCCTGCTATTTACCCATAGCTGATGGGGAGAAGAAGAGGATACATACGTTTCCCAAGGGTATTAGTACGTAAGTGAATGTAATGGATTCGACTGGAATACATACATACATACATATATATATATATATATATATATATATATATATATATATATATATATATATATATATACATATATATATATATATATATATATATATATATATATATATATATATATACAGGTCTAGTGAAAGAGTTGAAATCTATTATACGGTGCCCCCCCACTCTGCTACATTTCAATTTTCATATAAAATACACATTTTATTGTAACCTAATTATGTAAGATAATGAATCATATGCTATGTATAATGCATGGGCACCTCGTGGAGGTGTAATGGTTAGCAAGCTTGTATCGCTAGAACAATTACGACTGAGTAGTAAGTTCGATCCTCACTGGGTTCCCCCTACTTTCGGCTGTGTACCGCATCTAAGCTACGCTTGAAAAATAACTATGCTATATATAATGTATCTAAATACAAATTAGAGACATGCCATTATAGATCATTCCATCTTAAATATATCAGCAATGTTTTGCGACATATTTAAATTTTTGAAAAGTTGACAAATTTTTACACATTCAACATTATGCATAAAAATAATAAATGTTATATGCTGTCTTTTCGAGACTTAGTAAAACAGATTCACTGATTTGGAGGAAAAAACAATTCCTCAGAATAACGCGAAAAATTTTCACTCCTTTAATAAGAGTCAGCTGTGCTTAGTTTAATTTGTAAAAAAGCAAATGTTGATAAGATAGCGAGAGACACAAACATTTACCCTCACCAGACGTTCAGGGTTTTCGTGGGGTAGTACGCATCGGCACTATCTATCTATCTATCTATCTATATATATATATATATATATATATATATATATATATATATATATATATGTGTGTGTGTGTGTGTGTGTGTGAAATAACGATATATATTTGCATCTATAGTAAATTGCGCCATGGCACTTACAACATTTCACCATTCTTGTTAGTTCTTCTGATATCAATTTGAAATATCTACTTCTTACAAAAGTGATGAAAAGTAAAAGAAAAAGACTAAATGAATTCGGCTAGATTAAAAATTAATCTGTCGTACGCATGCGTAGTCCTACCAACTCAACAATTTTACAGAGATAAAGTTCTGAAGGACGAAACGCATCAGAATTGAACTTTTTCCAATTTGGCATATATATATATATATATATATATATATATATATATATATATATATATATATATACTTTAATGGATTTCTTGTCAGAGATTATTTCTTTATTACTAAAAACGTTATTTTTAGTGGGTCCACGTATTTGAGTTACTATTCCAATTTTGTTGGGGCGAGGGGGCGCTTAAACAGTTAAATAAGGAACAACCGGCCTAGATTGATATGTCCCACAAAGAAAAGTAAGCACAATGAAATGTGTTGGGGGCATAATCATTCTAAGTGTCGTTTTGCAATGTCTGCTGTTGTAAATATTGATAATCTAGGCGTAATAGCGTTTGTTTTTTTGTGGACTCTCTCTCTCTCTCTCTCTCTCTCTCCTCTCTCTCTCTCTCTCTGTGCGTGTGTGTTTGTGTGTGTGTGTGTGATACTGTTGCCTGGGCCAAAAAAGAAGCTGAAGTGACTGGTTGTGGGTGGGACAAGACTTCCTTCACCCACACACTACAGCCAATGCAGCACGTCCTCAGCGGGATATTTTCAATACATCGGTTTGGTTAGAGAGGGCACAGGTAAAATTGGGTTTGTGCCTCTCCACAAGGCATAAGAGCGACGTGAATGCAAGAAGTTTCAATTTCAATTTGATGTAGACATCAAATTATAGATGCACATACACATATGTACAAACACGCGCGTGTATACACACACACACACATATATATATATACGTACACATATATATATATATACATACATATATATATACACATATATCTAGATACATATATATATACATACACACACATATATATACATATATATACACACACATATATACATACGTATATATATACACACATATATATACACACACATATATACACACACACACATATATATACACACACACGTATATATACACATAAATTTACACACACACACACATATATATATATATATATTACAATGAATCATTCAAACAAAAAATAAATTAGTAAAGTTAATGATATAAAATGGCGAAATCCAATTTTATATCATTAACTTATATCAGTAATTTACTTTTTTCTTTTGTATGAATGATTCATTACAATATAAACGGCACTACATATTTGATATATATATATATATATATATATATATATATATATATATATATGTACGCATGTATGTGTGATTGTATTACACGGAGGAAGTCAATCTACTGAAGAGTCCTATCACGTTTCTGCTTTTCTTTACCAACGCGTTTTGTCTTCCGAAGGATTTTATCAATAACAAAAGAGAAAAATGTCACTAAAGAGTAAATTTATTCAATAAAATTGCCATTGGCTTCAACCACGGCCTCGAGACGGCTACGGAATCTCTTGCAATTCTTCTGGACGGTCTCCTTGTTTTAGTTGGTAAATGATGCCATAATCCTCGCCTTAAGTTCATCTTTGATGTTACAAGGAGTATTGCTGATCTCTCGCTCAACTGCGACCACACATAATAATCAAGGTGTTGTAGTGTGGGGAGTTACGTGGCCAGATCTAAGGGGTGATGTGGTTTCAGAAATTGTCTGACAGCCATGACTGGGTTCTCTTGCTTGTGTGACATGGCGAAGAGTCCTGTTGCCAGACATAGGTCCTTCCAGCAGCCACCTTCTTAATCCCATGCAGCACAACCTCCTCAAGGCAATTGATGTAGGCCTTGAGGACACATGGCACAGTGGATAAAGGCGTTGGTTAGATTCAGTGACAGGACCTAAAGAGTGTGAGTTCAATACCCGGTTAAGGCAGTGGAGAACTTTCAGTGGAAAATTAACAGGAGTTAACTGATAACTGACATCCATTAAAAATGGCACGTGGAACTAGAACAGTCTACTCCAGTGAGCGAAATAAAGGGATCAGTTCAACATTCCAACCACCTGAAGAAGGCCGGAGCGTACAACGGCCGAAACATTGTAATAAATATGGCGACAAAGATGAGGACAATAGTCCGAATAATGTAATATATATATATATATATATATATATATATATATATATATATATATATATATATATATATATATATATATATAGTAATTATCAATGTGTTACCAGACAAATGGAATTTTACTCTTTATTTTTATAATTTATAATTGTTAATTTAAAATTCCGTTGCTATGGTTACACGACATTTATTCGTTTTCAGTAGCGCCGAAAAGATAGAAAGAGTTTTAACGATAGAAGAAGTATTTGCATAACTTCCTTATGGTGAGATCAGGTTGGTAATAATTATCCAACAACGAGCGAATCAGTTACGTCTATTTGTGTGTGTGTGTGTGTGGGTGTGTGTGCTCGCGCGTGTATGTGTGTGTTTAATTGTATCCTGCTTTTTTTTTTCTGGAGTCTTTTGTACATATTTTTTATCCGGGTTGCCACGTGTGTCCGTATATTAGATTTAGTTTTATAAATTTTATCATTTTTTTTTCTACGGTCCTTTGTCACACACATAATCCCCAGTAATTTCATCAGAGATATGGCATATTGAATGTTAAGAAAACCTTGTAGAATTGCAACCAACATTAGGTTGTTGTGCATCCGTATTTTCTGCGCGCTGGTCCGTCATTTAGTTTTCAAAATCTTCGTCTGGAAGTAATTTTTAAAATTCTTTGAATTTTTTTTTTTTTTTTTAACTGCCATAATTTTCTCCAAGGGGAAAAACAAAACAAGAAAACAAACATGAAACTAATGCAGAGAGAGAGGGGGAGGGAGAGACAGATAGACAGAGACAGAGAGAGGGAGGGAGAGAGAAAGAGCGCTTGAGAGAGAGAAAGTAGGAATCGTTCAGATCTCGTTCTCAGTTATCGTCACCCAATAAGTCAACGTTGACGACATCGTAGGCGATTTATGATTTTAAATGGGCAGTAGTTTGCTTTCAAGAAACTTAATAAGAAGGAATGTTATTCAGTTTTTATCGTCGATAATTTGATTTAATTTGCCAAATAAATACGGCATGATATCATAGTAATGTTTCTGCCATATACTGAAATGGCTTTTGTATTCATTATAAATTTCAGTCATATACCCATGTAGGTAGTTAACAAATTTTTTTACAATACAATGTCGAAGAGCCACTTAAAGTAGAAATCCAAATTTAAAAAGATAGACGCTTCTGTCCAAGCCTTGGTCAGAAGCGTCTATCTTTTTAAATTTGGATTTTTAATGTAACTATAACAACAGAGATATTTTGATTTTATTTTTGTCTTGAAAAAGTCGGAAGACGAAACGCGTCGCCGGCAAAATCTAAGATTTTTCTAATTGTCATTTTATACCAATCTGTCTTGTCCACAGAATTGATCTGGAAATTTAATTATATATTTATTTATATATATATACTTAAATATATATATTTATATATATGACATAATTTAGCTCTTGAAAATACATTTCAATTGAGCACTGTTGAGTGATAAGCTAATTCTATAAACAACAGCCACCTGCACTAATGCAAAGCTCATCAGTAAAATGAATGGGGCACTTTGGCTGACTGGCATTTGTTTACATTTGTAAAAACAATACGCTAGATTTAGTTGTGTAACTCTACCGAGTGAAGATAGCTCTGGCTGACACAAAATTAGTTGTGTTTCAATCCTGGCTTGAGGCATTCGAAAGTCTAGTCGCACTGAGGAGCTGTGATACAGCGAAACAGTACTGTCTGTGAATGACATATTTATTTATATATATATATATTTATGTATATATTTATATATATATATATATATATTTATATAGATATATATTCATATAAATATATATATATATATTTATATATCTATCTATATATATATTTATATATATATATTTATATATATATATTTATATATATATATTTATATATATATTTATATATTTATATATATATTTATATATATATTTATATATATACATATTTATATATATATTTATATATATATATTTATATATATTTGTGTTTGTATGTATATATATATATATATATATATATATATATATATATATATATACATATATTTATATATATATTACGCGAATCATTCATATGATAAGCAGATAATGAAATTAATGATATGGCAAGAATCACTCTCGCAAACAATTTTTAATGATAAAATACATTAACCTCGAATCCGTTAATGAATGGTATGATCCTTGTTTATAAATTCCGGTTTTATCAGGTCTTTTTTTACTACTAGCTTTCAATCCTTTCATACGATCATCCTCAGGTAAGGAATAGGTAAGTTTTTTTACATCCAGGTAATAACAGGACATCGAAAGATAAAGTGTAATCTGAAAGAAGTGTTTTTAGAAATGTGATATTGTTAACTGTAAGAATACTTTTGAAGCGCGCAGTCACGACGTGCAGTCACGACGCTAATATGAGAATTCTTTTTTAGAAGTAGCACCACATAATTGATATTAAAATAACCGATCCGACGTGCGAATTCCTGATAATAACTGTGACATTACTCTATTTATTGAACAATTTAGTTCATGCCACCTTTACTAAAAAAAATATCCTACTTCTACAAAAGAATTCTCATATTACTATATTAGTACAAGAACGCACAATTTTAAAATGTAAAAATTCAGAAATTTAAATAGCTGGGAAGGTCTTTTTTTTAATAAATAAATAAATAAATAAAGGCGAAAAATGTGATACTGAAAGCCGGTGGAGCATTGAAATAAAAAATATCTTCCAAAAATAAAAATTATTAAGAAACAGAACAAAAATCGTTCTAAGCAAAGTAGAGAGTGCCGAATATCTGTGCAATATCAATATTGCAGTAAATGCTGGACCATTTACTTACAAATGAAGAGATAGAGATGTGGGTCTACAGAAGGATGCTACGAATACTATGGACAGAGTATATGAGCAATATGAAAGTTTTTTTAAGAAAATCGAAAACGGACACTTATACTTCAAATAAAAATGAACTGTTAAATTTCTGGGACACATAATGAGGAAAGAAGACTTGGGTCACCTGACACTTGCAGGACATACTGAAGGAAGGTGTAGCTGAGGGAATCAGCGAGGAACCTACGTGATGAGATTATGTAAATAGATGATAAAGTGGCGACAAACATTACGTAGAGCTACGGAAGATAGGAAATTATGGAGGGCCAATATCGCACATGCCCTGGGGGACACTGTATATAAAAGATGTTCGAAGTTATTTATAACAAACTATTGGAATTAGATATGCTACCTACAATTTTGACAGAACAAAAGAATTTATTATAAGGACAAGTCCACGGTGAATTTAAATCATCAACAATTTTTGGTCAAACAGAATCCCCAATTTCCGAAGATCTGCCCTGAATCGTACAAAAAATGCAATAAAACTAAGCCATTATTTAATTAGAAAAGCTTTAAATTGCTTTTATGAATAAAACATATTATGGACACTATTGTCTTAAGAACAAACGTTTTTCCGATGAATAAGTAATTTTTACAAGAACTGTTTTCATTTTTAAAGTTTTCATTAGAGTAATTTATGAAATTCAAAATTTTTGTTTTTTAATCTGTAGTAATATTATTATTAATTATATTAAATTTAAATTGTATTTACTAATAATAAATGAAAAAAATTCACAATTCAATGAACTCCAGTCTTTTAAAAAATATTTTGAAATTTGTTTTTGTGTATGCATAAACTTGTCGATTTTTTGTAAACATACACGATATTATCAGGAAATATGAGTGGTATCTTTAAAAAAAAGTTTAAAATCTGTTAATAATTTTCTAAAGTTTTCTCAGCAAGTGCCTTTGTAAATAAGTCTATAAAGTCAAAGTACTTAAAATTCAATAAAATATTAAATTTCTTAAAGTGTTTTACGTGGTATTGCTCAAGTTATTTCTTTCAATTCTCCCCCACCGTTACTTATTTCCTAAACATCAGGCTGTCGATAAATCACTCAACACGTCAGAAAAACAATTCCTCAGTATTAAAAAATGTCTTTTAAGCTATATGTTAAACAAAAAAGTAACATTTTTTTTCAATTTGGATTAATTAAAGTTTCAATCAGCTAATTTTCTTCAAATAATACTTCAGATAAATATATTTTAATTTGTAAAGCCTTTTAAAAACGAGATTTATTTTGTGTTGACTTATCTATCAATTTGGACGTATTTATAGATTTTACTGAGAAAAGGTGAAAAAATTAAAATCAATTTAAATTCGTTTTGAAATACACCAAAGTATTCTGCTTATTACGATTATTAGATGGGAATTGAAACTAAAATAAAAACTCCAAAACAGATTTTTCAGTTTGTAAAATGTACTTTAAACTTTGGTATTGCTTTTTTGAGGTACCTAAATATTGTGACCAAATCAATGGTTACGGAATAACAAAGAAGTGTTTGCAGATAAGTAGTAGTTTGAATAGTAAATGAACAGAATAGTATTACACGTCTTGAGAGAGAGCGAGTACACCGAATCATTCCTCCCGAGGCTTAATCTCTAACCAGTCTTATACTTAGTGGGAGAGTCTACAATCGACTCATTGGAGGGAGGATGCTACAACACTAAATAAGGACAATTACTAATTTATTTTATTAATTCTTTTACTTATTTTTGTATGAAATGTAATGATACATAAATCCATTCAAATTTTATGTCAGGTGGCCAGTAACATGTTTTTTTCCCAAATATGTCAAAATGCGTGGCGAGGGATAATACATAAAAAAGTTAGATCAAGTGTAGGTTTTTCTGATTGTAATAAACTACATTCCTATTTTTAAAAATAATTTCACCCCAAGCAAGGGGGAATGCCACTAGTAAGCAGGGGGTTACAAAGAGTAAAAGTGAGAGAAAAGACTGGGTATAGGGGAGATTAAGGAAAGGGTAAAAGATAAACGGGATTCAAGAAGATAGAAGATGGCGATTGACGTTGCATTTAAATTTTTGAAGATTCTACTTATCAGTGAAGCAAGTAAATGGAAGAGAGTTCCACAGTCGGGAAGTGCGAGAAAAGAAACTGTTAAAGTAGAAATGGCGATTGCTTTTTAGCTATTTCAACAGTAAAAGGGTGGGAACTAGATGCCAATCTAGTAGCATGCTTAAAGTCATGTAGTCGAGACACCAGGGAAAAAGTTTGTCAGAGCCGTTGACACGAAAATATTTGTAAAAAAGACAAAGGGAAGCCATGTCTCGTCGTTGAGAAAGTGACTGAAATCAAGATGCCAAGTCAGTATTGATTATATTGCAGATCTTTCTTTGGATTTTGTCAAGAACATTGAAATGAATAGCAGGAGCACAAGACCAGATATGGCTACAGTATTCAATGCACAGTTTGAATGGTAGATTTGTAAATGGGCAAGATTGACTCTAACAAGAAAAACTTTCTGGCACGATGCAGTGACCCAACTTTCCTTGCAGTAGATGCAGCTATTTATTCGATGTAGTCGTTCTACTTCAAGTCAGTTGAAAACGTGAGGCCAAGGAGGAGCAGTATGTCGCTCTCCAGGAGTCTAGCACCAGCCATGCTGATGGTGAGCAAGAAAGTTTCTCTATGGCGGTTTTTTAGAGGCATTAAATTTTACCAGCCATTTCCTGCACTAGTTAACCATTGAATGGAGGTCATTTTCAAGCAACAGCCATGTTTACTTTGCCAGCTCTGACATATTATGTTAGTCGGAAATTCTTGTCTGGTGGGAGAGTGGAAAGAGATGTTTACCGACACTACCGCTTGATCAGAGTTGCCAAGAGGGCAGAGCAACATAATATGACATGAATCAGAGATAGAGGTAAATAAAAGATCTAGAAGAGAAGTGTGTCCATCAGGGTTACTGGGGAAACGCACGGGGAAATCCACCACTTGCGTGAGACATTCAGTGATCAAGAAGCTCAGGGTTTCAATGCAAGGTCAGTCACAGATTGTTAAAGCCACCTGACATGGTGGGATTAAAGTCACCGAACACAAATATATTTGCAAACGGGTGTAAGGAGATGATCCTGTCTATATTATCAGAAATGAGTTTAGTAGAGAGAGACAGTGACACATGTAAAATTCAAGAGAGATTTCCCTAGCCAGCGGGAGATGTTCGTGGACATAAACTACCAGAACATGCATGTGGGCATGAAAGTCCTTCCTAAAAAGAGGAAGATAGTCATGAATCGATAAATCAGAGGAAGTGATTCCAGAGTTATGATTAGTTTCGCAGAAAACTAGGATGTCCGGAGACTTTTCAAAGAGGAACGATTCCACACTGCAAAAGTTGGTACGAATACCACGCATGTTGAAAAAAGAAAAATTAAGGGTGTTTTTTTGTTATGCTGATTTAGTAACTCAAAGAAATTGATGTCAAGCTAATTAACATCTACCTTTTTCATAAATGAAATATGGCAAAAATCTCTACTCAATGCTCAATAGCCTCTGTTTAATCTACCATGTACTCAACCTACACCCAATCCACTGTACAGCTAGCCTCTACATAATCCAGTGTATAAACAAATCCTACTTAAGCCTTCGCCGAATCAACGCCAACTTAATCCTCCAGAAAATCCATCTCCACTGAACTCTCCTCATAATCAACGTCGACTTAAATCTCCTCTCAATCAACCTCCACCCAACCAAGCGTATAATCAACGCCCACTTAATCCACCAAAAATCTCTACTTAATCCTCCACAAATCTCTAGTTAATCCTCCGCACATTCAACCTCGTCTTAATCCTTCAGTAAATCAACCCTAACATAATCAACACCGATTCACTCAACCTCCACTTAATCCAGTGTATAATCAATTTCTACTTAATCCTGTACAAAATCAATTTCTACCTAATCCTCCACAGTCAACCCCCAATTATCAATACCACGCAATGAACCATCAATTAACCAACCACAATCTCAACTTCCAAATAACCCTCCATATAATTAATCTTCCCCACAATCAGAATTGAGTTATGACTCGACACCGTCAACCTACAGTTATCTCAGCACATAATCAATGCCTACTTATTCCTCCAATCAAAATCGACTTTATCCTCCACAGAGTCAACTTCCAATTATCCCTCCACGCAATCAACCTCGTCGTAATCTCCCACACACCTCTTAATTTTCCACATAATCTATCCTTACTTAATCCTTCACCTAATCAACGCCCACTTGATCCTCAATATAAACAACACTTCACTTAATCTTCGACAAAATCAACAACCACTTTTCTTCGTTCTTTATTGCATTTCCTTCGTTTGCACTGAAAACAGTCGTCTTCTTCTTGGTTTTCTATTATTGTTACTAATATTTGTTTGTTCCCTCGTTTTGAGACTTTAAGGCTTTGATCCCTTAAAACTATTTTTATATATAAAAGGGCGCATAAAAAGCAAAGTCTTATGAAAAGATAAAATATGTATAATTATTTCTAAGAAAACTCGCTTAGACTTTTCTATGAGATTCATAACCAAACCGGATTTTTTAAATATCATTTATGAGCCTAAAAACATATCTAAAAATTGCTCGGTTTTCTCGTTCAAATATTTCCTTTCGGGATTTCGGGGTCATTAAAATAGTTGTGGTTAAATTCATTCAGGTCACATTTCAGAGCAAAAAATCTCTTATACTTGACATTGCGTTTCGTGTTTTTAATTTTACGCCCACGTCATTTAGAAAAAAGAAATAAATATCTTTTCCTTTCAACATATATTTCAATCGTCAGCATTTTATAAAAATTCATATAATCAATTATTCAGAATTTATTTGATTATTTTGACGGCCGATATTTTTCTTTTACGAACCAAAAAGCGGTTAATGATGATTTGGAAATTTGAGAAATGTTCATGATCCGTATTGCACAAGTTTTTCGGACTAGAAATGGCGAGAAACCAAGCCTCGAGTTATTCATGGAATAAAACAAAATGCTGATGAGTGTCGCCATAATTGACTAAGATGTCTATATAAAATAATATATCATATGATTTTTTTTGTCAAAAATGTTAAAATTTCACATGAAACGAATCAGTTCCAGAAATATGTACGAACGAAAAATGTCCTTTCCCGAGCATCTTTTCAAAATTCTTTTTTATTTATAAGTTTTCGTAATTTTTAAAAGTCATTGTAGAAAATGAAAATATAATTGTTCCCTATACTTCAACAGACATCAGTATTATAAAGCTAAAGTTTTCAGTATTTTTATGTATGAAATGTTTAATTGATATAAATTCATAACATATCTGTTCAAGCTTAGATATTATTTAGCTTGTTTTTCTAGGATTTTACCGTTCTGCTGAATTGTATATTTAAAAGAATATTTCTAAATTTGAGTCAATAAATTATACGAGGAATTTACCGATATCGTCAACTTGCTGAAAATAATATCCATTCAAGAAACCTTACAAAAAGTGAAACAATTGAAGGTTTGAATGTTATCGTTAAGGAAACTATACAGCGTGTAGAAGTAGTTCTCATATTATTTCTATGTTCGTTTGAATCATGAGGATAGGCTCTGCCATACTGTAAAATCACCGGTCGAATTCTTTACCGCTATAAATGTCTTCTCTTTATAAACCGCCATTCAAACGAGCCAATTGCTCACTGTAGCATTGGTGCAGTAAAAGTTTATCCAGTTTTCAGCATTTGGTAATAAATTATTCTCTTCGAAGACAAACAAAAATAGCGTTTTTCTCAATCGGATTTAAATCGTGATTTTGAAGGTTGCCAATACAAACTCGATGTTATTCATTCTAAATTCTTGTAGTAAATTTAATTTTCTACTATTGACTAGCCAGTCCCATGAAAACAGCTTTCTGTGTCGAGCAAGAAGAGAAAAACGAGTGCTTGAAAATGATTAAAATTACTTTACTTATTTTCATTCGATACGTTTTATTTTATTTCTTAATGAAAGACGTTTCTCTTCGTAATTTCATATGGAACCTATTTCTAAGAAAATGACAAATTTTTCTTCCCACCTTTTCATGGAGAACCGATTTTTTGAGTTTCTGAATTTTTCATAATGCTTGTAAACGTACTACATTTGATAATATTTTTTAAAATGAGATTGATAAACCTACTGTTTCAGTACAATCAAAAGTGATTTTTAATGAAGCTATAGAAGGCTAAACGCGACAAAAATAGAACTAACATTTAGGTTAATCCAATACTAACTATAACCGTGGAATTTATTTGAGGAAAACTCCAATATTTTTTTTCTTTTTGAAAATATATACTTCAGCATGAATGAAAATAAAATTTATTAGAATTGAAATAGAAACAGTTCTCTTAAAGAATTCCATAATTAGCTCCAACATATGTTAAATGGACAGAGATTATAATATTTTTTGTGTGGACATTAGAAATAGCAATTTTCTCTGGTTTTTAGTTACAAATTTAACAAGTGCCACATTGTTTCTCATGGAATTTTACACATAAAAACATAACACTGCCTTGAGAAAAAATAGCAATAATTAAATTTTCAGACTCCTAAACACAATAAAGCTCATTTCAAAATGAAGACACGATAAAAAAATTACTACTGTAGTACCTACAACATCATCACCCCCCAAAAAACTAAGCAAAGTCCCATGACGTAATTCTCATTAAATTTATTCCAAATGTCAAAATTTAGAACCAAAGAAAAATACTGACGATATTGAATTGTCATTTATAAATTCGCATGAAGCTAAACTTCATTTAGTAATAAATATTGTCCTAACCTTTGTCGTTTCAGCCGTTGTGGCTTTAGGCCTTCATTAGGTGTATATCGATCCGTGTAAACCACAAGGACAGCAGAATAGTGGATTAAACGTTGGTTCGTCAATTTATTGACATAGTAATTGTGATTTCAATCCCTAGGCCGGACAGCGTGTATTTGAACTCAATGGACGAGTAATAACTGGTGGAACGAGAACTGTCTATCCTTGTAGATTAAATATAGAGTTCAGTTCGGAATTCCCTGTAGGTTACCCGGATCGATATACACCTGATGAAAGCCAGAGGGCACAACGGTCGAAACGTTATGATAACAACAAAGATGAGGCCAATAATCCGCATCTAAATAGTGTAAATAATGATCTTTTCATCCTAGAAATTCAAACAAAAAGGATATTTTTCCTGTGTGCTCCCACCTTATACTTTTGTAGCATAAATTTACACGAATGTATTAGGTTGGTTACTCGCTGGTCCCATCTGCCTATCCTGCTTTCAGTATGTCATGTGTGTGTCAAATTCTCCAAGCCTTCCCTCCTCAGTATTTGTCACAAAAATTTCAACTATTTCTTTCAAAGTACAGGTGCCCATTTTGCTTTCATTTTCATTAAAACGTCCTCCTTGTTCACATGTTTCGGCAGCCTTCTTCCGTATAACCATATCTCGGTTGTCTCGTCTCATTTTCATCTGTGGGGAAATTGCCCAGGTTTCACGGTCATATAAAAGGATTGATATTACATACTATTTCAGAACTCTTTCTTTGTTTCCAAACAAAATTTCCTGTTTCTTAATACTTAGTCTAGTTTTTGGAAGACATTTTCCGATACTCCAGTGGCAACGCGAAATACATTCAGAAAAAAATCTCTTTCAATACTCTATACATTATTGTAATTTTACTTAATGTTTAATCCAACCCTGGTAGTATGGTAACTGTTAACCATACTACTTCCTCAACTCTTTACGGCCATGTAGGTGATCACGTAGCCGAGTAATTACAACGTTGACATTCCGACCACAAGAGACGTGTTCGAATTTCACCCTGGTCGAATTGACATGGTGGTAACATTTTGATATTAGCCTGGGGAGACAATCGCTGTACGCCTCACCGTTGGGAAGAGTTTGAAAACCATATCACGGGTTGATCCAAGTCTTGTGAGTTAAATTTGGCTGGTGCAACTGTTCGGAAGCCGTCGATGGTTGTACTAGCACTAAGTTACAAGTTATCGTGACCGAGGTTTTGAGAGTGCTGGCCTTGTCCAGACTGTTGATACACACCAGATTAATTATGTGCATTCACCCAGAAACTAACGAAGATCTGCATTATAAACCAATAGTTGGCTCTGTAGGTGTTGAACAAACACACATGTGCCTGATCAGGCATCTGCAACAGGGATTAGCTAGTTACCCTATAGGACAAGTATACACAGATACGAGCTTATTTTGTAAGGCCCGCTTATTATTTTTCAAATAATTTTTTTTTCGGATTTTTTTTTCGCTTTTATAAATTAAAGAATATCCATCGAAATGTTCCGGGTGGCACTATTTACTTGGTACGAAAGGGTGTTCTATACTTTGGGCTACGTATTATGCTGTCTTTGTAAATATTTGCGCACTTCGTTGTAGTGCAGTGGTGGGTAATATGGTCTCGCGGTTCACCTCTGAACAGTGAGTTCTTATTGGACACCCCATAACTAAAAAAAAAAAACAAAAAAAAAACAAGATATTGACTTTCCACATTATTTTTAGTGTGTACACCTGTTTGATTTGATATTCCTGTTTTGCATTTTCTTAAACAGTAAAATTAATATCAACTGGCCTAGAAGCTCCACCGAAAAGAAACAGGAATCGAACCGGTATCCCCTTTTTTCCACCAGGGAACCACGCCTATAACAAAAGTGTTAAGTTACCAATTTGGTCATGTGAGGCCCGTACAATAAAGCAAAGCTCAAATACTCTAGGAATGTACATCTCTCCTTGGAACTTCTTCGAATCCATATTTCCTAGCTTCGTTTTCTTGGACGAAAAGTAAACACATTAACGTATTAATTTCATTGCTTAAGAAAAAAATTTAAAAAAATCGTCAACTGAAACATGTGTCTCCAATAAAAATATTTATAGTCATCAGAAATAATGTCGGCTAAAAATTTATTGAAAAATTACACTACATTAAACAAAAGCTTAAGACGGAACTCGGCGAGAAAATGATTACCGTATTTGACGGCATATAAGGCGTACTCGTTTTTAAAAAAATATCTTTCAAAATTCTCCTGCGTCTTATATGCCATATGTAGGTTTCCTAATTTTACTAATTACTAATTTTTTCTTGATTTGCCCTGCTGAAATTTGGGTGCATCTTATACACCCGTGCCTCATATATGCCGTTAAATACGGTATATAATGTTGACGCTACACACGAACAAAAGTTGGGAAGACAGCCCTCATCGATACTGGAAAAATCAATGACAATTACAGAACCTGAGAAACCTATTTTCTCGAAAAAATGTTTTAATCGAAACATTTTATAAATTTCAACCACCAGTAGGACTGACTGCTCGGTCAATGAATGCCAAATGTTTCCTTATAAGTAAACGGCTGATATTATTATTACCATTAAAAAAATTCACGGATTTGAGAAATCTATTTTTTTTTTAAATGTTTTAAGAGAAATATTTTCTAAATTTCAACCGCTAGAACGCTAACTGTTCAGTCAATGAATATCGAATATTTCCTCATAAGGAAACGACTAATCCTACCATTAACATGCATGTGATCTTGTACTAAAACAAGGCTTAGTAAATAACAATTAAACATCATGGCCTCAAGTATGTGTCTATATTTCTGAGATGAGGTATTATGTACATTATTTACATTATTCGGACTATTGTCCTCATCTTTGTCGCCATATTTATTACAACGTTTCGCTGTACGCTCCGGCCTCCTTCAGGAGGTTGAAATGTCGAACTGAGCCCTGTATTTCGCTCACTGGGGTAGACTGTTCTAGTTCCACGTGCCATGTTTAATGGATGTCAGCTTATCAGTTATCTCCTGTTAATTTCCCTCTGAAAGTTCTCCACTGCCTTAACCGGGTATTGAACTCACACTTTTTGGGTCCTGTCACTGGATCTAACCAACGCCTTTATCCACTTTGCTATGTGTCCTTAAAGACACATGGCACAGTGGAACTAGAACAGTCTACCCCAGTGAGCGAAATAAAGGGTTCAGTTCGACATTCCAACCACCTGAAGAAGGCCGGAGCGTACAACGGCCGAAACGTTGTAATAAATACGGCGACAAAGATGAGGACAATAGTCCGAATAATGTAAATAATGATCATGGCTCCAAATCAAATATCTTCATAATCTATCTGGGTGATTGTAACCTTTCTGTGTGGGCGGGGGGGATAACTCAATATTTTACTATTATCGGAAGTAGAATCATAAGACCTGACTTCACCCTCAAGCTCCTTCCGTCACGATATCACGTAGCAGACATTTTTTTCTTTCTTTGTTGTCTTTTCTAGTCTTCAAGTTCAGACGTCTGTGATGAAAAGACCACAGAAGCATATGGAAAGATGAACATAACATACCCCTGTCGGTCAATTGTGGTTTTCCGTTCCACCTGTTCCCCCAACAAAGCGTCCGACCAACAGCTGCTCAGCCGGCACAACAAAGATAATACACTCATACCTTTCAGTTCAACCGAAGGGAAGTAAAACAAGGGAAGAAACACAGAAAAAAAAAGTTCCCCCCCACACACACACCAGAATTAGGAGTGCACGTAACACAGACAACTACTGTGGTGGAAGGGCACCGCAGCGTGGTGTAATGGTTAGCAAGCTTGTCTCGCTAAAACAATTACGACTGAGTAGTGAGTTCGATTCTTACTTGGTGACTCATACTTTCGGCCTTGTACCACATCTAAGCTACGCTTAGACAATCATTTATCGTGTAAATTACTCCTTGGAGTGATTTGTAACACATTAATTATCATATCTCAGTTGCGTCTCTGTCTTTGGACAGAGTGCACTCAGGGGCGATTCCGCCAAAGGACAGAGTCGCAGCTGAGGAAAATTATACTGAGAGTTGCCGGCCCCGGGGAACAGCTGCCCGAGGTCGCGCCTTCTCATTGCACTAGAGAGAAGAATCGGTGTACGCACCGAGGACTGCCCAACCGACGGTTGCGGCGGTTCGGGGAATTTTTGTTCCTTTCCCGGGTGCACGCGCTCGGGCTCCCCACATTAAACCGACCTTTGTGTCACAACCTGACCTCGTGGGGGCTGAGTAAATACAAACTACTCTGATGGAATTGTCAAAAATTATTTTACATACACACACACACACACACACACATTCTTCTGATGCCATTTAATTAAAAGACAATTTGATGTACGTAGGTCCTTACTTTCCGTACAAACAATTAATTTTACTTTCGCTGGATTTCACAGTTAATTTCGATTATTTCCAAATTTATTGCCGAGTTATAAAAATTATTATCGAGCAAAAACATTCGTCGCAAAAAATCACGTCGCAAAAAATCACGTAAAACATCGCCGAAAACAATCGCAGTAATGAAAACTTGCGAATCCAATATTTCGGGATTGCGGATCTGGATCCGACTCGGAATGCTTTTAATTTGATCACAAATTCGGCTTGATTTCAAAATGATACATGTTGGGATACGGCCTCTAGGAGTAAAGTGGAAATAATGTGACATTGGCATTTATTAAATTAGATTTTCAGATATATTCATTCGTTTTTATGAAAATTATTTGAATTACCACGCAAAATATTTTTACCAAAGTCTTTTTTGGTGTTTTGTAAGTCAATTCTTCCTCTTCAACATTTTCGTACCGTTTTTTTCGTTTGTTTTAAA
>OZ038478.1:124443101-124503101 GCA_964036315.1 Acanthosepion esculentum | reverse complement strand
AAAACAGGGAAAACAATCTACTATCTTTCCCAAGCGGTTATGACAATTCACAAATAATAACGTGGGGAGGCATGATCAACTACATCCTGAATTAATATGGCATTTAAAAAAAATTCTATGAAAGATTAATCCCAACACATCATTGTTCATGTGATGTAGTTTTCTTTTACTCCCTGTGCATGGCGCAGTCTTTTCTTTATTTAAGAGATTTATGCCTGCGATAAAATGATGTGAGGGTAATTGTCCAAATTGAAGCAGTACCATATGTCTAAATATTTTTGATAGTCGTTTATTTCATATACGGCATGTTATAATGTAATTTATATATGCTAGGCTTTCAAAATTAAAATATCCACATCGTTTAATTCCTTTTATATATGTTTACTTTTTTCCTTAAAGATGCTGGAGAATGGCCAGTGTCTTGAACCACCCCAGAAAGTACCCGACAAAAGTTAGATCAAGCCAAAAGTGAAGTATTGCTGTCATATCTGGACTGAAGCTGCCCAGACCTCACTTTCCATCTTTAACAGAGTTCAAAATCGTTTACGTGAGCTTGTGGGGTATCACTTATTTTCTACCCTATATCTCCTTCTCCAAAGACGCAACATCACAAGACTATCGCTACTCCGTCGCTAGTTCCATAGCAAATGTTCAGACGAGCTCCATTCTTTAGTTCTACTAGTTCAGACCTTTACAGCTGAGAATTGCAATACTTTGTCTACAGAGCTGCATTATACTCTTTCCCATTAGTATTCCATTTGTAAGAAAATCTACCGAGACAATTTATTCCCAAGAACCGCTTATGGAATAGGCTCCCACGTGGATACTTCCCGGAGCACTACTATGGAAATAAATGAAAAAATCTTTTAATTTTATGTATAACGCTTAATATTCCAATTATTTATTTTACTGAAACAAGAACTGCTAAGTTGTTCCAAATATAAAACACATTCTGGCGTATATAAACGATGACGCGGCATTTATTTGATGTCATAGTCTTAAGCAATATAGGCGCACGATCAAACACACAGCCAGCATTATACCGTAAGTAACGACCTAAACGACGCACAGATATATTAGATTCACCCCCATTTCACTTAGACATTTTCAGGATCATTTTTAGTGTATTTAAGCATGTTAATATTTAAAGAGAGTTAGTACCTTAAAAACATTGCAAAAAACATTTTTACTGCACCGGGAATCATTGTTGTATATAAAATGCAAGCTAGCAGTAGAGCTGAAGACGAATCAACAAAACACAATAGTAAAAATAGGCTGCGTGATTACAGTAATAAAATATTGCAGAAGAAAACAGAGGAGAAAAATGATGAACAGCAAGCTATCACTACCGTTGAACTTCAACGAAAACACATTTTACCATTACCATTCAGTTATATCTTTTCTTTCCAGCTGGTTAATAATAAGAGAGTGTTGTGGCACATTTAGGCGTGACGGTTCATCTGGTACCGAGGAAGGTCGTCGGTACTTAGTTATGATAATCACTTTTACAATACCACTTTTAATAATAATAATAATAATAATAATAATAATAATAATAATAATAATAATAACTAGTGGTATCCTTGATGATTTCAAGGTTTTGGTATTTGAATTTCTAATGAATCAATTTTTAAGCTAATCAAAGAATAGTCTCCTTGCGAGTTCTACTAATATAAAATAACCGTGAAAATCCCCCTATTGCATCGTTAAATATTTGAGCTTAACAAATTTAACAAAATATTTCGATAAAATTCTTCTCTTTTAATCATCGAAGAGAACCCTTTTTACCTTCCCTCCAGGAGAGTGATTCATTGCTACTTTGCAGGCTAATTTTTTCCGCCGATATGAAGTGGAAAGATTATATTGAATCAATTGCTAGGCCTGCTAGTAGGAAAATTGATTGCCTGTGTCGCGCTAGACAATTTTTCTCGTCAGAATCTATCTTACATATTTATACGTCTACCATTCGTCCTTGATTTGAATACTGCTGTCACATCTGGTCCGGTTCTCCTGCTATATATTTAAAGAATCTGACCAGGCATCTCGTCTTCAATTGCTTTTCCATCGCCGTAATTTCACTTCCTTGTGTCTTTTCTATAAATACTTTCATGGCAATTGTTCTGATGAACTTTTTCTATGCTACCTAGACTTAATGAATTTAAGCGCAGTACTAGATTGGCGTCAAGGTCTCATCATTTTACAGTTGAATTGACGAGATGTAACCGTAAGTTCTATGCTAACAGTTTCTTCTATCGCACTTCTCGCTTGTGGAACTCTCTTCCGATTTCTCGCTTCGTAATCAACTTTGATCTTCAAAAATTTAAAAACAATGTCACTATTTATGTTTCTTCTTAATTCTTGTTGTTTTACTGTTCTCTCTCACTAATAGTTTTCTTTTTCGTATTCCCTAACACTCAGTAACCCCTTGCTTCTTAGTGGCTTTATTGCCTTGCTTGGGGTGAAATGATAAAAACAGTTTATTATTTAAAGAATTGAGAGGGTACAAATAAAAAGATTTAAAATTTACATGGTTTTCCATTTCATCGAAGGAAACATTAAAACAAATAAGAGCGTTATCGCCTGATTGATTCTTTCACTAAAACCAAACTGCGTCTCTGATATGTCTTTTCCTTCTTTACGTGTGATCAAAACGGAATAGTCCATTATTTGTGTGGTATTGACAGGATGTAACGTATGTACTAATTAATTAACTAAATAAGAAGAAGAAGAAGAAGAAGAAGAAGAAGAAGAAGAAGAAGAAGAAGAAGAAGAAGAAGAAGAAGAAGAAGAAGAAGAAGAAGAAGAAACTAATAATTAAATAATAATATTAATAATAATAAACTAAGTAAATCGAAGTACGCTCCGGCCTTCTTCAGGTGGTTGGAATGTCGAACTAAATTTGTGCCATAATGGTGTCACGAGCTTTTGTATCGTATTTTTTAATTTTTTATCTGTGTCGTTTTTATTATTATTATTATTACTACTACTACTACTATTATTAGCAGCAACAGAAGAAGAAGAAGAAAAAGAAGAAAAAGAAGAAGAAGAAGAAGACTACTATTACATTTTACACCAGAGTTGCATTTTAGTACGCTGCTCTTTTACTCGGTTGCCTGACCATAACTAGTTGAGCATGTCTTCTAAATGCTGACGAACTTGTTCATGACCAGTTGTACGAGATTACTATGATAAAGTGTCGAAAAGGCTGCTTTTAAAGTGTGAAGTATTGGGAAGTCCAGTCGACTTGGAAGTCACATCTAGATACTTGTAAACACACTTAATTGGAGATCGTTTGAACCGCCTGGATTACTCAAACTGAAGGTATTTCTAACTAACCCTCATCTGCAAGGTTAATAATCTGTTTGTATCAAAACCTATCCCTATATCGTATATATTTGGATGTGATACATGTGCCTGCTCTACCTTTATCTGGATGTCATGATGATTATAATGAGCTTCGCCCAAAGACGCATTCCAAAAACTAGGCAGAGTATTACGAGACAGGAGGATTTCGTTGGTAACAATGAAAAGAGTACTGAGCTGTCACGTGATATCTATCCTCCTTTACAGCAGCGAATGGTTGACAGTCTTATCAAAAATGAAGAAGAGACTCGAGGCAACGGAAGTATGGTTCTACAGAAGGATACTATGGATACCATAGACCGAATATATGAGCAACGATTAGGTTTTGGAGAGGATGCAAACAAGAAGGAAGCTTATGCTTAACATCAGGAAGAGGCAGCTAAAATGTCTAGGACACGTAATGAGAAAGGAGGGCTTGGAGAATTTGATACTTACAGGGCGGATAAAAGGAAAATGAGACAAGGGAAAGCAGCGCGTGACATACCTAGCGGGATTAAGCAAGTGGATGACAGAACAGGGTCTGGGAGAAGTAGAAAAAGAACAAAACATATTGAGAGCTATAATGGATAGGAGGAGTGGAGAGCCATGATCGCCTATGTCATGGGGTGATACGGCACATAAAAGAAGAAGACTGTGTCAGTTTTTCAGCTTGTTGCGCTGTCAATCAATCAATCAATTAATAATAATAATAATCTATTATGGCTGCACAAGAACAACGCCTATTCACTAGGAATTACCAAACAAAAATGGTGTAGACCCAATATGTAGATTATGTTGAAAGTATTGACCACCTAATGTCTGTTTGTTCAATTCTGACACCAAAGGAAAACGAAGATCAATGTCCTGAATCCTTCCATCATTGTACTTTTTCTTACTTCTCCTTATTAAAGTCTTCGCGTGCTCTTTCACTCCCTGTAACCCACTGCATCCTAGTGGCACTATCGCCTTGCATGTGGTGAAATGACTGATAAAAAAATGACGCTGACAGATTTTAATGGCTGCTCGGTCGTATCCGAGTATGCCAGTCTGTTACTGGCGGCTAGCCAATCCCTATTCCAGACGCCTACTCAGGGACATTCTGTGTTTGTTCTACGCCACAGAACTCACCTGTAGTTTATACTGCAACTACGCTGAGCAGTCCTTAGCTACAGGTTCTGGGATAGAGTGCATCATGTGGCCTGATCAACTGTTTTATCAAGACTGGTACGCTGAAACCCTCGGTCAAAATGACTTTTGACTTCGTGCTAACGCAATCATTGATGGCTTCAGAACAGTTCAGTCTATCCAGTTTAACACACAAAGCTTGGGTCAGCTCGTGGTATGGTTTTCAGGTATTCCCCAAAGGTGATGCATGCTAGGATCGCGTCCCCATGACTATAGCATCAAGAAGCATCTTGACAAATCAACCATGGTAAAATTCGAGCTCATGCTCGGAAGGCCAATGTTCTAACCACTTGACCACGCGATGGTTCTATAAGAGCTAATGGATCAAACGTTTTAATTTAAGACTGCAAACAAAAAATTATCCTCACGTATCTGGCTGGAGTAAATGATATTATAAATATAATATATATACAGGGTGTCCATAAAGTTCGTGTGCACTTTAAATTTAACATTTTTTAAAGTGTACACGAACTTTATGGACACCCTGTATATATATATATATATATATATATATATATATATATATATATATATATATATATATATATATATATATATATAAGCAAAATTGACTGTAGAAGGTAAAATTATAACGTTCAGTAGTGAGCGCGGTGATTAAATTAGCCGACGGGAAACCTCAATATTGCATATGTAAGATGTAGGGCGATGTTTTTAGCCATTTTCTGAAATTATTGCATCTTATGTCAAATATATAGCGTCATATACGATACATATTTTTTTTATTAATATTTTACTTTTCGTGTATACAAACTCAGTGCTTTCTACCTTAGATGAAGCATTGTCGATTATTATAATTTTTCCATTAGTTTAAGAAGCTGAAACTGAAACGAAATAGTCAAACAATTATTAAGATGATTAAATTTATAATAAACATCAATTAACGTATATGTCGTAGAAGTATGCTAATTAGCTCCCGTTAAAAAATATATGATCTTATAATGGTTCCACGCAACTATCTCGCTCATCGAGTAAACCGAACGAACGGAGCTGCTTTCCACGTATTATGTTCTCTTTTGTGGAGACGTCTCTCGTAAAGGAATTTGATGGGTATAACTGATGTTGACGTGATTTACAGATGGAACCACACCTTCGTCTGCCTCGGGTCATCGATGGTTTTTGACAAGGTCACTTAGGAAGTTCATCAAAAGTGCTGTATGGCGGCATCTCCAAAAAGTCACAAAGGAATTTCCTTTTCGCATTGATAAATTCGATTCCTCGTTCTGTCTGACGTGGATATAAACTGGAATATATGTGAGTATGTGAAAGTATATGAAGAAGTAGATACGTGTGTATGGGTATCTGCGTGTATATGGGTGTGCATGTGTATGTATATGTGTACGATTGTATATGCCTTTGTATGTATCCGTGATTCTGTGTATGTGAGTACATATATGGCAAGTGACTGTGCGCATGTGTTTATGTGTTATAAACATGTTTTAAAGTGGTTATGGGTGTCTGCGTGTGTATATGTGTGCGATTGTCTATGCCTTTGTATCCATGATTATGTGTATATGACTATATATGTGCACGTGTTAAATATATAGTTGACTCTGTATGTATGTGTGTGGGAGTGGAGCTATATGTTTGCATATAAATATATGTGGGTGGTTGTCTAGGAATATATGTGTGGGTGTGTTTGTATGTGTGTAGTGGTGTGTATGTATGCGTTTGGGCGTATAGGTGCATGGGTGCGGGAGGGTGATTAATCGGATATGTGCGCGTGCGTGTATGTATATTAGCTCAAGAAAAAAAAATTGCGTGGTTAGGCTCGTGTATGTGCACGACATTGTAGTTATGGGTGTGTTTGGAGCAACGTGTATTTTAGGGGTGGTGTGTCTGCATGTAACAGAAGGGGTATATATGAAAATGCGTGTCTGTGTGTACGCCCGCGTGTCCAAAAGTAAGTATCGTGGGAATGCAAATTTTGGGAGATAATTGTTAGCAGAAAATATTTTTATACGGCTAATGTTTGTATAAAACCAGTGTGCGGCAAGTCACGCAAAACTGTTGATATTATCAATTGGACTATAAACATTTTAAAAAAAGTATGTCCACACAAAAGATGAGGATTTTTAAAGTCTTCTGAAATTGCATCAAATTGGCATTTTTCTTAAATATTATTTTTTTCTAAGCAACATAAAGACAATATTCTCAGAGAAATGAAATTACGCCCTTTTAAATGGCTGCTTACATGAAATATACCAACACGTAAACATGTTTAATGTATATACGAGGGTCAAAAATTATCCGCATATTTTTAGGTTTATCACACTGATTTCTGCTCATGCATAGTTGGTACTATTGTGGTCACGTGATCGCGCCATTTTTTTTCCTACTGTTACAGTGTAAACATAGCCGCTCTGCTAGCAGTGTGCACCAAGGAGGAACAAAGAACAGCAAGAAATCTTACTGAACTTTGGTGCTTTCCGTGGCCGATCTATCTAAAAAACACCGTAATTGTCTCTTCAAAGAGGGACTTAATTTCAAGTCCTACAGGATAACCCGTTTTGAGCTTGATGGCGACAGTTTCTCGCTGCTGTTACAGTGTAAATATGGCCACTCCGCTAGCAGCGTGCACCAAGGAGGAACAAAAAGCAGAGCTGTGATCCGATTTCTCTGGTCGGAAAGTGTGTCAGGGGATGAAATTCCTCTGAGGCTTTTAACAATTTACGGCGACAGTGCACATGAGAAGTGTGTATGAGTGGATTGAGAAGTTTAAAAGTGGCCGGACAAGCGTGACGCACGAAGAAGGAGCAGGACGCCCGTTAACCTCCACCAGTAATGAGAAGATTCAGCAAAGTTGATAGATGGTAATGGCGAACCGGCTCATCGATGAGGTAGCAATTTCTCTGCAGATTCGGCTCAGCTAGCGGAGCGGCCATGTTTAATACTGTTTAATACGGAACTATTTATGTGGCCGTCAATGGTTGCGCTAGCATGAAGTCGTAAGTCATCGTGGCCGAGGGTATGAGCGTACTGGCCTTGTTCAAGCTGTTGATCTGCGCTTTAACCCAGAACCTGCTGCTAAGGTTCTGTCACCATAGTTGCAGTACAAAAAACAGGTGGGCTCCACACAGGGCTACTTGAGAACAAATGTACACGAGTAGGCGTCATCAACAGCAAACGGGCGTACGCACAAGCGAGTAATCGGTTATTATTGTTATAAAATAACACACACACAAATATATACTGTTTATAATTTGCTACATATATATATATATATATATATATATATATATATATATATATATATATATATGTAGGAATAATATTAATAATAATATTAATATTATAATATTAACTTAATAATATTAACTTTCAACATGGACATAATATCTTGACCGTGTTTTGAAAAACGAAGACATTTTATAAAACATAAATACAACAAACTATTTCTTATTTTAACAGTTAAAATATAATCCTTGAAAATGGCTAAATGTATAGCCGAAAGCGCTCAGATAAAAAGAATATTCGGACAGATTTTATATAATTTATGATCCGAAAAGAAAAATTATTAGATCATATGAGAAACTGTATAAAAAACTAAATAAAAGCACCTTGTCAGTCCTTTTCAATAAAATGTGCATGAAAGAAGGATTGCTGCCTAAATACATATATATATATATATATATATATATATATATATATATATATATATATATATATATATATATATATATATATATATATATATGTCCTCAGTGGATAAAGGCGTTGGTTAGATCCAGTGACAGACCCAAAGAGTGTGAGTTCAATACCCGGTTAAGGCAGTGGAGAACTTTCAGAGGGAAATTTAGCAGGAGATAACTGATAACTGACATCCATCAAACATGGCTCGTGGAACTAGAACAGTCTACCCCAGTGATCGAAATAAAGGGTTCAGTTCGAAATTCCAACCACCTGAAGAAGGCCGGAGCGTACAACGGCCGAAACGTTGTGACAAATATGGCGATAAAGATGAGGACAATAGTCTGACTAATGTAAATACTGTACATAATACCTCATCTCAAAAATATAGACAAACTCACGAAGTATTGATAAACCTTAAAAAGACAAATCTAACGATCATGCATAAAAATATTGCCGTCAATATATATATATATATATATATATATATATATATATATATATATATATATATATTACAATGAATCATTCATACAGAAAACAGATATAGAAGTTAATGATAAAAATGGCGAGAATACATCTTCGCAAAAAATTTACTAAAAGACATTAACCCCGAACCTGTAAATGAATGTTATGATCCCTGTTTATAAATTCCAGTTGAATAAGGTCTTTTTTTATATATTTACGAGCTTTTCATCAGATATCTTCAGGTCAGAAAAATATTTGTTGTTTTATAATTCCAGGTGTATCAAAAAAGACTTTAGCATGCCAAACCCTGTCAAACGCCTTCGAGATATCTAGAGACACGGCTTGAGCTTCGCCATTATTATCAAGAGATTGATAAACATATTCAGTAATGGCTGTTAGCACGTCAGCGGTATACCTAGCGAAACGGAAGACATATTGTTTATCAGAGAGAAGGTTGTGAGAGTTAAGATGCTTTCTGTTTTTACTTACCTGACGTTATATTTATCAACTTTTCCTTTTCTGCTCCCATTTATCTTTTTTTGAATTGATAGTTTACGTGTTAGTACTGTCGAAAAGATAGCATAGATTATTTTTATTGTATGTTATAAATAATGACTTCATAATCACCTAGTATTTTAGGCTTAAATCCCGATTTTTTCCTTTCTTCTGTATTTCCCCAGAGTTAGCAAACGTTTTGATATTTGTGTTTCTTTATGTATATATGACTCTTTTGTAATTTGTCTTAATTTCTAATGATTCTCTTTATGTAACGTTACACACACACACACACACCTATATATATATATATATATATATATATATATATATATATATATATATATATATATATATATATGGCCTGGCGATTGCGTCTAGCATGAAACAGTCTGTCGCCTCTAAGTATTGACTTCAATGTTCACTTTTATATTTACACACGCTCTATCTCTGATATCGAGCACTTTATTCCATAAATATAGCACACCTTAAGAGTATATTTCTTCATATATATATATATATATGTGTGTGTGTGTGTGTGTGTGTGTGTGTGTGTGTGTGTGTGTGTGTGTGTGTGTGTGTGTGTGTGTTAAAAAAACGTTAATTTGGGTGTTATTTTTTAAAAATGTATGTTCCAAAGGTTGCATTAGCCGGGGGTGATAGTAGGGAAAATCTCCCATGGCATGCGTCTCAAATAGCCACTGACAACTAAGTTTAACTGGAGAAATAGCGATGGAGAGGCCACTGGCGCCTTATAGCTGTTTCGAGTAGATGGAGCTCATCATGCCGGGAAAATAGTCCATCTAGGGGCAGGGAAACTCTGATTTCATCTTCCGCTGTCTTGCGGCCATATTAAAACATGTAACGGAAGTAAATCCAAGTGGAACATCCGGAGTGGAAGTCCGAAAGACCTTGGCTGTCAACACTGACAAATATCCAACAACTGTATTCCTTGCCTCTGTATTCCTTTGGATTTTGTCGGTACGACCGAGAGAGAGCCATGTGGTTTGGGTAGCGCACGGCCTCCACATACCATCACCCATACCTGTGCCCTGGAGAGATCACCAAAGAACTTAACAAACAGGGCGCTACCGTGATAAACGGATGGATACTATATATATATATATATATATATATATATATATATATATATATATACAGATTTTTCGTAATGCTACACCAAGACAAAAAAAAACTTTAAAGACAAGGATCATATTTTTTATTATTAAAATAGATACAAAATTATTCTCGTTTAAGTATCTCATTGTCCTTAAACGAGATACTTTTGTATCTATTTTAATAATAAAAATATGATCCTTGTCCTTAAATATATATATATATATATATATATATATATATATATATATATATATATATATATACCCATACATACGATGTTGAATCAATACGTCCAGGGCTTGATACGCTATTAGTTGAATTTTAATCTGAAATTTTCACTGTATAATATTCGATCTTTGTTTGACATCAATATACACAACCGCATCGGTAAGGAAGGGGATTACATTTAATATATTATATATCATGTAAAATAAATGTATTTACAAAATTTCACATATCTAAATACGTCCGAGCGTTTAACATGCCGTTGTTCGAATGATTTCACGTGAGAGGCGACTAACATGTTGAAATGAAACGAAAAATGTATACATCTATGTCTGGGATTCTGAATACAACTTTCAACTTAATTTCAATGAAAATATAAATTAAATAGCATATATATCTTTTATTTTTATTTTTATATTTTTTCTCCTTGGTAATTCTACAATTTAAAACTTAATAGAGATCTGATTTAGATTTCTAAATAGGTAATTTTAATTTTTTAATTTTAATTTTTTAATTTTTTACTTTTAATTTTAATTTCAAATTTTATAAATCTTTTAATATCTAGATAACCTTGCTTAGTTGTCAAATTTTTCGAATCATCCTATACTTGTTTTTTGATTGGCCACTCTAGCTTACGTAACAGCGTTTACTCTTAGCTAAGGATCGTTGATTAATTTGAAACTTTTAAAACCATTTATTCTATATTATCACTTGACAAGACACAAGAAGTGTTGAAACAAAATGGCTACTTTTGTCGTGATTTTATAACATATTTATGTTGTAATATTCATATAAATGATTATATCTGCTCTACTCTGTATTGAGCACTCTTTAAAGAATATTAATTGTTGGTTATTGGATTTCACTCCGTATATACCAATCCTAAACTTTGGTATATATATATATATATATATATATATATATATATATATATATATATATATATATATATATATATATATATATAAGAAAGTTAAAAAGCAAAGGATTAAAGCAGGTCGTTTGCAGTTCGAATCCAGCGGTATCGGTAATTAATTTACTTTTGTTTACCATAACTATTTTAATAATAAATTTCTGGACTGTTGATTAATGCTATGCTTTAATTGTTAATGTAATTAACTGTATATTGACTTCATTGCCACTCTGTATAGAAAATTTTGTGTATAAAAATATGAATTAAGCGGATAAATAAAAATGTCAATTTTATTTTTTGTTATTGAAAACACAGACGATTCACTGAATAACGGATGTCTATGTTTGTTAGCAAGTACCCCCACCCTGAGTTTGTAAGTAACATATATTGTATGCATAAGCTGTCTAGAAAACTAAAAGCCAACCACTCCTAATCAAAATAGATTGAATTTTCCTTAACCTTAACAACTCATAATATTAATATTGTGTACGCTTATAAATTAAATCTCTGGATTTTAAGTTTAATTTGTATAATTAAATTTATAAATTTAGTTTCAGTTTTGAAACATAGGAATTTCTGTGTCGCGATGGAATCATATTTTTAAAAAGAAAATAATTATAATATTTTGCTTTACTGTTTGTATCGAGCACCGTTTTGTTTTTTTAATAAAAATAATTGCTGAGAACACCGATTATAAATCTTCCTGTTGTTTCTTATAATTTTAATATATATATATATATATATATATATATATAGTGTGAGTGTGTGTGTGTGTGTGTGCGTGTATGTGTGTGTGTGTGTGTGTGTGTGTGTGTGTGTGTGTGTGTGTGTCCTGGAAGTCACCGAAGTATGTAAACATCTAGTAATTTGAATATTTGAATATTTTTTATTATCTAAAAATAGTTTTATACATATTGAAAATTCATAAGCCGAAAATATATTCCCAAGTGATTATGAAAAATTCCGCATAGAAATGTGATACACAAACACACATCCATGAGGTCTGCTTGAAAGGACAGATACACGTGAGATCTGTTTGACTAATGAAAAAAAATAACAAAAAATAAAAATACCAGAATTTTCTATTTTCCTATATATTCAATTTTCTGATGAAGCTTAAATAAAAGCGAAACATGTTAAATTTATAAACGTTACCTATTTGTTCCTTATCCTATCCTATCACTGCCACACACACACACACACACACACACACACACACACACACACACACACATTAATTGCTTAATACGAAAAAAAATTTAGCAGAGATGGACTTCGAAAGGTCCGAGTGAACCGTATACACTTATGTTACAATATATGTTATACTTACAAAACATAGCATACTGCACGTTTATCAGCACGACTTCATTTTCTTCATATTCCAAAGGTAAGGAGACAGATTTTCCCCGAAGAACGGCCATTTTTCGAAACAGACTCCTGCATGTGTTCTTCCTTGAATACTTCAACCTTGACCTCTTCAATTGAAGAATCAATCGTTATTTTCCTCCTTGTCCTCATAATCTTCATTTCCTTACACCTTCCATTCATATCATACACTTAATTCGGTATTAGTATTTTGACTGTAATCCTCCACTTTGAGTGGCTATGGAGCATTGTATAGGTTAAAATTTATTAAAGAGAAACCTAACACTATATAAGTCAAATGTAAGTCGATGTTTTCACAATAGAATTTTCATTATCCAAGCAATATTATTGCAAATTTACGAAAAATAAATTTACCGTGTGAATGATAGCTTATAGCTTTTTTTATAGAAAAGTTTCAGTCATTGATTTGGTTCTAGGAAGTTTTATCATACAACTCGAAGGTTGTTCCTTATATTTTAAATAAATATTGATAATAATATAGTTATTGACATATATTTTTAATTTCAGATAAATAAATATTGTCACGGGTTTTAAGAGAGCTCGTAAAATTTTTGTTGTACATGTGTGAGACTCAGTAATGCTCTCTGAGTCGGAATAGAATGATTTGAATAAGGTAGCCTAAATTTTATTTTCTAATTATAAAGACAAAAGTTGATAGAAGTGTAGCAAAAACAGATAAGAATAAGATCGAGATACTAGGGAGTAAAGAAGCCCGAGAAATAAAAAGATATAAAGAGAATAAAGAAAAATAATGTACGAGCCAATGTTAAAAAATTCAGAGTATTTGAACAGCACTCTCAAATCAAATGTAGTGCGGATTTTTCGAACAATATCCATTGTGAGCAAGTGTTTAAACAGCAGGGCTATTTTTATGAATTTGGTCCGACGGCTGAGTCCAAACTTGTAAGAAAATATTCTCCCTCACAACACTAACTATTCATAATTCTGCGGCCGACTAATGAAAGATATTTAACAGGACAGACAATTATTTTTCAACATAATCTCCTTCTTTTTCAACGCACTTAATTCAGCAATGAATCACACGGATCGATCAGTACACACTGAAAATTTCAAATCAAAATTCAGTAAATAACTATTAGGCTGGAAAGAAAGTCCTTTCTGATTTTTTATATTATTATTTTGAGAATTGCTTTGCAATAATTACGGTAAAATGACCATTAATATTTTAAAAAATAACCATTAATGTTTTTCGTTCTCAGGTTTTAATTTATTCCAGATTACTGAATATTAGAGATGGTAAGTTTTTAAAATGAGTTTTGAACAGACACATATCAGACATTATATGCTGTATAAATTCAAAAAAGTCCTCTTCAGCATCTGGAAAAAATATTCGTTCTGTCCATGGAAACAAATCTTTAAATACCGTGACATGTCTACAAAGTCTTGCCAATTTTCTGTCAGGAAATATTTCTATTGAGAAGATTCCCCTCGATTTGAACGGTCAGGGTCTGTCAGTATTGAGCTTCTGCAAACGAGACTCAACACAACAGTTTAATGTAATTCACACTTTTGGTTATGAAGAGTGTTGTCTTTGATGAAGTGCTAAAACAAAACGAAATAATGTTGAGAAGAAATGTCATCCCCTTAAACATTGTACAAAACTTGACGTAAAAGTGCCCATCAATGGTTAATCGTAAAGGCCTGTTGCTATTATACAATAGTACTGGACCACGTATTGCTCGAGTCACTCTGCAAAATATTATGGCAGTAAATATGGAAACTTTACGTTTTTAATGTCCTGACCTTGCTCCAACTGACTATCATTTTAAAAAGAAAAACTTTCATTAATTTTGAAGAGGTTAAAATTGGTATTGAGTGTATTTTTGTTTCTTTATTTTTCTGAAAAAATTACGCACAATGGATCAATAATTTACCAAATCTATGGCATTATGTTGTCGATAATAAAAGGACAGATAACCTTGATTAAATATATCAATTAAGATCAAAGCATCACTTCTTTCTTTTGCAGCTTCAAATGCGACAGGACGCTTTTCCAGCCTAATATTAATTCATTCTCGTATATCATCCTAATCGCAAATTAATGTTATTGAAATGGTAAACGTTATTTTTCAAACCTATGTTTCTCTTCTATCTATATGTTTGGGGGATCCTAGAGGCACTGTTCGATAAAAGTGACTCACCTGATTTTTTTTACTTAAAATTTTTTTCGCCTATTGTTTTTGGGCTCAAACTAATTTTTAATCTTACTAATATAAAGACCCCTTCCCGACCACTTACTAAAAAAATTTACTCACCCTAAGGTATTCTATTCATAATTATAATTTTGGATATAAATGAGATTTAGGGAAAAACTCTGTGCAAAAAAAGTGATTCACTTATTTCCTGCAACTAGTAATCAATAGAAACATAATCCAACAGCTTTAAATAAAGAATAATAGAGGTATAATTTATTTATAATAGGTAATATAGTTCGAAATATTTAATAATCTATGGGTCCTCCTTTATTTTGAATAACCTTATCAACCACAATTTTTGCATTGACTTGATTAGGTTCTGGCAAATCTCAGCTCCAAGCATTGAATTCCATTCGGATATGAAATTCACAATCAAATCCTCTTTGTTGCTCAACTGCTTTCTCGAGAGCCTGTACTTTATAATGCTCCATAAGTTTTCTATGGGGTTGAGGTCAGGAGACTCGGGTGGCCATGTCATAACACTCGCCTGCTTCTCATCAATTTCGATTTGTGATAGGGAGCATTATCCTGCATAAAAATGAGCTTGGTTGGGTCGATTTGCACTCTTACAGCAGAAGGGAGCAGACAAGACTCTAAAATTCTCTTGTACTTCTCGCTCTTGAGGGTCTTTTCAATAGGTTTTAAGAAACCAGTTCCATGAAAAGAAAAGCATCCCCAGAACATTATACTGAACGGATGCTTGACAGTACTTACTGCTAAATTCAAAGAGCTTTCAAAGCTTCTTCGGATTTTAGATCGCTTATCCTTTCAATTTATCTCAACTTTCGTTTCATCGGAGAAGATAACATTTAAAAAAAAAAAAAAAAAAAAATCAGGTGAGTCGCTTTTATCGAACAGCACTGTAATTGTTATTCAATAACGACCTAACAAATTGAAAACCATTTGTGTGTTATTCTGTCGGTAATGAAATCATCTCCGTACACAACAAAAATGTTTGTGACCTTGATTAAAAACAAAGAGATGATGTCGAACATGTCCACTCTTGTCTACTTTGCATTCCATCTCAAAGGAGTGCCTAGTCTGAAATAAAATTTCAGTAACTTTACACCAGACTTACTAAGAAGCAAAAAATGTCACGAAAGATTATTCTTCGACATCATTCGCAGACGATAAAAAAACGAATATAGTGATTTTCAAAGCGTGGCTTAGGTGTGGCACCCAGTGAGAATCGAACTGACTACTCAAACATAATTGTTCTAGTAAGACAAGCTTACTAACCATTACACAACCTTGAGGTGCCCGAAAAACGAACGAATGTATGTAACAATTTAATATATTATTTCTTTTATATAAATAAAGTGCAGTGTGTCCGTCCTTCTGTTTTTCGATCTCGGCGTACTGTAGTTACATACAATTAAAAATTAAATAAATAACTTATTTAAAGTTAAGTTTAAATATCGAACAAAGTGAAAGGTTTAAAAACAATTCTGTATTAAAGGTTTAACTTTAATTTCGCTTTTTGTCGGAATTGAGATTTGATATCGTCTAATTAAGCAGTAATTAAAACTTACGTGGGGCACGATTCGTTGCACATGTGTTTTTTTCTTTTTCTAGCACGCGTACTGTGACGTATTCGAAATATTACATAGTTCAGGTCCCCTAATGTCTTTTAAGAGTGACCTTATGTGAAATGATCATAAAGAATGGTGATTTTAAAAGAAAAGAAAAATTGTGCACAAAATAAATGTAAACAAACTACGGAGATCGGTTGTGCATACGAAGAAAGATTTTGCCGAATTATGGTATCGAATAAAGATTAAAATAATTTAATTATTTCTAAATTCTTATAACTTTTACGGACATAGGACACTGAATGTAAAAGGCCGAATGCCCAAAACCCCTCCTCAGGAGCTAGCCTAAAGTCCACTCAAATCGCGGCTTCTAGGCCAGTTTGAAATGAAGATGATAAAAGCGGAAATTATCTATGACTCAACCTAATATGAATATTTATTTAAGTTTAGTCTAGTTGAAGGTGAAGTGCGGGCACTTCTTCTCTAAGGACCAAATCCAAAACATTCTTCATCGCCGAAGCAGTTTTAATGAAAGAAAACTTTAGATATAAATAACACATACAAAAAAGCAAACCACACATAGGCAAATGCACTATACTTACACATACACATCGATACACACAGGCACATACATCTACATTCAATATGATCTAGACGGTCAAATGTCGAAGCTATTCGTGGCTTAATATTTTATTAAACGAATTTAAACTTGAAAAATTTAAACAAATAACTATATATAAATACATATATATATATACATATACACATATACATATATATATATATATATATACACATACATACACATATATATACATATATACATATCTTGAAAACATATAGTTTTCGACACATTTACAGACAAAAGTAGATAACCACCTCCACATATAATTGAACACTCGCACATCCGCATATAAATTAATACATGCACCCGCATAGACACATATAAGGATAATAGGTACGCATATACAGACCTACGTACATAAACATACACATAGATAAGCACATATAAATATATTGACCCATACGTCGACGCAGAAAAGTAAATAAGGCAAGTGAAGAAATACATATAAAGATGCAACTATATACAAGCACACACATACATACATACACATCTAGATGTACATACATAAGCACGCATGCATATATGCATATACACTAAATATATATATAGACATTTACAAATACAAGTGTATACATGAAAAATTAAACAAACGTAAATTAAAACGACATGAGTATAAAAATGCATATACACATCCGCTAGTACATATATATACACACATACATACGCAACTCCACATAGGTATATACACATATATATCCACAGACATACATATACATACATACACACATACAAACATACATATTCACAAATATATATACGCATATATACATATATATATATATATATATATATATATATATATATACATATATATATATATATATACACATACACACATAAACACACATACACATATACATACACACACATACACATATACGCACACACACATACATATACAAACACATATACATATATACATAAACATATAGACACATGCATAAAAAAGGAAAAAGAAATAAGCATACATAGACCAACTTATATTCTAATAATATTCCAACAACATTATGATAAAATATATTAAAAGTTAATCATAATTTAAGAAAAGAACAACGGTCTGTAAGCAATTAAAGGTACTTTATCAACAAAAGTAGATTTTAGTTTGTATCTATGATACACTCCAAGACACTAAAGCCTACATACAAATACACATACAATGACACACCAACATATATATATAAATATCTAATCCTATATAAATACCCATATCGACACATCCAGATAAACAATACAGAAACAGTCGAGCGCAACCATATAATCACCCACACATACATATAAATATACACCTATATACAAACACATATACATAAACATATACATATTTAAACATACATATATATACATATATATGCATATATAAACCTATGCATACACATAGAAACATACATACTACATATACATACATATATGCACACTCACACATACATATACATACATATGCAATATGCATACACATATCTACACTCACACAAGTACACATAAATATCCCCATATACCCATACATATACTCACACATTTAGTGGTAGACACTTACCAGAATTTACTCCCTTACTCATACACATAAACAGGTTAACCTATGATAGAAGCCAATATACACAACGATATACCTTCATAAAAAAAATAAAAAAAAAAAAAAAATCATATATATACCCCTATATACACATATACATATCCTACAGTAGAAATAACTCTACATAACATACAAATATATACATCTAAATACAGACACGTATGATACTTTGTAAGTACCCAGTACACATTCATATCGATAAGGCGACTATCATGCTAAAAAGGTAATAGTCTATTAAGTTTCATTTATCATTATCATAGAAAGTATATGATTTCTATACTAAGTTAAATTTAAGACGATGCTTACAGTTAACTGTTAGTTCATATCTTTGATTTAAAAGATCAGTCTTATTTTTAAATCTAATTATTTCAAGTTTCTCGTTAAGGCATAAGTAACACGGGGCATATAGTGAGTTACATGTCCGGGCCTTTCTAATTAATTTCCATTTAACCTTAGGTGTTTTATTTTTCTCTTTTAGACTCCAAAAGTATTTGGATAATGAAGTCATATATTTATAGTTACTATTATTAAAAGATTGCAGATGACCCCGCCAGCGTTCCTTGAATGGTCTCATTGTGCAACCTATGTAGAATTTCTTTATATTTGGATTTTCTAGTGTTGATATAGTACTGAGATAAACTACAGAGCTAGTTAAACAGTTATTATTTAGTGGACAATTATTGGGATTCCTGCAGTTACATGATTTATTATTTGTGTCACTTTGCTTAATGTTGCTTTGTGCAACCTTGTGGGTTGTCAGGCTCTCCGAATTTATATACTTGCTGAATATACTATTGTTATGTTTTTTAATTATTTTTTCTAGGTTATCAGCACAACTATAGCTTAACTTAAGAGTATTAGAGTTAAATATTTTACTGAGTGAGTTGGTTCCAGATTTGGGGAAATGTTTTTTAATGAGGTTTAGAAACAGATGCCCCAATTTAGTTTTAACCATAATGTTAAAAGGGGGAGTATACCATATGATTTTTCTAGATCTCTTTCTACCATTATTGTTGCTATTTATAGGGCTTTTATATTGAATATTAATATTTTTATATCCACTATTTTTAAGTGCGGAATTGTAAAGGTCACTATGCTTATTAAAAATATCACTGTTTGAAGAGTTGTTACTGATCCTACATTCAATAGAATAGGGTATGTGTTTGATGATTGCAGGGGGGTGGTTAGAATTTGGATGAACGTATATTTGATTGGAATTAACTTTTACATATGGTTGGTATGTGTTGCTAGTGAGGTCTAGGGTGACGTCTAGGAAGTCTACTTGTTTAACATTAGTGGAAACTATTACTCTGAGACCTAGATCCTTAAATACCTTATGTATCATTTTTTTAATACGATCTACTTTAATTTTAGTGGAATTCCTAACTACTAATAACCCGTCGTCCCTATATAATCCTACACTATCAGAATCTAGGCAATCAAATGCACTTAAATTATACAAAAGAAATAATCCAACAAGATCAGAAGCTTCAGCAGAATCCAGAGAACCCATTGAAATGTCAAATTTTTCGTTACAGGACTTTTTGGTCCACTGTTCATCTTTGTAGATTAGAACCGAATTTCGGCACTCCATGATGGTATTCACTTCTCTTTCAGAAATGTTAGAGTATTCCCGAGCGAAATCCAGGGCACAAGTGAACAGATTTTTGGATATAGATGGATAATAGTCTGTAATGTCAAACTGTATGAAGGTACATTTATCCTTAAATCCGATGTTGGTAAACCAGTTGATGACATCCGCAGTGTTAATCCATTGTAGTAGTCCGAGGGTTTTCTTTATGGAGTGGTTGGTTCTTTCTAAGATGTTCTTACTAATCCTGCCGATTTCCGGTCTAGTTGGGTTTATAATCCTAGTTGATGGCTTAGATCTGAAATCGGGTTTGTGATCTTTTAATAAAATATAGGCCTATGTGTGGTTTGCTTTTTTGTATGTGTGTGTATATATCTAAATACGTCCGAGCGTTTAACATGCCGTTGTTCGAATGATTTCACGTGAGAGGCGACTAACATGTTGAAATGAAACGAAAAATGTATACATCTATGTCTGGGATTCTGAATACAACTTTCAACTTAATTTCAATGAAAATATAAATTAAATAGCATATATATCTTTTATTTTTATTTTTATATTTTTTCTCCTTGGTAATTCTACAATTTAAAACTTAATAGAGATCTGATTTAGATTTCTAAATAGGTAATTTTAATTTTTTAATTTTTTACTTTTAATTTTAATTTCAAATTTTATAAATCTTTTAATATCTAGATAACCTTGCTTAGTTGTCAAATTTTTCGAATCATCCTATACTTGTTTTTTGATTGGCCACTCTAGCTTACGTAACAGCGTTTACTCTTAGCTAAGGATCGTTGATTAATTTGAAACTTTTAAAACCATTTATTCTATATTCTATATTATCACTTGACAAGACACAAGAAGTGTTGAAACAAAATGGCTACTTTTGTCGTGATTTTATAACATATTTATGTTGTAATATTCAAATAAATAATTATATATATATATATATATATATATATATATATATATATATATATATATGAGAACGAAAATAATATATAAATTCTAACGTTCACAGCATTAATTCAAACGTAGGCTCAATACCGATAGTAGAGCAATAATTATTTATTATAATGTTTTCATACAGGCAAACACAATTTACTCACTACAAAAATGCAAATTCGTTTCGGTGCATTTACTTGTGACAACCAGTCGAGATGCAACTAAAAACTCTGTCTATATGAAAAAATATTATATATATATATATATATATATATATATATATATATATATATATATATATATATATATATATATAATACTTCTTTCACATTATATATATATATATATATATATATATATATATATAATATGAAAGAAGTTTGACAAGGTCGAAAATATTTTCGTTTGACTTCATCGGACTATATCTATGTTTACGTTGATGCGACTACACATGCGCATAATATATACCACTATTAAATATCAAGCACTGATGAAGACTGTAAAAATTTGTTGTTGCGCAGAAGCTTTATTGAGCTCCGACATAAATAAAATCATAAAACATATACAAACATCTTATCCGTCACATTATATATATGTGTGTGTGTGTGTGTGCGTGCGTGCGTGCGTGCGTGTGCGTGCGTGCGTGCGTGCGTGTGTGTGTGTGTGCGTGTGCGTGTGCGTGCGCGTGCGCGTGCGTGTGTGTGTATTTATGTATCTATGACAAAATGTAAAGTTTTCGTATGACGCGTTTCGTTTCCTTGGGACTTCATCGGACTAGGTTTGAAATCCAAAGGGACGAAACGCGTCTTACGAAAACTTTTTCTACTTTGTGATATACCTCTCCTCAAAATCCGTTCTTCATATGTTAAAACAACATATATATATATATATATATATATATATATATATATATATATATATATATATACGTAGCTTGTATTCAAATATGAGTAACCACTAAAAATAACGCTCGAAATAATAAAAATATGTCGGATTAAAACATAAAATCCATTAATTCTTTCGAAATTACTTTGTTTACGTTTTTGATACCAAACTGGGCAGATATGGCTTTCGAGAAAATCTGAACGAGTGTATGCGCTTTAAGGCAAATAAAACTTTGCTCTGTTGTGAAACTCTCCGTAACGGAGCGCTCAATGTACACCGGATCATATATATATATATATATATATATATATATATATATATATATGTGTGTGTGTGTGTGTGTGTGTGTGTATGTGTGTGTGTGTGTGTGTGTGTGTGTGTGTGTGTGCCGCACTTCTATACATTTAGTTCATTGTTTCTCAAATTTCTCTAAACCATGAAAAGTCTAGTCATTGAAATAAAGATTTTGACAAGTGAGTCCAGCCCAGAACTTTTCACCACTTCTGCCTTAGCAATGAACAACATCAAATCTCTCTTCCAGGTAACGTCAGGTAACAATGACCGACGGCATTCCTCTATATCGCCTGACACTGTTTGCTATTTGTTTTAAAGACTTTCCGACTAAAACCAGCTGCCAACTACGATTCATATGAACGGAAGAAAAGCAGGCTTACCCAAGTTTTTAAAACTAGAGTCTTGTGTACAATTAATATCCTGTTCATTTATTTACCGAAGTAAACCAGTCGTGATAAATCAAATATCGGTATGCATATGTGTGTGCGTGAGAAAGAGTGAGAGAGAGAAAGAAAGAAAGAAAGAAAGAAAAAGGCAGATAGTGTATGTGCGTGGGTGTGTGTGTTGCTTGCACTTCTCAGTTAGGTCAGTTTTTATTTATAACTACACAGTTTACCTGATAAAACGTCGTTCAGATAACATAAACCGAGAATTGTCAATTGTAACCATCCTACCCACCCTCGGGGAGTTAAAAAACAAAACAATTTACAGAGAAAAATAAATATTAACACAGCTAACTTCAAGTTTATTAACTTGGTGAAAATGAAATAAAAAGGTTGAGGACTTGCACCTTGAACAAAAGACGATCAGATATATATGGTAGCTGTGGTACAATGCCGGAAGTATGAGGCAACCAGTCAGCATCGAACTCACTATTTAGTTGCAAAGTGATCCCTTGTGAAAAGCTTACTAACCATTATACCAGGTCAAATTACCCAATGTATGTATGTATGTAAGTAAGTATGTATGTATGTATGTACCCTAGTCTACAGCTTCAAATCTTGCTATGAAGCGAATGTTTTGATTTCGAAAATATTTCAATCACACTAGATGCCTTCAATTTCAACAAAGCACTTATTATGACAATTCAATTCTCAAATATATATTACAATAAAAAAATATCGAAATTATTTCTGTATAAGACGCACATTTTTCCTGATTTTAAAGCTAAATGTTCGGATGCGTATTATACACCAGATCAATTCTTTCCGGGTAAAGTGTGTCATCATACTCGGACAGTATGAGGGAAAGTAAGTTGTATTTATAGCCTAAATTAAGTAATGTGTAACAAAAGAGTTTAATCTGCTAAAGAAACATTGCATTTGTTTTATAAAATTATTCACATTAATATTAAGCGTATTTTAATTTACTTCAGTGCTGTCCATGTCAAAGAAAGAAACCATGATAGTTATATATATGTTGTCAACGTTTGTTATGTTCAATGTTATCTTCGTCGTTGTCGTCGTCCACAAAATCATTTTCCTCAAGAAGAAAGCAGTAGTAATGTCTGCTTCTGTTTTATGCCTCTACATGAAATTAACTGGAGTCACTGGAATGTGTGTTTGTCTATAATTTGTATTCTCCGAATGAGAGTTTATTTTCACCTCAACTTTGTTGATTTTTGTGTGAACATAACTGTCTGTTTGCTCTAAAGACTGTGTAAATTTTTCTTTTCAAAACTTAATGCAAACTATATAAATTCTTATTTTTATTGATTTGTTTTTTTTATTTAGAGTTTATTAACTTTTTAAAGGAAATATTTTTAGAGTGTGAGAATTTTCTGGATATAATAATGATTAAGTGATACAAGTCCGACTAATTAATCCATAGCTGGTGGGAATAGGTGGATTCATACGTTTCCCAAGAGTATTTGCATGTAAGTGAATATAACGAGCCCGACTGGAATTAGAACTCGGCTCTCCAATTTCCAATACCGTGCTGTTATCTGTTGCACCACCCGTACATCCAAGATTACCTAGTATTCCCAAGTGGGCACCTATCTAGGTACTAACCAGGGTCGGTGTTGCTTAGCTTCGGTGATCGTGCGAGAACCCGTGATTCAACGTAATATATCCGTAAGCATATTATTTTTTCTCAATACGTGCCGGATAATGGTTTTCTAAGCGTAGCGTAGACGTGGCATAAGGCCGGAAGTATAGAACACCCATTAAGGATCGAATTATCTTTTCAGTGGTAATTGATCTAGCGAAACAACCACGTCGAAGTGCCCCCGATACGTGTCGGATAGTCAGTTGGACAAATGTGAAATTTCGGCTAAATTTACCTGCTACAATTTCTAAAATGTCAGTATATATTATTCACGATATTTTTTCCCAGAATTTCGTAGACGAAAATTAGCGGCGCGTATTATGCATCAGTATGTATTATACACGAATAATTACGGTAAGTGTTGTTTTTTTGCTTTCTATCAGTTTCAGATTTTTAATATGCCGAAAGGGAGGGGATAAAATGAGAGAGAGAGAAAGAGAGAGAGAGAGAGAGAAACTCAATAAATGTTTTAAAAAAATGAAAGAAAGAAATGTTGCCATGTCATGACCGATTGCAAGTGGTGTGTGGTCGTGGGCTGGGTACTGGAAAGTCGTGGAAAAGAAGGGCGTATCTCTCACATAAAACGAATATGCTACAACATATACACAAACATATATATGTTTACAAGCAACCGTCAGGCCTGACGGTCTGTTTTAAGTTTAAAAATTTACGCATGAAACAGACTGTCGTCTCTAGGTGCTGACTTCCATGTTCACGTTTATAGTTACATCCCTCTATCTATTAACCAATTTAACCCATAAATGTCGTATACCTTAAATATATATATATATACAGCCACATTGAAGAGCTGTGAAACAGTCTGTGGATGACATTATATATATATATATATATATATATATATATATATAAAGTATAAATAATTTTGTCATCCACAGACAGACTGTTTCGCAGCTCATCAGTGTGGCTAGACGTCCGGTTGCCTCTAGCTGGGATCGAAACCTGACTGAATTTGCGTCAGTCCGAACTTCTCCCACTAAGACGTCACCTTACGGTACGGGATGAAGGTGAATATTAGCGTGTTTATTTTTTAGATTCGGATAAACACACAGTGACTGAGAGTGACTCAATTCTGTCGAAGAGTCGTGCAGTGCAATCTGATGGATTTTTAAGAATTCTGTATTCATTATTACATTGCTCTGTTCTTACATTCTTATATATATATATATATATATATATATATATATATATATATATATGTATGTATATATAAATCCTGCATCTATCCCAACTTAATCCCCCGACTGTTTTTGTTCTGTCATCGTTGTATATGTTTATGTAATTGGAGAAGGTAGGCTTTCCTACCGCCCGGTCAACACTCCTCCCTCTTCTATTGGACGCGAGTAGAGGCCCAAACCTTGTTTCGTGTTTAGGAAGGGGTTCCCGGATCTTTCTCTCTCTCACTGGCCTCTGTACTGGTGTCGCTGTGTTTCTCCCATGATGCGCGCAGTCTGTGGCATTGCCTGTTCATTCTGAGGGTACACGGTTGACAGTTACCTGGTTGCTGTTTCCGACTGGTAGTTAGGAGCCCTAACTCTTGCGTAGCGTCTTGAGCGGCCGCTCTGATCAACAGTTGCATAATATCGGGGTGTCTGTAGTGCCATGTCGCGCATAGATAGGTGTCCCTGCAGTCATTTCCGGTGGGCAACCCTGAGGCCACATTATGAATCTTGCTGTGCCAAACCTCCTCTCTGTTCGCGGCATGGGTATCAACCGTCGGCTTCCTTTAACTCAGGCCTTCTCTCTCTTCCCAAAAACCAATTACCAACATGAATAACAAAAAACTGAAATACAAACCTAAACCAGCCTTCAAAAAATCACCCAAACCTCTAAATATCTCCTTCTCTAACATCTGCGGCATTAGAACCAACTTCTGCAGCGTTGAGTCTTTCCTCATAGCTAAGTGCCCGGATATACTCGCCCTGTGTGAGACCAATCTTGACTCCTCTATCCCTTCCTCTGATCTCTCGATCCCTGGATACCTCCCACTCCTCAGAAAAGACTCTCTAACCCACATGCATGGCCTGGGTGTCTACGTCAAGGACCATCTCCCTCTGGCTAGAGAGACCTCTCTCGAATCGCCTGATCATTCCTACTTGTGTCTCCGCCTATCTCTTCTCAATGCTGTAAGCTATCTTTTCTTCCTCTACCGCTCTCCATCCTCTCGGGACTGCGGGATACTCGATGTCATTTCTGACAGCATAGATAAGGCACTCTCTGTCCATCCGTCCGCTCACATATTTGTGTTTGGTGATTTGAACGCCCATCACAACCAGTGGCTACAAAACGCTACCACTGACCTCGCTGGCGTTCATACTCTTAACTTTTCAATCTCTCAATCCCTCACCCAGATAATCGATTTCCCCACGCGTTTTTCCTACAATCGTGACTGTAAGCCCTCACTCCTCGACCTGTGTTTTACCTCCATCCCTGAGTCGTGTAGTGCCACGCAGCTCTGTCCTATCGGTAACTCCGATCATGCTGTCGTGTCTGTTAGTATCTCCTTCAGCCCCACCCCTGCAAAGAACCTCCTACCACCAGAACCACTTTCTGCTACCAACGGGCAGACTGGGACTCGTTTCGGGACTTCCTCCGCGATGTCCCCTGGGATGCTGTATTTAAGCTCCCCATTCATGAGTGTGCTTCTGAGTTCTCCTCCTGGATCAAAGCCGGTATCGAAGCTTTCATCCCCTCCAGGAAATTCAAGGTCAAACCGCGCTCCTCCCCCTGGTTCACAGCTGCTTGCTCAGCCGCCATTGGCCATAGGAACCACTTCTTCCACCGTTTTCGTAGTGACATGTCCGACTCCAACAGACGTCTATTTACCTCTGCACGCAATGAGTGTAAGCGTACCCTCGACAATGCCAAGGCACTATTTGCAACTCGGATGAAGGAACGTATTGCATCCCGCAAATTTGGCTCCAAGGACTATTGGCGCCTCGGCAAGAGCATTCTGAATAGTAACAAACCCTCCATTCCTCCACTGTTCAATCAGTTTGAGGTCCTGACCACCTCTGCCGACAAGGCCGAATGCTTCGCTCGAAAGTTTTCTTCCAATTCTATACTTGATTCCTCTGGGGTACCCTTGCCCGACTTCCCTCCCAGAACTGAGGCCCTACTGGACGGCTTGCACATAACCCCGTCGTCGGTACTGGGCATTATTTCTAACTTAGATCTCCACAAGGCTACCGGCGGTGACGGAATACCAGCCATTGTCCTGAAGAAATGCGCACCTGAACTGGCACCTGCCCTCTCTAAATTGTACAACCGCTGCCTCAAGGACTCCTGTTTTCCTGACTGATGGAAGTCCTCTACCATTGTTCCTGTCTTTAAGAACTCTGGCGACCCCTCCAACCCTTCTAATTACCGTTCTATCAGTCTCCTTCCCATCTTCGGCAAAGTCTTCGAGGCCATTATCAACACCGAAGTGATTACTCGCCTGATATCCCACGATCTGCTCTCAGACTAGCAGTATGGTTTCCGCTTTGCCCGGTCTACTGCCGATGTGCTTACGGCCATCACTGAATTTGTCTACCAAGCTATCCATAGTAACGGCGAAGCCCGTGCCGTGGCCCTTGACATCTCCAAAGCATTCGATAGGGTTTGGCATGCCGGCCTCCTTCGCAAGCTCCGGGGTTATGGTATCACAGGTCGATTGTTTGACCTAATTCAATCGTTCCTATCAAACCGGGATTTGAAGGTTGTTCTCAGTGGATTCTTCTCCAACTCCTATCCCACTACCGCTGGTGTTCCTCAAGGCTCCATCCTTGGTCCTACTCTGTTCCTCATATTTATAAATGACCTTCCAGACGCCATAGACTCCCAAGTCGGTATCTACGCTGACGACACTACTATTTACTCCTGCCTCAAGCACAAATCTACTGAGGCGGACAAAATTAACCTGGCAGCTCAAATTGAAAAGGACCTCCAATCGGTTGTGGACTGGGGAGAGAAATGGATGGTCAACTTTAATGCCTCTAAAACAAAACTGCTCTCCATTAACCACCACAAGGAACCATCCCTGCATCCCATCAGAATGTCTGAGGGCCAACTTCTCGAGAGTTCCTCTCTGCGGCTGCTCGGTCTCACGCTGTCCGCTGATCTGAGATGGAACAAATACATCGAGTCAATTGCATCATCCACCGCGAGAAAAGTTGGTTCCCTGTGCCGAGCCAGGAAATTCTTCTCCCCGGAATCGATCCTCCAAGTCTATAAGTCTACCATTCGACCTTGCATGGAGTATTGCTGCCATTTATGGTCTGGGGCCCCTGCGTGTTGCCTCAGGGTTCTTGATAAGATCCAGAGACGGATATGCAATGTGATTGGCCCTGATCTGTCATCTCGTCTGCAGTCGCTCTCTCACAGACGCGATGTTGCATCGCTCTGCCTTTTCTACAAGTACTTCCACGGTAATTGCTCTGAGGAGTTGCTTTCGCTTGTCCCTAAGCCTCGTGAATTTAAGCGTCCTACGAGGCTGGCATCCCGTTCCCACCCCTTCACCGTTGAAACTGTTAGATGTAGACGTCTTTTCTACTCCAATAGCTTCATTTCGCGCACATCTCGCCTATGGAACTCCCTTCCCTATTACTGTTTCCCTGACAAATACAATCTCCAACGGTTTAAGTGTAGCGTCAATCGTCATCTCCAATTGCCTTGATCTATCCACTTCCTGACATCTCTCATTCCTATCTGCTCTCGCTCTATATCTCCCGTAACCCCCCTGCCTCGATCGAGCCTCCGTCCTTCTCTTTCTCCATATCCCGTCCTTTACCACCCCTATCTGCTCTTCCTCCAACCCTTCTGTAACCCCATGCGTGATAGTGGCCATAAAACGTTATTTTTAATGAATACTCATATTTGAGTAGACGCTCCATTTATTTATTTTCTTTCCGGGCTAAATATTCGCGAATTCATATTCAAGAAAATATGCAGTCTCAAATAGGATTGGAACCTGGACAGAAGAGAACCATCGTTATATCCAACATGACCTAACCGACTTAGCCACGAACACGTTTTGCCGATCAAGCGAGGTTTGAACATTGCTTTTCAGCGAAATATGAGTATCCAATCAAAATCACCTTTAAAGTGATAAAAATGTCTCAATTTAATAAATAAAAAATCCATTACTTCTTTCGAATATATATATATATATATATATATATATATATATATATATATATATATATATATATATATATATATATATATTAAGAATGAATACAGAATCATTAAAAATCCATCAGGTTTTTAAGGATTACGTATTCATTATTATATTGCTTTGTTCTTACATTGAGCTCTCTTTGGATTTATATCCGCCTTCGAATTATCCCTACTAATCATCACTTGATATTATACATACATATATATATATATATATATACATATATATATATATATATATATATATATATATATATATATATATATATATATAAAATTATATATATACAATTATATATATAATTTTATATATATGTATATATATAATTTTATATATATATGATATATATATATTTATATATATATAAATATGTATATATTATATGTATATATATATATATAAATATATATACATATATATATATATATATATATGTATATATATATAATTTTTACTGATATTTTAATCCAGAGAATTGATTAATTTTGCACAAGTGTGCAAGAGTGTATGCCAATAAGAGTGCCCACTTAATGTTCTAAAACTCTCAGTAAATAAAATGTGTGAAGTTCCAATGAACGCCTTCTTCTCATGAGCCTTTACATTGTGGAATCGACTCCAAAGAGTATGCTTCCAGGGCCACTACAATGTTAACCTGTTGAACTTTACAATTAACCCTTATCTTTTCCGCATTTAAAATGTAAAATAATAATTTATTCATGCATATGGTATAATGTGTTAAACAAATATATGTTTCTGTGATCAATATATTTTGAACTTATGCATAATAATATCTGCCCCACCCTCCAAATAATTTCAACACTGTCATAATATAAGCTTTGTCATAAGATAGCTTTCAACTAGAATTCATATGCAGAAGATTTCATTTAATTAGGAATAAAAAACAGGAAATTATTTATTTAAATAATATTGAAAAATCATTTTTTTTAATTAATCATTGAGCATAAAATTGTCACAATAGCATTCATTTATATTGATTTACACGGTAGGGTGTATGCGAATGTTAGAGGTTTTCTGTTGCCCATGGAACGTAAGCAAACTTGTTAAAGTGTGGTTGAGATTTGATAGATCTCGACAGCGAGTCATTTGCGAAAGACTGTGTTGCTCTAGTATTTCTGTATTTAGTATTTCTGTGAGAAACTTCCCGAATGTTTGATATTTTATAGCACGAATCTATGCATTCAGAGAAATTTAAAATATATTCCTCTCTTCTCAAGATATCTAATAAGTGTAGCATGAGAATAGCTACAAAAGAGATTCGGTAACATCATACATAGAAAGCCTTAAATTAATTAACATGAAGCATATTGTTGTTTTTTTTTTTTCATCACAATCTCTTAGGTTAAATATTTTCTAAAGTAAAGTGAAGCGAAAGTATTTCGTATGAGAGACCAAAGCATTTTAAACTCGCAACATATATTCTATTATAATAAATTGTCTTCATCTAACCTAATTATCAGTTTATCTCAGTGAATAAATTAATGAATGAACGAAAATCTATCTATCTTTTTTATCTATCATTTTGCTTTTGTTTTATTATTTTTTAAGATAATCTCTTTCCTTTTCAATGAAGTTAATTCAGCTATGAATCACACGGATTGATCATTACAAACTGAAAATTTCAGATTAAAATTTAGTAAATAACTATTAGGCTGGAATGAAAATCCTGTCGGATTTTTTATATTATCATTTTGATAATTGCTTTTTAATAATTACGGTAAAATAAATATTTTTTTTTTTTTTAAATTGCCATTATTTTTTTCGTTCTCAGGTTTTTTTCTTTTTTCCAGATTACTGAATATCAGAGATGGTAAATTTTTAAAACTAATTTTGAACAGATCTATATCAGACATTATATGCTGTATAAATTCAAAAAACTGCTCTTCAGCATCTGAAAAAAATATTCGTTCTGTCCATGGAAACGAATCTTTAAGTACCGTGACATATCTACAATGTCTTGGCTTTTTTCTGTCAGGAAATATTTCTCTCGAAAAGATTCCCTTCGATTTGAACGGTCAGGGTCTGTCAATATTGAGCTTCTGAAAACGAGACTTAACACAACAGTTCAATGCAATTCACACTTTTGGATATGAAGTGTGTTGTCTTTGATGAGTTTATGTGGTAGAAGCTGTTTGGGTTGGAATTCTATGCCATACTTGCGCCACTGTCAATAATACCTCGTAATTCCTTGTTTTGAATCTCTTTCAACGTTCCGCTCTTCAGTTCTGTGTGAAACTTCCTGACTGGTTTGATATTTTATAGCAAGAATTTATTTATATATTGAGAAGAATTTTAAATCTCTTCCCCTCTTCTCTTGATATCTAATGTGCGTAACATGAGAATAGCCACAAGAAGGATTCGGTAACACCATTCATAGAAAGTCTTAAATTAAATGGATTCTTAGATGAAGCAAATCTGCTTTTTTATCATAATCTCTCAGATCAAATGCTCTCTAAAGTAAAGTGGAGTGGAAATATTTCGGTTCAAATATTAGGGACCAAAACCTTCTGAATTTGAAACATATTCTATGATAAGTTGTCTCTATCTTATCTAGTTATATGTTTATCTCAGTGAATAAATGAAAATCTTTCTTTCTTTCTTTCTTCCTTTCTTTCTATCTATCTATCTATCTATCTAAGCTTATTCATATCTATCTATCTATCTATCTAAGCTTATTCATATCTATCTATCTATCTGTCTATCTATCTATCTAATTTTGACTTTGTTTTATTTGTCGTAGTCTTGCTTTTTATCACACACCTCTACGTTCCGACCGTGGAACTAAGAAGCGTAAAATCGGGATAGTGAATAATCTCGCTTACAATTTCCAAGAGTTTATCTACAGTAGACGATTGGACACGGAAGTATCTGGCTAAATCGATTGCTAATCTGCAGTCAGATTGTCTCCTTCCCAACTTCAAATCTCAAAGAAAGAAAATTCATCTCAAAATTTAAGTAAATTGAAAATATTACAAGGTTATAAAAACAAACAAATACTATGATATGAGGATCTGGATTCCCGTAGGTTTTATAATTGATTCATTAACTGGTTTGTCTTTTACGGTTTATCAACCCTTTGTAGGTTATTTAAAGCCGAAACATATTTTGAATTGTAAGAATAATTTTTTCTTTTTTAAATGAATATTGCATTAAAAAATTTTAAGAAAACAATGATTTTCCCAGATAAACGTCCTACTATTTAACCCATAGCTGTGTCAAAAGAAATAGATTCATATCACTCGCAAGGGTATTTGCCTCCTCTGCTATTTACCCATAGCTTAGGGGAGAAGAGAAGGATTCATACCATTCCCAAGAGTATTAGCGTGTAAATGAATGTCATGAACTCGACTGGAATTCGAACTCGGCTCTCCGATTTCTCATTCCGAGCCTCTATCCGATATATGGGAAAGGAATTCAAATCTTGAAAGAAGCTACTTCTTTATATCTACCGTGCACAGTTTGCTTTGATAGCCAGAAAGTCCTCGATGTAGAACATTGTGATAAAAAGGCAAGAATAATAAGAAAAAGTATCCAAAATAAGTATCTATGTCAGCAGTAAAAACGCATATATATATATATATATATATATATATATATATATATATATATATATATATATATATATATATATATATATATATATATATATATCAACTTGAATGCTGGTCGCCTTTTTGTTATCATTGAGCAAATGTTAGTCATTGTGGTAAGGAAAGGAAATGAGATTATTTGTCTCACAAAACTCTGAACCAATTCCCGCAGGCTATTTTGAACTATTGTTCCTACTACTATTACTAATGAACTATTATCACTACCACTATTCCTAAGGAACTATTATCACTACTACTACTATACACGCAAAATAAATATTAGGTTGGTACAAAATCCGTAGTGTTTTTCAATTGGTAGTGTTTGAATGCGTGATCTCGTTTCGCATATGACGGAAATTTAGCCCACATATATATATATTCTGAAAGGTGACAATTCACTGCGTCTTTCTATACGATTCGAGTATGGATTGTGAATGCTTAATGCAGGGATCGGCAACTCCAGGCCCCTGGGCCACTTCCAGTCCAAGAAGGATTTTTGTCCGACCCGCCAACTTAATGCCTGGACACTAATTATCTAATTAACTTGTGGAGTAAGTGGAAAAATACCAGTTGAATTTAATTGACTTACAATGCTACAAATATCTTTAAATCAAAATTTCATTCAGAATCCACTGCCGACTTCTGCAAGAAACATGCTTTGCCAAGCAGAAAATATAAAAGACTATAATAACGCGAAAAAAATGGTATCATTATTTGGAAGTACAGATTGTCCCCCAAATTTTGACATCGTTTTAAAAGCAATTATCTTAAAAACTACTAAGTCTAGCTCAATGAAATTAAATAGTTTCGGTGTTGAACATCATAAGTTTATTATGAGACCGATTTCATAATTGTTCAATATGAGCACCGCCTGCTCTTGCCAAACACGCTGTAGCATTCCTCCGGTAACATTATCCTGTGCGGAAGTGATTCTCTACTTGAGTTCATCAGTGCTCGCAGAAAGAGAGAAGACATAAACCAGTCCCTTCACTTATCCCCATAAAAAGAAATCACATGAGGACAGGTCCGGTGACCGCGGCAGCCATTTCATCAGAAAACTCTCTTCATCTCTACCACTTTGGGAGTGAACGGTATGGCTCAACCTGAAAACAGAACAAAAATAAAACATTAAATATAAAATTTTCATCTGTTTCTATACATCCTGTGAAAATTTGAGGTTATTTCAACAAAAACTGCCAAAATTATTGGCCTGCAAAATAAAGTCAATTTTTTGGGAACACCCTGTTCTTGTGCTTGTGAACAACCTTTTTTTGAAAATGAAATATAGTAAAATTCGTTTAAAAACAAGGTTGGATGATAACCACTTGGATGATGTTTTGCTCCTGTCATCGACAAATAATTCACCTGATGTAGAGAATTTATCAAACAATAAGCAGCAACAAGTGTTTCATTAAAAATAATTGCCACTTTTAACTGTATATTGTTTGTAATAAGGAATGTGCATTTTTTATTGATTGTGTTCGTTGCTGTCCTGTTATTCCTGCAGTAAAATAAGAAACCTTGTTTAATTAATATGACATTAACTTCGTTGTTTTTCTTTAAACATTCAGACCAAGGTAGCCTTTTGAACGAAACGGTCTGAGGTCGTGACAATTTATTGTATTACATTTTTATATCAGGGTCCTCCTCCGAGACATTGCATAGATTTCTGGTCCACTCTCTCCAAAATGTTTTTACGTTAAAAATGAAAATAGTGGAAAATGAGGTGCATTTTTGCCATTTGATGCTCTTTTAGTTCCAGAAAGGAAAAGAAAACTTGTAGAAACATCAAAAAATATATGTGCCATTTAAGGAGATGGTGCCCTAGCTAAGAGTACTCTTCGTAAATGGTTCGCTAAGTTCAGAAGAATGAATTCTGATCTGGAAGTACGAAAACGCTCCAACAGACATACAATCGTTGATGATGACCAAATCAAAACGCTGATTAAAAATAATCCAGGCCACACGACACGGTAAATCGCAGAGATATTACACATATATCATATGATCGTTGTAAGGCTTTGAAAACACTTGAATATCTGAATCGCTATGATGTTTAGGTATTTCACGATTTAACTAGAAACATTGAAAGGACTGCATTTCCATTTGTGATACTCTGCTCAAAGGAACAAAAAGGACTCATTTTTTTAAAAGAACGAACACAAGATTGAAAAATGTCCTTGGGAAAATTAAATATATTCAGTCAAAATATTTTGACTGGATATATGTCCCATTTTGATAGTTATGTTATTAATTTAAATATATTTTTTCATTTCACATGGAAATGCGTTTTCCCAGCGTAGTTGAAAACCAAATTGACGGACACAGTTTAATTTTGTCATTACTGTAAATAGGCAGTCTCGAGCAGTCCTTAAAACGGGGTCGTTTCTGATTTTCTGGAAACTGATATGAAATCTGGTGGGATTGGAAGGGCATCGAGCTCCTTACGCAAAATCATGTTTCATTCAGACAAGTACTCGTTCCAATTGAACCGATTAAATGCAACAGTCAATGAAAAACGTTGACCAGTCGTGAGAGTGTCGAATTCCACAACGACAAACCTCACGTCTCATGGAAGACCCAGCAGAAATTGGCGAAATTTGTCTAAGATGTACTATTACACGCATCGTACTCACCTGACCATGCACCTTTGGATTACAAATTATTTCGATCCCTATAACTTCAATTCACTGAAAACTTGTAAAAACAACGTAGACGAGTTCATCAGCCAAGAAGTCCTGGAGGATGGAATCATGAGGCTGCCTGAAATATGGTGAAAGATGGTGGAACAAAATGACATATATGCATTTGAATAAATCTATGTACAAATATCTAAATATTGACTTTTAAATCCCCCCAAAAATGCTACGAACATTTGTTCTAACCCTACTTCCTTAATGCTCCGCTCTTCGTAAGAATTGAGCGCTATGGCGTTTATGTATCACGTATATAATGCATTAAATCCCTTTCTCTGCTTTACGCCGATAGATTAGGGATAAGAGACTCTGACTGATATCAAATCGGTTGAGTTTTTATTCTGGATAGAAGCAATCGGATGCCTAGCCACACAGGTGAGCTGTGATACAGTAATGTGGGTGACTATATATATATATATATATATATATATATATATATATATATATATATATATATATATATATATATATATATAGGGTGAGATGGATAAACTGTTGTGTAAATTGCACAAAAATATTAATAACACTGACAACTCATTTTAACAGGTATGTGCATTAATTATTGCTTTTCTGGTTTTAGTCTGTGTTTTGTTCGTTATAGTTTCTTAAGTTTATGAGACCGTCGTCCCTGTAGAGTCCTATATCATTTCTATCTATACAAAAATATCTTTAAGTACTAAAGAGTAAATTTATTCAATAAAATTACCATTGGCTTCAATCACAGCCTCCAGAGGACTTCGGGATCTCCTGCAAATCTTATTGACGATCTCTTTGTTTAACTTGGTGAATGCTGCCATAATCTTTGCCTTCAGTTCATCTTTGGTATTATAAGGAATTTTTGTTGGTCTCTCGCTCAACTGTGCCCCACAAATAATAATCATGTTGGTTGCAGTCTGGGGAGTTAGGTTGTCAGATGTAAGGGGTAGGGTTGTTGTAGAAATTGTCTGACAGCCATGACTGGGTTCTCCTGCTTGTGCGGCATAATGCAGAATACTGTTGCCAGACATAGGGTCTTTCAATAGACACCCTCTTGACGCGGGGCAGCACTACCTCCTCAAGGTACTTGATGTAGGCCTGCATGTTGAGTCTGAGGCCCTCACCAACAGATTCGGGAGTTCTTTTCTTATTAGAACGATCAGAGTCAGCTATTTTTCCTCCGAGCGGGGTTTGCAGGTTTTGGATTGACTGTTGTTGACTGAACATCAGATTTCCCATATTTTTCATGATATTTTTGGTGGGATTTGCTTTTCGTTTATAATTTCCTAGGTATAATTGGAAAGTATTGTACTGTTCGCGTAATTACTATTTGTGAAAGATGTTTTGTGTGTGTAGTTTCTTTGTTTCCAGGGTCCTTCAGTTCAGTTAGTATATTTTTTCCTTCGTTATTTGATTATTTTACCGTAGCTTACATTACAATTATTTTGTAAGAAATTTCCGTTTAAGGGACATTCGTTCTTTATTCTACAGTTACACGTGGGTTTAATTTGTTCAGGTGGTTTGGTGATAGTTTTCCTGTTGTGCTTTTTATTATCTATATCATGTTCTCGGTACAACTGCAGTTGATTTTTACTGTGTTTTTGAATATTTTGTGGAGAGTCCTTGATTCGGGGAAGTGTTTGCGTAAGAGTTTCATGAATATCTTTTCTACGTTTGTTTTTACATTTTTGTTGTACGGTGGATTGAACCATATGATGTTTCTCTTCCTGTTGGCTTTTTCTGTCGTCTGTAGTGTGTATGTAAGTGTTGCCGGGAATGAACTATCTTTTAGTGCTGTTTCATAGTCTTTCTTAGCTTCGTTTAATATGGTTTCATTGGAAGAATTGTCGGAAAGCCTGCTGTTAACTGATTTTGGTATCTGTATGATTACAGATGTCAAGGGATTGGAAGATGTATGTATATACAATGATTTATCATTGGGTTTTCTGTATGGTTTTTATGTACCTTTCTTAGGTTGAAGGTGGCATCTAGAAAATCTACTTCGTTTAGGTTAGTTTTTATGTCTATATCGAAGCCCATATTTTTGAAAATCTTTATTATTGTTTTCTGGTTTAGTCTGTGTTTTGTTTGTTATAGTTTCTTAAGTTTATGAGACCGTGGTCCCTGTAGTGTTCTATATTATTTCTATCTATTATTTTACTTAGTTCGTGTAGTAAATATATACCTATGAGTTCGCAGGTGTATGCACCATCAAAGATTCCCATTGTAGTGTCAAAGATCCCTTCTTTCTTTATCCATGCGTCTTCATTGTCGAATAGTAGTGATTTTAGTGAAATATATATATGTGTGTGTGTGTGTGTGCGTGCGTGCGTGTGCAAATATATAGAAAAATAGGAAAGAACCATTAAGTTAATAATCCAAGCGTGTTTAGCATTTTTGTTTTATTTTTAAAAAATACTGCTCAATACATAAGTAGAGCCTAAATTATAATTATTTTTAAAAAATATGATTTCATCGCTACATAAGAGTTCTCATGTTCCAAAAATAGAAGCTAAAAAACCAGCTCTATTTCATCCTCAAGCAAATTTTGGAATAACTAATCTTGAAATTTACGGAATTTTATAAGCATATACATTCGTAATATTAATTGCATGAAAACGGTGAAACCAATTATTGTAATAAGGGGCGAAAGAATGAACATATTTTATCAACATATTAGTTACTTTCGGAAAGAGGTTAAGTTAAGGTCGGGTCAGGGTGTCTATTTTCAAGCGAATGATAACATCATTTTGAAGCATATCGTCTGGTCAGACGATATATTTCAAACTGATGGAATATTAACAAGTCAATGCAAAGAAAAAGATACAGTATAGAAACCGATTGGAGTTTGTGGCTTCTACATATAAACTGAGGTTTAGTTAATGGGGCTGAGTTGAAGGATTGCGGTTATATTCACGGGCTATAGTCACGTGGCATTTACATCTTAGAAAATAAACCAATTATTGAAAATAGGCTTTCATGTTACGTCAAGAAGTTTATCTTTCTCTTTTTCCTTCTTTGTGGTTCTGTTTTCTCTCACATTATGGTTAGCGATATTATATATATATATATATATATATATATATGTGTGTGTGTGTGTGTGTGTGTGTGTGTGTGTGTGTGTAGTGCATTTTAATTTATATTACAAAGAATCATTCATACAAAAAATTTTGAATTTAGTTAGAGAAATGATTTCGCCATTTTATATCATTAACTTTACTAATTTACTTTTTGTATGAATGATTTATTGTAATATAAATTAAACTGCACCATATATTTGATTTAAAAGAACTGACCCGACGTGCAAATTTTCGGGATAACAACTGAGACATTACTCTACTTATTGAAATATTTAGTTAATACCACGTTGACTGATAAATTCCTACATAAAAAAAAATTCTGAAATTGCCATATGAGTAAAAAATGCTCTCACATAAATTGTCAAAAATTCAACCTTAGCGATGAGACAGCACGCTCCACAAGTTTGTATCTGTTATCAATAACACATTTAAAAAAAAAACATATTGCGATTTGCATTATATTATTTCGTCACGGATGCTACTTGAATTTTACCAAAAAGAAAATAGTTTCCATGTCTGATGATGACCAGAGAACCCTTTGAAAGTACTTACATATTTAAGGAAGACTTAATACAGTTAATAATTTTTAAAAAACCAGGATCATAACATTCATCAAGTGGTTAGTGAGTTAATGCATCTTCAAAATTTATTTAGCGAAGTGATTTCGCCATTTTATATCATTAACTTTATTAATTTACTTTTACATATATTGTACATATACATATATTTTACATATATTTTACATTGTGATATATATATATATATATATATATATATATATATATATATATATATATATATATATATATATATATATATCACCAAAGTGCATTCTTTTAACTCACCAAAACTATGAGTTTTCTCCTGTATGTAATCTTCAGACGTTGTGATAATCGTTATATATACTGCAATATAAACTTTGTTATTATATTAAAGCCCTGTCAAAAGCTATTGAGCACTCGACTTTTTAAATAATTTTAAGGTGTTTAGATTAGTTTTTATTATATATATATTCTGTAAATGTAATTTAAAGCAATTACTTTTAAAAACAACAGTCATTTTGTATCGTTTAATTACTCGACACAAAATGTTAGTCGTTTTTCATGCATACATACATATATATATATATATATATATATATATATATATATATATATATATATATATATATATATATATAAACACACACACAAGCAGTGTGGACACCAAGTGCCGAAAGTCTGTTTAATGCTTGAACACAATCTTCAGGAAATGTTGGTTGGATTATTTATATATGTTAACTATTTGGATATTATAGTTAGCAAGAGCATTATGGGGTGCTACCCAAAATTTTCCAATTACAAACATATATATATAGTCGATCCATAATCCAAGTCACATGTCGAGAAGAAAGCGTGAAACAGAGTGTCGCCACTCGGTTTTGACAGTACTGTCCACATTTATATTAACACAAGCTCTATCTCAGATATTGAGCACTTTTATCTTATAAATATAGCATAACTTAAAACTATATTTCATCATATCTCTCTCTCTCTCTCTCTCTCTCTCTCTCTATTATATATATAATAAGCTTTAATGTTGCGTCATATATATATATATATATATATATATATATATATATATATATATATATGTATATATATATATATATATATATATATATGAGACATTTCATTGAATAATTTAGACATGTTTTGTCAACTTATTTTCAGTTGGATCCTTTCATATTCAGAACACGCTTATGGTGTCATTATTAAAGAAAGAGAGCAAATCGCCATGTTGACATATCATTTTATTCCGAGTACTTTCGACATAACACAATGTCATCATCAGGGTGTTGTTTATTTCATGACAAAGAATGCTGAGTTAGTATGAGATCGCTTGACACTAAGTATTGTGTGTCGAGAGTTTTTAAGAAGTAAGTATTAAAACTATTAGTGAAACCTTGATATTTTAAACTATTTGTTGTACACATTTTAAAATATTTGTGCAGTAGTCATAATTAATTTATTAAGGTTTGGTTCATATATATATATATATATATATATATATATATATATATATATATATATATATATATATATATTATAATTATTTTATTTTAAAAAATATGAGACCATCGCAACACAGAAATTTCTATGTTTCATAACTGAAACTCAAATTATAAATTTTATTATAAAAATTAAACTTAAAATTCAGAGTTTCGTTCCATTGTCAAATGATGCTAGGAATAACTTTAAGAAATTTACTTAATTTATAAGTGCAGACAATCTTAATATTTTGAATTGTTAAGGTTTAGGAAAATTTAAGTTCAATTTTTATAATTAAATTTACAATTTGAGTTTCAGTTTTGAAACTCAGATTGTAAATTTAATTATAATGGAATCATAATTTAAAAAAAAATAATAATTATAATATGTTCTAGTGTTTGTACCGAGCACTGACTTTTTTTTTAAATAAAAATAATTGCTAAGACCACCGGGTTATAAATCTTACTGCTCCTTCTTATTATTTTATATATATATATATATATATATATATATATATATATATATATATATATATATATATATATATATGTGTGTGTGTGTGTGTGTGTGTGTGTGTGTGTATGGAGCTTGTGATGTTGCCTGACAAGCATAACACAGGTTGACCCAAACCTTACGTGTGTTGTCAACAACTGATCATGTCAGATTATACGCTCTCTTCCAGAAACTGTAACAGTAACTGCTCAGTGTAGTTACCTAGCAAATGGGTTTATCATCTTTCAGTTGCGTCTCTGTCTTCGAGCAAAGTACGGCTCAGTTGTGTCTCTGTGCGGTAATAGAGACGCGGCTGAGAAAAACAAAATGCTGAAAGCCGCCCGGTATCGTGGGAGAGTTTCCGTGGGAGTCGAAACGCAAATAACAGGATTCCTTTTTTAGGAACTTGATTATTCAAAACATAAATAATAGAAACGTAATCGAGGCATCAATGACAGAATTCCTTTTTTAGACATAATAATTCAAATAATGAACACTTTAGAACTTGTCTATAAAAAAACAACCTCACATCCTTGTCTACTCAAGCAGAACAGTGAATATTCAGACAGATACAAAATAGCGATATTAAATAATTTAATAAATAGAGCACACTTAATATCATCTACACACAATATTTTTAACAAAATCAAAAGCATAAAATAATAATTTTCCTAGCCATATAATTGTTACAAAATTAAACTAACCTTAGAAAAACCTTAGAAAAAAAGTGAACAATAATGAAAATAATAAAAAAGTAAACTGTTCTGCAGAAATCAAATACACAGAAATAACAAAGTGGAAATAAAACTATAAGAAACAATAAATCGACACATATCACCTGACAAGCGAAACAAGCAAATTAAAGTCATCATTTACTACAAAAACTAAAAAACCAATATAACATAAACACCACCAAGGATAAAAAACATTGAAACTTCAACAAACCAATTCGCTTGCCCACTTGGAAAAATGTCTCTCTAATAATAATAAAACAACATATACATTGTTTACATAACCACTACATTATCGCGTCAATTAACTAGCCACTAATAGTTCAAATATGACAAAATAAAACTAATATGTTTATGAACATTTCAAAAACTCAGTGACTAACATGGAAAAATGAGCATGAGAATTTATTGTGACTGTAATGATAAAAACTTTGAAGGGATTTTTTTCTGTGTATCGTTTCCTTTCAGAACATGGCCGATCATGACTCTCCACAACTTGCTTTTCTTTGCAGCTCTTAATAATTTTTCTTTTTTTTATCCCTCCCAATTCCTGATTTGTGATCCATTAACTAATACTTGTAAGGTTACACGCGGTTTCCATTTGTTTCTCTCGCCTCCAATATATCCTGTGAGTGTTAAATTTTCTAAATCAACTTTAGTCATTATGCATTCAAAATGTCAAAGGTCTCTTTCTTATTGTCAGCAGAATTGTCTTTTTGTTTCCAACATTGTGTCAATAGCTTCGTCCACCGCAAGAAAGTTTGCTCTCTGTGCCGCGACAGGAAATTTTTCTCGCCGGAGTCGATCCTTCAAATCCACAAATCAACCATTCGCCCTTGCATGGAGTATTGCTGCCATATATGGTCTGGAGTCCCTTCTGTTTGTCTCAAAGTTCTTGATAAAATCCAGAGACGGATATGCAATGTAATTGACCCTGATCTAGCATATCGTCTGCAGCCTCTCTCTCACAGACGTGCCGTCGCCTCCCTCTGTCTTTTTTACAAATACTGTCATGGTTATTGCTCCGATGAGCTGCTTTCGCTGGTTCCCAGACTTCATGAATTTAAGCGTTCTACTAAGCTGGCATCTCGCTCACACACTTTCAATGTCGAAAATGTTAAATGTAGCCGTCTCTTCTACTCCAATAGCTTCATGTCTCGCACCTCTTACCTGTGGAACTCCCTCCCCTTTTCCTGTTTCCCTGATAGCTATAATCTCCAAGTATTCAAATGTAATGTCAATCGACGTCTCCAGATGCCTTGATCTATCCCCTATCCTTCTCTTCAACATTTCCTTTATCACTCCTATTTGCTCTCGCTCCAACTCTCTGTAACCCCTTGCGCGCTAGTGGCTTCCAGCTTTGCTTGGGGTGAAACGCTTAAAAAAATAAAATTTTCCTTAAAATTTCTTCTACCCATGGTATTCTCAGTATTCTGTTAGAGAACCACATCTCTTTTGCCTCAAGCCTCATCTTCATCTGCGAGAAAATTGTCCAGCATTTACTGCCATTTAGGACGGTTGAAATTACCTACCGCTGTTCAGTATTCCTTTTTTCTAATGAAAATTTCCTATTTTTCAGTAATTTACTTGGTTTTTGAAAGGCATCTTCATATTTCCGTCGTCCAAAAATCTAGTTGAAAAATTGTTTGAATGTTTTCATCAGTTTAGATGCAATATGACTATATTTTCCTCAACAGCCATATTGAATTTCTTGCTCACCTTGGTGATGTGAACAACGAACATGATGAACACTTTCATCAACATATTAAAGTAATGGAAGGGAGATATCAATGCCAGCAGGACACTCAAATTACTGTTGGTATTGTCAAAGAAGTTTCCGAAACAAACATTCGTTTAAAAAAAGTTACACGATTTAAAAAAAGAACATCGTAAAAATCTTTGCTTTATTATTAAGAGAGAAGATCAAAGGATTTTTTTATGTAAAAATTATTTTTTTTTATCCATTTTAGGGACTTTTGCTGGCGTCAACCTCGGACCATAAATTTGTATGGGAAATTTGAACGTCATTTTGCGGTGAAAAAACTCATGTATTTTGGAATTCTTAGAAAAATCCCATAATTTACTGAAACTTTCAGAAACTAAAGAAATTATTTTTGAAAAGTTACTTTTTTAGAAAATCTTGTCAAAAATACATTTTTGCATCTTCTAACGCTTACGCCCGTTTAATTTTATGAAATTTCGCGAAAATCTTTTTTGTATCGCTTAATGTTTATATTTGTGATACTGATAAGACATCGGAGAATTTAAATAATAATTTTTTGGTCAAACAGGACCCCCAGTTACTTAAAATCTATTCTGAATTGTAAAATATTAAAAGGAACTAAAACTGTAGTATCGTATGCAAATTAGATAGAAAAGTATAAATAGAGAATAACTGTCGAATATGGGAATGCCTAGCAAACCCGTTTAGTCAAGCTGGAATCTTTTCCAGCTGTGCTATCGAACTCTCCATCTTCAGGCAGAGAGGAACCCGGACGAGGCTATGCCGAAGGGCAGAGTCTCCTCCGGGGAGATAGACATACCCGATCCCGTTTATGCGGGGTCTACGGCGATTTTTTGGACGAGCCTACGGCCCGGAACCCCACATTAAATTCGGCCTTGTGCCTCACGTGACTGCGTGGGGCAGTTGCTAGATACCGCCTAGCAAACCCGTTTGCTATTCAGGACAAGGAGAACTGTACTACGACTGCTACTAAACAGAGAGATATACCAAACATAGCAATGGCGTCGCCGATAGGATCGTTAAATTCGCTGGACGCCCCAAAACACAGAGAAACATGGATAAGAACTTTTGCTGCATTTACAAGAATGAAAAATTAAGAGACACAAAGACTGACGAAGGAGAGAACGAGATAATGGATTTATTTCTTGCTACCGCTGGGTTCGAAGCTGTGAAGAAAATTTCGACAATGTGTTACTCGAGCGAATTAGATGAAATGTCATTCGAAGAAATTATTAAAATTATAAAAAAGAACATAAGACCAAAGAAAAGATTGGTCATTGGTGAAAGTGCCAAGGTTTTAGAGACAAGACAAGTACCCAAAATATATAGAATCAAGAAAAGCTCCAAATTTTATCCTACCTTTAGCCAAACTAATAATACAGCAATGCATACTAGAAAGAGTGACTCAAGGTGATAGCAATTGGGCGTCACCAATAATAGCTATAAAGAAACCTGACGAAGATTTAAGGATTTGTGGTGATTACAAAATAGGGGTAAATCACCAGGTATGTTCAAATTCTTTTCCTTTGCCAAATATCCAATCTGCAAGCCACGAGTTAGAAAAAATGGAACATTTTGCAAATTTTTTTTCAAGGCAGCATACAACCAAATAGAAATTGATGACAAATTCAAGATAAAAAACCCTATGGGCTTACTAAGATGGACTCGCCTACCGTTTGGGGCAAAAACTGTGAGCCATATTTTTCAAAAAAGCAATTAAAAGAGTCTTATTAGGAAAAATAAGAATATACCAGGACGATATATGCGTAGGAGCAAGAACTAAGGAAGAATTAAAATATAAAACAGAGCAGATTTAGTGAGATTAAAAAAGGTAGGCATGACTGTAAACATAGACAAGTGCAATTTTTACTGTAAGAAGATATCATATATCAAATAAGGCATATCAACCGATGAGAGACTAACAAAGAAAATAACAGAAAATGCTGCTCCAACAAATAAAAAAGAATTAGAATCCTTTTGGGGGCTAATAATCTTTATAGTAAATACATACCAAGATACAGCAACATAATAGAGCCATTTGCAAAATTACGAAAATAAAACAATGAATTTAACTGGATACAAAAGCAAACTAACTCTTTTGAAACACTAAAGAAGATACTGAGGAACAAACCAATAATAAAAGTTTTTGATCCCCAAAAAGAAGTAACGTTAACCACAGACGCAATTGAAAAGGCGATTGCTGCTATTCTATCACAAGAAGAACACCCAATCATGTACATATTAAGAAGGTTAACGTTAGCACAAACTAACTACTCGAATATTGAAAAAGAAGCACTGGCAACTGTATGGAACATGGAAAGGGCGCGGAACTTCTTGATAGGAAAAATTCTTATTAAAATCGGACCACAAACCATTGGAATTCATATTTAACCCGAGAAAAGAATTGCTAAAAGTCACATCATCAAAGATTATAAGACGGGCAATAAAAATCGTGGCATTTGATCTTGACATAGTATATGTAAAAGAGATGACTAAAACCTCACGTAGACGTTTTATCAAGATTACAGTTCAAGAATAAAACAGAAGGAAAACAGGAAAACACTGAAGATAAAATAATACACTGGGTAGAAACGGACGTTCTTCCTCTAAATAGACTCAAAATAGAAACAAATCAAGACCCAATATTAAGCAGAATAGTAGAGAGAATAAAAAAATAATATATTGAGCAATTGTTCGATGGCATAGCGACCCATAATATAATAGTAGCTCCACCATATTAAATATTAAAGGGAGTAGATGATGACGTACATTGTGGCATAACAGCAACACAAACAAGACTAAAGTTACAAGCTTGGTGGCCATGGTATTCAGAAGATGTAGAGGAACACATTAAGAGATGCCCAAAATGTGCGGAAATAAAACAAAAAACTTCAAGCAAGCAAAAATTCACTCATGGCCCAAGGAAGCAGATCCATGGGTTAGTGTCCACATGGATCATGCACATATCAAAGATAGGGGATTGTTCTTAGTATTAGTGGACTCATATTCAGGATAGCCAGAGATTGTCAGAGTAAAAGACAGAAAAGCCACCACAATAAAGCAAGTACTAAGAACTATATTCTCAAGGAATGAAGTACTCCAGGCAATAGTAACCAACAATGCACCCGAATTTTGCGATGAGAATTTATGTGCATGGTTAAAACAGATTGGATGCATCCCATACAATCAATATCACTCCATATCCACCATATCACTCAAACGGTGAAAATGTTATTAAAAGCATCCTCACCACTTAATGAAAGCATAGAAACGTTTCTACCAAATATACTCCTCAGTTCCATTCTACATGCAGGAAGAAAACTGAGCCCTTCGGCATTAATGGAAAGACAAATCAGAACCCCCATAACTATGTCCTTTGTAACGAAAGAAAAGGTATGGTATAGAAAAAATAAAGAGGCTGCTCTAAAAGGAGCAAATTTCCTGATACAAAAAGGACACATCACGGCTATATTTGAGAAAAAGGGACAAATATACTAGCACATCAGATTAGTTCAGATGCAGAAACGAACTGGATGACGTAGACATGGAGGATCAAGAACAAGAAGAGACAGAAAGTTACAAAAGTGGAACAGAGCAGGAAATGGAAGAAAATGAGAATGAAAAGACAGACGAGTATGAAGAAGAAAATGAAGCGAGACCGGAATCACCATTAAAGAGAAAACAAGAAAGACAAGAGGAAGGACAACACAGTAAAAAAATAATCAAGAACAGTAAAAGAAACAACAAGGGTATACGACCTCTCCAATTTAGGGAGGTGTAGTATCGTATGTAAATTAGAGAGACAAGTATAAATAGAGAACAAGTGGTGAACATGGGAATACCTAGCAAACTCGTCTGCTAATCAGGACAAGGAGAACTGTACTACGACTGCTACTACACAGAGAGTTATCCAAAACATAACAAACACTAAGCCATAATTTAAGATTATAATTGCTTTAATGAATAATTTATACTATGGACACTGTTGTATTAAAAAACAAAATCTTTTTCGATGAATAATGAATTTTCATAAGAATTATTTTCATTTATAAAAATTTTAATCAGAATAATTTATAAACTTTTAAATATTTTAAAATTTTGTTTAAATTTGTAGCAGTCAAACAATATTATATTACAATAAAATTGTATCTACTAATCATAAATGGAAAAGTCATCGCGATTCAACGACTCCCAGTATTTTTTAAATAATTTTGAATATTTATGTCTGCATAAATGTGTCGAACTTTGTCAATACGAACGTCCATACACGATATTAACAGAAAATAAGATAAATGCCTATAGTAAATTAAAAATTTATTCTATTTTCTTTATAAGCGTCTTCGTAAGTGAGGCTATAAAGCCAAAGTACTTCAAATTCAATAAAATATTAAAATGCTTAAATATTTTGAATTATTAAGATTACTGGATATTTAAGAAAAATTATATAAAAAGAGGCGTTCACCTTGTTTTTGTCATGTAATTTTTCTAGTTAGTGTCCCAATAAGTTAAATTGCCAAAACATCAGGCTGTCAATAAATCACTCGATACGTCTAAAAGTACCATCACCCCGTATTAAAAACGTGTTTTTCTACGATATTTATTCTAAATATCAGACTTGTTCGCTATTAGGCATCACGCTTTTCTTTTCAAGATTGACGTGTTTTAGGAAATTATCATGACCAGATAATAATTTATACTGCCCAACATGAAATAAGGATATGCCATAGAGTAAAGTATGGACGTGATAGGCAGAAACGAATGCTATTTTCGAAATCAGTGACTTCAAATTTGCTAAAAACAACTCTCAAACCTTTGTTATCAAAAATTATTAATAGACGCATACAAGCAGTATTAGATTTACTCAAACACAATGAACACAGTTGGATGATTTTTGAGGATTTCAAAATGGTTAACTTTTACTTGGTTTACAAAGATGATATACAAAATATCCATGTTCCCTGTGCTTTTGGGGTAGCCATAAGAAGGATTTGTACCAGGCACAGAACAATTCGAACAATCAGTGTTAGCTACATTGAATAAATTATTCAATTGTATATATATGAATTATTGATATGTTTTTGAATTAGTAAACCTATTTGTGTATAATACGTGTGTTCCAAAAGTCACAGCAATTATACAAAGTTTTTCTTCGCCACCCTGTGTATATTTTTGAATCTTCGTGGGCGGGTAATACTTAAAATATTTACACCTGTTGATATCATGACGTGGCAGGTCATTAAATTTGTTGGACAAAACAATTCTCGTTCTAATGGAGCGCGCGCAAACAAACACATATTTTCCGTATGTGTGTGTGCATATATATATATATAGATAGATAGATAGATAGATAGATAATTACAATGAATCATTCATACAAAAAGTAAATTAGTAAAGTTAATGATATAAAATGCCGAATTCACTTCGATAACTAAATTTTAAAATTGCATTAACTCACTAACCACTCGATGAATGTTATGATCCTTGTTTTTAAAATTATAAACTGTATTACGTCTTCCTTAAATATGCAAGTACTTTTGACATGTTCTCCGGTCATCATCAGGCATGGAAACTATTTTCTTTTTGGTAAAATTCCAGTAGAATCCGAGACGAAAAAATATAATGCAAATCAAAATGTGTTTTTTTTTATGTGTGATAACAGATACAAACTTGTGGAGCGTGCAGTCGCAACGCTAAGGTTAAATTTTTGAAAATTTAAGTGAGATCATTTTTTTACTAATATGGCAATTTCAGAATTTTTTTGATGTAGGAATTTATCAGTCAACTAAATAGTTCAATAAGTAGAGTAATGTCTCAATTGTTTTTCCGAAAATTTGCACGTCGGGTCAGTTCTTTTAAATCAAATATATGGTGCAGTTTAATTTATATTACAATAAATCATTCATACAAAAAGTAAATTAGTAAAGTTAATGATACAAAATGGCGAATGCCTGATGATGACCGGAGAACCCGTCCAAAGTACTTGCATATTTAAAGGGGACCTAATACAATTTATAATTTTAAAAAAATAAAGAACATAACATTCATCGAATGGTTAGTGGGCTAATGGATTTTTAAAATTTCGTTAGCGAAGTGAATTCGCCATTTTATATCATTAACTTTACTAATTTACTTTTTGTATGAATGATTCATTCTAATATAAATTAAACTGCACCACATATCTGATATATAATATGTGTGTGTGTGTGTGTGTGTGTATTTTAAAATATATATTTTAAAATATATATATATTATTAATTAATGAATCAAATAAAAATGCTATCATTGGGTAAGATATTTGTATACGAAAAAGTTATTATTATTATTATTTAATAGCTAGCAACATAAGTAATACTACATCTCATCGCGTGGTAATGTTTAACGTGCCAGTCTCGCGGATCGTTAATGAGTTACTTCCTCTCTAGCTTCTCTATGTCTGAGGCAGTTTAGCAAAACTCAGCTATACACCTCTTCGTGGTTAACGTTTAGGGTTTTTTTGGTTTTGCTGGCCTTTTCTACTTAGTCGTGATTTCTATCCTCACACGATGCTCCATAATTGCGGCTTTATACCAAACTAACATAAGCTTAGTAATTAAAGTGTGTTGCTCTAGATAATGGGTTATGAGCCAGTTTAGTCAACTTTGTAATGAGTTCGATCCTCACTGGCTTTGTGGCTTTATGCTAAAGTAACATTAGTAAAAGACAACTTACGAAATACAGTGTTGATTTTCCAAGCGTAGCTTAGATGTGGCACAAGGCCGAAATTAGAGGGCACCCAGTGAGGATCGAATTCACTACTCAGTCGTAATTGTTTTTGCGAGCCAAGCTTGCTAACCATTACACCGCCTCGAGGTGCCCACTTCCGAAATGCAGTAACTGTGATGTGCGGTTGCTGAAACGGCTATCGGAATGAAAAATAGAACCGAAAAGGTGAGATCATATCCCGAGTGTGTTCGTTCCTTCGTCCCATATCTGACGCTTCCTGTCAAAATTAAGCTACACATAGTATTTTTAATGACGCTTCGATGTGAGAGTAATAGTTAGAGAGCTAGTCATATTGACCATTTCTAAAATGTGGTCAACTTGCGGACTTGTATTAAACTACGTAAAACATAGTAAATATTACGGCACCTCTGCGTGTATTAATTATCAGGGAGCTAATCTGATTGATAATTACTACTTAATAATGAGTTCAATCCTCACTGAGTCACACAAACTGTTGGTCTTGTGCCCACCTTAGATTAGTAAGTAACAATTTATCGATTGATTGATTCGTTTTTACTGCTTATCAACACTTTCAGGTTATTTAAAGCCAGAAAATATTTTTAGATTGAAGAAATTTTTTTTATTTTTGTCATAATAATAATAATGGTTTAGCGATACAGATCTTACTAATTAACCCATAGCTAAGAGAGAAGAGGTGGATTCATACCTTTGCCAAGGGCATTTGCGCGTAAGTGAATGTAACGAACCCAACGGGAATTGAAACTTGGCTCTTCGATTAACATTTCCGAGCCGTTATCCATTACACCACCTGCACATCCAAGCTTACAACACCTGGTATTCCCAAGCGATCACCCATCTAGGATCGATGTTGCTTACCTTCGGTGATCGTGCGAGAAAAATAATTTCATACTTCGGCTGAGATATACGATTAGCGTAATGGTTATCGCAGCAGAAAGTGGAATCGGCGAGTCGTGTTCAAATCACACCCTCAACTGCTACGTTTGCTTTAGGACTGATGTCCTTGGGAAGCACATAAATATATCTTCTTCCTGCTATGAGTAAAATAGCAGGGTAGAGTGGGCTCTGTTGCCTTGGATGGAAGCCAATCTAGGAGGACAACTCTGGATTTTAAAACGTGGAAACTAACCCACTATCTTACCCGAGAAGTTATGGAAATTCACAGATGATAAATAACAGGAATCTGTGGAGAGCCATGATCGCCCACATCTTGAACGGATATTGCACTTTTAACTTGGTTAGATTAATAAAATAGAAAATAGTTGTGGTTTAAATTAATTGTATCTTTTGAAACCCAGCCTTTATAGTTTTCATATCTTCCACTCAATATTCAATCAAAATATCAGTAGTTTGTCAGTCGTAAAATATCGACACATTTTTAGTTCCAAGACGTTGATGCTATAATTAAACGCTAACGATTTTGATTTTATCAATGCTTTAAGTAAAAGATTTTTTCTATTTGCCATGTCCTTTCAGAAGGTAGCTGATCATGGCTCTCCACAATTTCATGTCCTTTGTAGCTGTTAATAACTCTTTTTTTTCCATCTTTCCCAAAACCCTTCTCCGCCACCAATTCACTCAAGCTCGCCAGGTAGGTTGTGCGTTGCTTTCTTCTATCCTCTATACTTCAATCTACCCTGTGAATATCACATTTTCCAAGCCTTCTTTCCACATTATGTACCCCGGAAATTAAAACTATATGTTCCTGATGTTACGCATAAGTGTTCATTTTGTTGCCATTGTCTCTAGACGTTGTCGTTGTTCATATGTTCGGTTCATGGTCTTCTGACGAATGATAAAGAGCTTCTGATATTTGGCTTCATATAATTTTTAAGCTGAGAAGTTTATAAAATTGCAAATTGATTATATTCTGCGTTTAATTAAAAACTGGGTTATTTTCTTGCCACGTTACGTAAATTGATGTTGGTGATATCAAACAGTATAATAAAACGTGTTGTTGATGTGTACCGAATTACTATGGGCGAAAACCAACGAATATAGTTACGACGTATCTGTCTATATTTCTGAGATGAGGCATTATGTACACTAATTACATTATTCGGACTATTTTCCTCATTTTTCTTGCCATATTTATCACAACGTTTTGGCCGTTGTACGCTCCGGCCTTCTTCTGGTGTTTGGAATGTCGAAGTGGACCCTTTATTTCGCTCTCTGGGGTAGACTGTTATAGTTCCACCAAAGTGGATAAAGACATTAGTTAGATCCAGTGACAGGACTCAAAGAGTGTGAATTCAATACCCGGTTAAGGTAGTGAAGAACTTGTAGAGGTGAATTAACAGGAGATAACTAATAACTGACATCCATTAGACATGGCACGTGGAACTAGAACAGTCTACCCCAGCGAGCGAAACAAAGGGTTTAGTTCGACATTCCAACCACCTGAAGAAAGCCGGAGTGTACAACGGCCGAAATGTTGTGATAAATATGGCAACAAAGATGAGGACAATAGTCCGAATAATGTAAATAGTATAGTTATGTAGTATAGAATTATTTGAGCAAGGAAACCAAGACGATGTTTAGAAAAATAGAATAATCCTCATTTATTCTCAATGCCAACAGAAATTATTCCTTTTGCAAACAGTACCGAGACGAAAATCTTTGTATGTAAAACTTGTCAGTCTTTTTCGTGTGTGTTTACGTTCGTAATCACGACAACGCTGCTTTCCCAATGCATAGATTTCAAACATATCGTGTAGGTATATCGCTGTTCCTATCCGTATCTCCATTCTCCTAAATATGTATAGGATTCTTTTCACCGTCTGTGTTAATTATCCTCATACTGATTAAATACCATGACAAGAAGTCATATCTTCAAACATTCCAGACAGTTTCACGATTTAACTAAGAAGAGATGTCATCTCAAGTAGTGCGTAAGTATCACGTGTCATTATACGCCCTCAAAGTTTAAGTTGTCTTTTGCACATTTGTTATTAGTGGTTTCGTTGTCTTTCGTAATCCCCTTAGAACTTCCTTGTTTCTCATATACTCTGTTCAGCAATATATATTTTCCAACATGATCTACTTCCTTGATAATAATGATATCGATTAATCGAACATACATTGGACGTTATAGAAGGAAAATCCCACATCTAAATTCATCTTTATCTGTGTCAGGATACAGATTTATTGATCCACCCATTTTTTTCTTTTTTTTTTTTTTCGATGTAGTGTCTTTTCAGTTTGATTCATAGTCAAGCACGGTGCAATAAAATAAAATATCAAGTGGTGGGGGGGGATGATAAAACTGAGCGAAACCAGAGGCTAAAAGTGGGGTTATATCAAATGTAAAAAGCGGGGAGGCTAAATCAGATGTTAAATGCTGCGAGGCTGATTAGATTTTAAATGAGGGGAGGTTAAATAACAAATTAAAAGCGAGGTGGGGCTAGATCAGATAACCGGGTTTTTTTGTTTTGTTTTTTTGTTTTTGTTTTTTTTTGTTTTTTTATCTGATGGACCAATGAACTTATTTGTAAGCTTTTTGTTTTGACTTTAAATGCACAATTTATTTTATTATTATTATCGATTTATTTTTATCTATTTACTTATTTTTGATTTTTCGCTTGTACGTATTTTCTGGAATGCTACCTATGGATTGTAATACTTATATTATATGGCAACAAAGATGTGGACAATAGTCCGAATAATGTAAATAGTATAGTTATGTCGTATAGAATTATTTGAGCAAGGAAACCAAGACGATGTTTAGAAAAATAGAATAATCCTCATTTGTTCTCAATGCCAACAGAAATTATTCCTTTTGCAAACAGTACCGAGTTCTAATGTATCAAAAAAATAACAGAATGAAGTTTTAGGATTTATTTTTAAAATTATTGGCAAGAAGAAAGGAGAAAACGAAGAAGAGAAGGGTTGAGTAGGAAAAACAAAAGGAGAATAGAAAAGAGATTATTATTAAGCTATGGAAACATTAAGTACCGTCTGCTTATTTCATTGAAATAAAGAAATGAAGAAAAACATGCAAAAACCACACCCTGTACAAGGCCAGACAAGGTAGAGGGTCAGATTAGGAGGCAGTTTGTACGGATGAGGGGAAGATAATAGTTAACCCTAGAACAGGTTAAGATTGTAGTAATCGGGGAAACACCCTCTTGGGAGTCGGCTGCACAGAGCAGTGGTTCACAGGAAGAAGATGTTTGAGTGGAATTTACTTCTCACCGATGGAATACGGGGAGATGTGGGTGGTTTGCTACCAAGGAAATGGCGGTTCCTTGCCGTGGAGGTTAGAACTGGCGGAACCATGGAATGTAGTTCGTCCGAGCACTTTCCGTGAAAGTAGTGATAGAGAAACGAAAGGCTTGCCACATACGTGCTTGTGAGAGAGAGGTTGGAGAGTGGAATATAATTCGTCACCCACAAGGACTCGGAGACGCTTTTCGACTCTATCGAGACTGCAGAGTGAGGACTGGGTAGCGCTCGCCCAAATATGACAACAGTACAACATTCTTGGCCTGATCTGGCTCTTGTAAAAGTGGAGGATAGCAAATGGCGTTAGGTACTTACTGGAGTGTTACAGGAAGCCGACCATTTTACCTACATCTTTGGCGATGACTCGTATTTACGAGTTCCGCTTGAGGTTAGGCACGAGTTTAAGAAGACAAATTTAGTCTTATCTTAAGGCCAAGAAGACAAATTTAGTCTTATCTTCAGTTCTCAGTTCCAGGAAAATGCTTGATAGTTGACATGATGTGAATTTTATTGGCTACTGTTTTTGTTAGTGCGATGTTGTAACGACTGAGCTGCTAATAATTTGGATTTTCCATTCTAAATGAGAGAATCGGTGTCTCGTTAATAGGTACGATCATAACACGTCACGGTCGGCAAACAAACATTCAATCTCCAATCCCGTCGTTTACAACTCACCTTTGTTGGCCACTCCTGGGTTTCTTTCTTCTTTCGCTGTATTTCATACACATTCGTTTTGAACGACAAAGCTTCGAAAACGCCAATATTTAAGAGGAGAAAGAGAAAGAAAACGAACGAGAATAGTAAATAAGAAAGGTTACTATTAAACTGAGGGATTATTAGGTAGTGTCTGCTTATTTCATTGAAATAAAGAAGTGAAGAGAAGACTTGAACTTACAGAAATGCTGATTTAAAAACGAATTTTTATAATGTTAAAGACAATGAATATGAGAAATGTGGAATTTTTAAGGAAAATAGCAACTACAAAGAATCTCCTGATATCAATAAGTAAGACAACTTAAAGTCTTTCAGATACATCAGAAGGAAAGTAGGGTTGGATAATTTAATACTCATAGAAGGCAAGCGAGGCCTATCCACAACTGAGTAAACAGATGACAGAACGAGGACCATAAAGACAAGATGAGCGGTAGAGAAACAAGTGTTAGGAGTCATGATCGCACAAGCCCTGAAAGTACCTGGCATATAAATAAAGATAAAGACTATTGGCAAAGTGTTAAATTCGACTCTCATTAAGCAGCCTGCTCCTGTAGGTGTGCTCCAGAGTAATCTGAGGTAAATAAATATCTATACGTGCTTCTATTTAAAAATTCGGGAAATTTGAATAATGTAGTAGGGACTTGTGTTGTAACGCTTTTTAGACAGTGCCAATTATAACCAGCTTTCATTATAATATTTCGAAGGATACGGTGAAAACTATATATTAGTTTTAGTATTTTCTTTTCATTTTCAAATTACACTGTCTAATCCTTCATTTCTGTAAGCGATTTTGAACAGATCTTTCTTTACCTATTCACATATCTGATTTTAACTAAAAACGAAAAATGTGACTCCCACAAAAAAAATGAGCATTTAGACTGTACAGTCAAAGACCAGAGAATATTGACATGAAGACAAGGATAATTATTAGCGAGATCTTTTGTTTGACCATTACTGTTGAGTTGTAAATTCTATCTGCACTGGGTGCTGCACACTTGTGGTCTTCTTGCCAATGGTAAACCTACTATTTTTATGGTCATCTAGACATTGGGTAAGTATTAACAAGCTAGTCTGATAGACCGTTGATAGTGATATTCGTTCCGCGCTAGATGCTCCGTACTTGAACCCTTGTGGCAAACTAGGTAAAGCTTAGTAAACAGCACAAATTGAAGAAGTGGACTGACTGTTGAGAGTTTTAGGATATTCGGGTTAAAATTCTCAGCTTATCAAAACGTATCAGCCGATGTGTTCTTTGGCTTGCTTCAGGTGTATAATTTGTCTTGTATTTTTTTGTAATAGTTCTAGGTCTGGTAATTAAAGTTGTCTGCAGGAATCTTTAATGCCCATGTCAGGACAATGAAATATAAATTCTTAATGCCATTAATGTTTAACAAAAAAGGATATAGTTCAAGGAGTGATACCACTAAGAGCAAAATGCCTAAAATATTCCCAACTTATCATTCAGAAACGAGTATCTGCTATAACCTTGTGTCTAATAAAATACTGTGAGATCCTTTTGGTGACTGAGATTGGAAGATTTCCTACAGACATCAAATATCAGCGTTTGAAACCAGTGATCGAAATCCTAACAATGTTTCGGATAAATGCTAAGATTTCGGACACTGATGTTTATCTTAGGTATAAAATTACTCGGAAGATTAGCGGTAGAAGATTTTTCTCCTAACTAACAGTGAATACAACACCTGGGCTGAACATTTGAATTCAGTGGAAACAGGACGAGCAATAACTGAACACTACTAAAATAAGATCAAAGTAAATTATCCCTAAACATGGTTAACGGAACGAGAACAATCTATCCTCGTAGATTAAATAGTTCAGTTCGAAATTCCCTGAAGTTTTACCCAGAACGACAAACACCTTATGAAGGCGAGAGAACACAACAGTCTAAAAGTTGTGATGACAACAAAATATATGACGTATGTCAACAAGTGTTCTTCTATTTCTTGCTATATTGGAATGCAAGTAATTTTATAGTAAATGTAACTCCGAACGGCATGAGTTATCGTCTTATGTAAACAAAGTTATTTTTTTTTACAAATTTAAATATCAAATTTTCTTAAAAAATAATCATTTGTCAAAATTCATTTTTATATTTTCCGATTGCTATTTCCACCTTTCTTGAAGTTGAAAATTGTTATAAGAACTAGTGTAAAATCTCACCTTGAGATTGGCTTGTTAATTTATGAATTAATGGTGTGAACGTGATACCATGGACTCAGTGCGTAAATATTACAGTCGTTATGCTTTTTTACAGGAAACATGCATTGCACATCGTATCATGGCCTTTTTCCTGGAGCCGTATCTTGTTATGAAAGCATGAAACGTTAAAGGCTGATAATCGAAGCGTTGGCACTCCGCAATTGACGCCCGGACCCGCAATCGATTTGAATTCACAGTTTTCTCTCTCTTGGAATGGTTGCCATCAAAGGCAATATAGTCCACTCAGCCATGTTATCTAAGAGTTAGCTGGGTGGGAAAAGAGACGGCTTCATAAATTAACGTAAAAATGGTACAAGTGAAAGGAGAAGAAAAAACATGGCACACACACATAAAACTTGTCTCTCGAAGTGAGACGTCCATCCCACCCTCTTTAAGTGCACCAATGGGTCTATAGGCTGCAGCTTGAGATGAAGACAAAAAGGAATTTCTATTTGTAGGAGAAACAAAGATATCTGTGGTATGGAGACGATGCAAATGAACTTTGGTGGGACAAAATCATTTAAAAATTGTCACGTAAAACAGGAAATGAACCGGAAATATTCTTCGAAACTGGACGAAATTGGCCAAAAAAGTAACTCGATATCAGTGAAAGCCCAACTTATATACGTAACACTGAGTAAGTCCTACAAAATAAATCCTAAAAATGCAATCTTGTACGGCAGGGAAAAGAGAGACACGCGTAAGGTTGTTGAAAATTGTATTATTAAGATACGCATTTCACTTCACACTTTCTTTGCTGTTTGTGGCGAGAATGGAGAATAAATCGGCTGAAACGACACGGAAAATGGTACAAATAATTTATAACTCTTAATACTTTCTGTTCCTTTTATTTCATTTTAGCCAGCGTGAGATTTTTTCTTTTGTGAATCCCGCGTGAATATTAGAATATTTGCGAGACCAGTAAATTTCAACTCCTGAAAATTGCTGCAATTTTAGCCAGCCTGAACCAAGAAAATGTAAATGACGAACTTCAAAATGAGGTCTGATAAGAATCTAGATCTTGAGATAGCATCCAGCAATTATCGTGTCTATAATAGCTGGATGACATCTCAAGTTATGTTTATAGAATGTAGAATATTAAGTTCGAAAAATAATGTCCGATTTTAGGATCCACTTTTATTCCTGAATGAATGTATTTAAACAATTTCAAATCGGTCAAAATAGGAACCGTAAACATCTTTACATTGTTGCAATCGACTTACAAGTTTATCTATGCCTTTGTGATAAAACGTTTGGATGCCAAGAAATCTTTGAATGAAGCTTCTGCATCTACTTTTCAACGAAATGTACAGTGAACTCTGATAAGTTTTTAGCCACTCTTAATTACAGCAATTTTGGTTTGTGTAATAACGTCTCTTCTTTTTCTTTCAGACAATACCATGTTAGCATCAAGCTACTCTCATCTATGAACGTTAGTTGACTTATATTTTGCAATGAAAGTTCACGGAAGTAAGGAAATTGTTGAGTTTCAACGAGGGTAGATAATAGGCTGGTATCAGTGTGGCAAGTCAAATAGAGAAATTGCTAGGTTATTCCAGGTTAATCATCAAACGGTTAATAATATTGTCAAAACATTTAACGAAGAAGGCCATTGTTGTGTGGAACAACGTACAGGAAGACCAAGCATCGTGTTCGAGCAAACGAAAAGGGCGCTGAAGGAGGAAGTCATCAGAAACCGTCGTCAGAGCGTCAAAGATGTCACCAATAGCATGGAAATGTCGCCATATGCAGTGAGAAAGACTCTAAAAGAACTAGGCTATCAAAGAAGAGTTGCAAGAAAGAAGCCCTTGATTTCAGAGGTTAAGAGGAACAGGCGTATGGACTGGGCGAGAGAATTCAGAAGTAAAGATTATAAGTTTTGACAGTCTGTAATTTGGTCAGATGAAAGTAAATTCTGACAATATTCGAATTCGAGACAGGTTTATGTTTGGAGAAATCAGAATGAGACTTGGAACACTGAATGTCTGAAGGCAACCGTGAAGCATGGAGGGATTGATGGTGTGGGGCGCAATATGATTTAGAGGGAAATCTGAGCTGATTCTTGTTGACGAGTGGT
>OZ038478.1:124258101-124438101 GCA_964036315.1 Acanthosepion esculentum | reverse complement strand
AATCTAGAGTTAACGGTTATCGTCCCCACATATCCGCATAAACTATGCCTGTTACTCTGTAACCCTCTACCTAGAGTGTCTCCCGGGCCTTGTACGTGGTGAACGTCACTGTAAAAAAATATTGGATAAGAGAATGGCAGATGAGAAAACTTGTCAGTGACACGTTTCCTTCGTATGGGAATGTCTCCAGACTAATAACGAATTTTTAGTGGAATCAATCTTATTATATATTTATAAAAAGTGGGAGTCCACCTTGTCATTCACTCATCTTCTAAATATAATTTAACAAATAAAACTAAAATGTCGCCAAAGAAAAAAAAGGATAGCGATCGAGACCATCGTTTCAATCCTACAGTTTATTCTTTTCACAGAAAGAAATATTTAAAAAGTAAAAATATTCTGTTTTTTTATACCTTATTGACGATGAAATTACTCAGATTTCATTAGATTAAGAGAAAGTTATATTTAAAAAAAACTTTCTCCAATTTCTTTTACTTGAAAACATTTTAATAAACAAGCAATAAATTCTGTTAAAATAAGCAATAAATTCTGTTAAATTTCAGCAAATGAATTTTTAAAATCTAGATGTTCCATATGTTGAAATTCTATTCCTATTTTTCAAAATTATATTTTAACTAATGCACAAATATCTCCGTTTGTTTACATTAGGCAAAAATAATTTTATATCAGAATGTTCTTATTAGTGTAGATTCTATAAAAACTGAATTAACTTTTATTTGTGATATAAATGGCTATTTTTAGTGTAAATTCTATAAAAATTAAGTTAACACTTATATGTAATATAAATGAATATTTTAATGTAAAGTCTAGGAAAATTTAATTAAATGTATATGTGATATAAATAGCTATTTGATCAAGGGTGACAATGATGCTAAATCCACGAAATATAAAACAATATATACGTATACGGTGTGTGGTAGGTACTAGAGGACACATCTTTAACGCGCTATAAATGGAAAACGACTTTATATTGACAATATACTTTAAATGCGTCGAAAGCATTATCATGGGAGCTTCCAGTCTCACATAGCAAAAGAAATGGAACTACCCAATCACCAAATTCAAGTCGCCTGTAATGGCCCTGAGGTCAAGAGGGATATGCTGTTCCATTTTCTCCCGAAAGCCCTCAGTGCCAATGCCACCGCCTGCATCTGGACACGATGATCAATCCTCGGATCGAAAGGGTGGCTTTAAATATTCCACTTAATCTCCGCTCTCTCCATGGCTTACATAACACAGCTGTTGTCTTCTATGCTGCCTTAGTTGAATGTTTTCATGAAGTACCTACCCCCTAGTCAGATGCAACTAATGTAGCTCTACATATAACTCTAAAGAGTATTGTTAAAAAAGCAGTTTACACCTACTTCTTCACCAAACTCGTAGGTTTCTCTTTGCAATTATTTACTGAAAGATGGTCGTTTGATTGCTTACATATCTTTAGCTAATGTTTTTGATATTATGCACCTGTTCTATCTGTTTATATTTGCAATACCAGCTTCCTCAAATATTTTCTGGGTGCTGAAATCACTTTTCTCGATTATTACCTTTTTAGCTATTCTCAAATCTCTTTTTTATTCTTATCTTGCTAAAAAAAGTATCATGTCGCATTTCAGAAGACAGTCGAGTTCGTATATGAAGGAAACCGCATACGTCAATGGATCGTGCTTATCATCAGAGTGTTAAGAAAGCTAGTATTAACTATTTAATATGTTAATACTGTGATATGTATTCATATGGACTTTGCAATGCTACTGGCAAAACTAGAGTCTATCTTGATAGGTCTTGCATAGGAATTATTGGAGATTATCCTGTATTCCTTTATTCTCGCCATATTTCCCATGGTAATGGTTTATTTTTATATGATAACGCATTTCTTATTGCATATTGAGAAAACGAAAATGATTCCAAAACATACCGGCTTCATCGGATCCAACACTCACCAGATTTCACATATTCCTGGTGAAACCTTGAGTATGTATAGGACATGTTGCCAGCTTCACTAAATTACATGAAGCCGCATTTGACAAAAACGTCTCAGTTATTAACAACCCTTACATGTGTCTCGATTAATACACCTATGCAGATACAACCGGGCAACTGGTAGTTTCCATGTTACGTCACGTAACCGCCTCATTCAGAAAAAGAAAGGAAATATGCGTTATGAAATAGTTCTATCCTTTATTTGGCGGCACTTCAGAATATATACGAAAGGTGAATTCGTATTACCTGTGATCAATATGCCAAACGAAACTGTAAAAACGTATCTAACAATATATATACATTTTCAGCGGAAAGCTAAGCGCGGAAGAGAACGTAGTTAACGGCCTTGTTTACTGATCTTGTTTCAATTACTGCGTAATAATCAAGACAAGTGAATATTCAAGTCATAGCTATTCCGCAGTAATGGCTGCCGCGACGCGAATGAATCCGAACTTTTACTGGCGATAACTCCAAAATGGTAGATTTTATCAAATTTATCAAGCCAGATTCGAATGAAGCATGTACAATTACACATAAATGTAAGTATTCTGGAAATTTTTAATGCGAACTGAGCGCGGGTGGTAAACTGGAAATTAACCCACGTACCGGAAATTGTATTTGGTACACCAGAGTAATTTAAATCTCTCAGAATTACTGTTTTAATGTTACAGCTCTTGAATGAAAATGTCATTAAATATTAAATGTTTTAATAATCGAGAAATAACGTAAATTGACAATAATAATGTTGAAATTTTAATAGATATTGTTTTGTTAACACAACGGTACGAATTTAGCTTATATAGAGACCCTGTTAAGCAATAAACATATAATTTCCTCTTGGACATGTGTGGTTTGTTCGTATAGCTGTTAAGAAGCTTCTTGACTAGTTTAAGCAGTTTTTTTTATCTGGTGCTAAGAGATATTTGTAATTCTATATCCGCTTGGGAAACCTATTTTGAAATGGGGAAATGTTATATTCGGGTTTCATTATAATTAATGTGGAAAAGTCCGTGAAAAGATTTCAAAGAATAAAATCATGCAAGTATAAGAAAAGAAAAAGAGCAGCAAATTCATACATAAAATATTTTATTGAAATTGTATTAGACAAAATAAATACAAGAATGAAAGACAGTCGGATTTGGCAGTGTTTTGCAACTTTTTCTCTTTTTTACGCAACACACGTTTCTATTTTTTTTTTTTTTTTAATTCTTGGCATTGATTCAATCAATCTTCTATCATTGGTATTGGTTTTAAATTAACTAACAATAAATAACCTAAACGCTGGTAATGGGTGAATCTGGCGCAATGCAATCGCTTGGATTTTTTTTTTTAATCGGGTAGGATTTCATTTTTATAACAATTATTAAAATCAGCCAAACATTTCAGGCAATTTTTCTTAATAGTGTTTAAATTGATGTGTGCTTTGTAACAGTTCTAGATTTTAAAAGTACCCGAATAAGGCGATAAATACTTTCCATGTCTTCAAAATGAGCCATCTCTGTTCATCTACCTTAAAAGTCAGTGAAAATGCACTGTTCTCACCAAAGCATCGAACTCATGAGCCAAGACACTTTTTCTTTAATGTATTGCATTATAAAACGACTGAGATGGAGCAGCAAACATGGCACCAGAATCAGCACACGCATTCGTACGCATATACACTCATACAAAAGAACCTTTATATATATATATATATATATATATATATATATATATATATATATATATACACTGACACATACATCCATAATAATAAATGCATACAGACGAGAAAAAAAGCTAAGTCTACCAAAATGTTGCATGTTTTTCTTTATGGTCGATCCAGTTTGGAACATTCTTTACATGATAAATATATTATTATCTAGCAACAACTATAGACCGAAGGCTGAAGACAAGAGATTGGGAGTCGTTATTAGAAAGATTAATGACGGAATACTCAATGATATTTTTCTATTTTCCTGTAAAAAAAATATAATTTCTTGGGTTTTTTTGTTTTTTTTTGTTGTTTTTTGTTTTGTTTTTTGTCTTAATAGGTGGGTAAGTAAACAGCACTTTACATGCGTTTAGTCTTTTATGTATACAATTAAGTTTTACGATATATTTTTTCGAAATTTTCCTCCTATTTTCTGGAACCAGTAAAAAATGCAAAATATTTTTAAAAATAAAAAAAAAACAAATAAAACAGAAACTCGAAATTTTATCAGAATACAAAAAATATATAAATAAATAAACACATTTTAGTTATTTTTATGGAAAAATTGATTTAAAAAATTAAACAGCACCGTTGGAGCTTTTTGCGTCGTTCTCCAATGTTATGGAAAAAAATTGGTAATTAATATTTTTGTTATTTTTTAAATAATTTATATATTTATTTATTATGCTAAACTTAATTCCATTAGCAGTGTATCCAGAATACAACATTAAAAACGTTCTGGAATGATGCTATGGCATGATTTTGTATACAAACGACAAACATATATTGTATTGACTTTCCTAGCATGTGGACAGATATGGAGTTTTAGATCTTCAATATTCAAAAAGATTTTTTCTTGAAAATTTGTCATTGTTTACAAAAGGCACCTTTTAATAAGTTTATTTTAATTTTGTTTCATTTTAATTGGCGGTTACGCTAAATTCTATAAACCCTTTCTAGTTCTGCTTAGTGCTTCTTCCTTTCTTCTTGCTACTGAAGACAAAATCATGTATTTAAACTAAACTGAAAAAAGATTTCAACTTTTCTGTTCCATCCCAACATTTAACTATAATACTTATATTTTATAAAATTCCTCGTCAAATAACTGTCCAGAATTAAAATCTTAAAAATACGAAACGATAAACTTGATATAATTTGAATGTTTTAGCATAATGTTCGAGAAAAGAGAAAAATAAATGGTACGTAAAGAAAATGCCTTCAACGAAGGCTCAGAATGAAAATACCGTATTTTTCAGCATTTAATACGCAACAGCAAATAGGACGCATTCTAATGTTACAAGTAATATGCTGAAAAATGAATTTGCGGAGAACTTAAATCTTTAAACTACAGGGATTCGTAGACACCAAAGCTGATTTTCACTACATAGTACGCAGGGTGGTTTGAGTCGTATTTAGTAGAATAAATGTGCGTCTTAAATGCTGAAAATATGCAAATGCTTTAATAAATAAAATGATAAATGGTTATTATTATTATTATTATTAAGAGGGAAGGGATTCAGAGAACAATTTAGGGATTCGGAAATAAATGGCTATCGTCTTCTAACTGAAATAGAAGAATATGTGTTCTGTTTGTCTTTTCCTAAAACGAGGCTACAAAGTCTGGTTTTGTGAGCCTTCACCGCATGAGTCGGTCAAAGTTTTATTATAAATTAAGACATTGTTCAATGGCTAATAAGTTAAGCGTTAAATATTGTTATATTTCCAAACCCATGTTAAATTAAATTAAACAATAAATAAGAAACCGACATTACTGGGCGAGCGGTTTTGGCAATTTTGTTTCTCGACATATGGTAATCACGTTTGAATAATTTTCTTTTGAGTGAGAGCTCTTTCTCAAATTAATCAGATGAAGTTATCTTTAGTATATATACTTGAATGAAACTCTGGCAAAAGAAAAATTGTGAAGCAATTAGTAGACACTTGCTTTCCAACCAAAAACTTAAAACTGATATTTGGTTTCCTTCATATTTTTTGTCATTTTATTTTTCGAAAAGGATTCCTTACCGATTTGAAAAGGAATAAGAGCTGCACGCCTTTATAAAGGGACATAGTTCGGTAGCTTTTCTTATTGCTAAATAATAAAATATACCTTTTCTTGACATTAAAAAAAATAAAAAGTATGATTCACTGTTCAACTGAACAGTTTTACTTTTAAAGCAAAATGTAATCTTAGATTTTATTAATTTTTCTACATACAAATATATGCGTGTATATGAAATAGATAAATTCCGATCAATTGGGCGTTTACATACATTATAAATATAATATAAAATTACGATTTAAGATCGTATTCAAAACGTGATCATACACTATATGTCTCTACCTTCAGGATATTTAGCACTGTATGAAACAAATATTGTATTTAATTCAAATTACATTAAATTTAAATCCAGTAATTAATTACTTGTTATATATATATATATATATATATATATATATATATATACAGGGTGTCCATAAAGTTCGAGTGCACTTTAAAAAATTTATAACTTTATTTGTATTTGCTATAGAAATAATCTGTAAAAAATATTATAAAGTTTAATGCACCTAGTTTTACATATAGCTAAAATAACTGATTTCAGGCATTACTGTAAATCAGTTGGCAAATGTTTTCTGTGAACTGCAAAATCGTATTACTCTTTGTATTGCTAATGATGGATGACATGTGGAAACTTAAATAAAATTTCAATAAAACCTTAAAAAATAGATTTACTTCTTTCTAATCCTTTTTACAAATTATTTCTATCGCAAATACAAATAAAGTTATAAATTTTTTAAAGTGCACACGAACTTTATGGACACCCTGTATATATATATATATATATATATATATATATATAATGATTATATTAAAACGAATATTTTTGGAGCTTATCCGCTAGTGTGCTTTCGCTTATGGTTCTTCAGGCCTGTCAGCAGCATTTACAAGCCGTAGGAACAATTACACATTTATTATATTTTTTTTATCTTAGAATATTTTTATAAAGATTTTATGGTATCGCCCAAACGTGTTTTTTTTTGTTTTTTTTTGTTTGTTTGTTTTACGGTCAGATCCACTTACCAAAATTTGATAAAATGAGCAAACATGAGAATTGGGGGGGGGCGGTGTTGGGGGGGGGGACCATGTTCAGACCTACAAAAGTAGACAGTTACTGAAAAGTGTGCATGCTATGGACGTAAAAGAAGGTGATTGGAAGTGAAAAAACATGAGGATATAGAGGATATCTGACGATTAACCCTAGACTTAGAGAGGGGTTATGATTGTAGTGTTCAACACACGGGAGTCTATTCCACGAAGAAGCGATTCTTGGAAATAAGCTGAGTAGAACTTTCTTCTTACAAATGGAATACGAAGGAAATTTTGGTGATTCGACTTTGTGGGCGTAGCATGGGGAGTCTTGATTTTAGTCTAGAAAGGTCTGACTTTGTAGCAATAAAGCATGTGATCGTCGGAACATTTGCCATGGGTATAAAGCGATATGGTGCGGGAAAGGGGCAGTACGGGGATAGAAAAAAGTCATCCCCCAACAAAGCCGACTTTGAACGATGTCAGGGCTGGTAAAGTGAGCATTGAAAGATCCATTATAAGCATTGCAGCAATATTCGATTTTTGATCTGAGTCTTGTAAAGGTAAAATATGGTAGGAACCAGGTACTTCCTGGAGCGATAAAATGAGCCAGCCATTGTCCCACAAAACCTTTTGCGATGGATCTGTGTATGAGTTCCACGTGAGGTCGGAAGTGAGCTTGAGTCCCCAATAGACGTTCAAAACAAGGAGCCTCATTGAGATGGTAACCGTTCAGTATGACTGGCGAAAATTCAGGGTCTGCTCGCTGATGATGAAACGGTTTCTCCCCCTGCGAGTTATTAGAGTTAGCTCAGAGGAATGATCCGTTGCCAGGCTCTGATCATCTTGATATTTGGAGGTGCATCCATGAACTATTACATACTTTTCAATTTTATTGGTAATGTAACAAAGATGGGGGTTAAAAATTGTAAGAGTGAATCGTTAAAATTGAGCGATTGCGATAATTTATTATCTGATTGGATATTGCGTTAAAAAAAGTTTTAAAATGTTTTTTTTAATATGTTGAAAATAACTAAAATTATTTTTAAAAAATAAAAATGAAACATATTCCCATCCCCCAAAATAAATCTAAAAGTTGGGTCTATTTACAGATCTTTACAAATATGTTTGCATGCACCCACTCACACATTTCTGCTTATTTTCTTGTTTATATCTTCCTGTGTGTGTGTGTGTGCATTGTTTTTTTCAACGAAAGCACACTTTGCAATTGCAAATATTAAAGGATATAATACCTACAAGTATGTCTCACCTTCATCTCCCTTTTTTCGTTAAAAAATAGTAAGGACAGTAAAGGCAACACATTTGTTCACTTTCTTTTCTGGGACATGCCCCAGAAAAACAGTATCACAATATTCCCATAAAAAATAATTTTCATCAGAACTTTGCAGTGACATCAAAACAACACATTACGTCCTCAACCAAAAGTAACGTTAAATGCCTTCTGAATATGGTACACAGATTATCGAAGAATAATTCGTTAATTTGTTCAAACATGAAATCCTTTTCCATGCAGCAAATATGGATATTCTTTAAGCAGAATGTTTAAAAGGTATAATTTGCCGTTGTAAGTCTAATTGATAGACAAGAATTTTGGAAATGGCGATATGTCGACTGAGATAAAGAAATATTTGAATTTGTATGAGTAACGATAACATTTTATCAAACTTAAATTCTTTTCTTTTTTTTTTAATCTTAGAAGGTATTTCTTGATTTATAAACTATGATTAGTTAAAAATATTCGATGAATTACAGAAAAAAAAATCTGAAATTTTGAAGAAAAATTTAATTGCTTTTCAATGAATATATTAAAATGTCCCTATCGTAAGTTTAAAGTTTAATTCGTCCAAAATCATTTCTTATTTTGGAAAATAAAATGAACAATTAGATCTAGTATGAAAAAAAAGATTTCTAATGCTTTAAAACTTTGGACAAAGCAGGAAAACCCAGATTTCCACTAGATAGAGCGACCATTAATTTAAAGAAGTCACTGCAAATTCCTTCTTTTGCGGTAACTCTTTCTGCTTTCATCCGCAAACAGTTCTAATTTACATTATTACAAAAAAAACATATGAATAGTCTCAAGAGATAAATGGTACAAATGTTCTGGTACGCGCTTCCTTTCGGTTCTTGCTTTCTTTTTTCCTGAGGCAAATTTTATAAGCGGTGTCAAGGGGAAAAAGCAACCTTTGTTTGAGTTCCTCTTCGGGTTGCAAGGTGAGATCATGGCGAGAATTACTTTCTCGTGCTTTCTATCTCTCTCTCTTTCTCTCTTTCTTTCTTTCTTTCTCTCTTTCCCTCATTTCATTTCTTGAGACAAATTAAACAGAATTAGTTAAAAGTCGCAAATTGATTGTTCAATCACCGGAATTGTCCTTCTTACTCAGGCTACACCTTCTCAATTTCCGTCTTTTCTTTCTCTTTCCTTTTGGCTTTTTTTGTCTTTTTCTTTCTTTTCTCCGTCGGTGATTTTTCCTTCGATGTCTGCGCGTTTTTCTACCCAACTTCCGTCGTGACTTTGCAGCGGGAATTCTCTCACCGGAAGTAGAAGTGTTGTACGTTACTATTTCAGTTTTGATTTGAGATCTCTTCAATTCATGAAGCATGTTTGACCTCAGCTCTTTTGACTTAGTAGTTCCTGTGTTGTTGCCAGTAACACGCCCGGAACTCTTGGTCATGACAGCAGCAAGAACCTTTTCAATGCTATATCCAGGGGTAACTCCTGCTGCCGAAACAGAAGACGCCGTTGTAACTTCCTCAGCCATCTTGTGTACAACATCCCTACTTCCGTCTAACCTTCATTTAGACTTGGTCGAGACACACGCAACCGGTTCGCGGCTAATGTATCGTTCGTATGCGCAGAAAGCTCCATAACAGTGTTGAATGACTTTTCGAAACATGACAATGTCTTTGTAGATAAGCTTGCATTCGCTATGTGTATTACGACACACGGCTCTTTGAAAGACGCGCGGAAAACGATTCTCGTCCAAATGAGCAACCCAGTCCCAACGACATTTTGAAATCCAGTTCACTTCCGTAACTTGTATTGGTTCCATATCTTCTTCCTGTATGGTGATACCTTGGTTCAAAAATGTCTGCAGAAACTGAAAAAGACGAAAAGTAATGCATTTATTATAAATACACCAATTCACATCCATCTACGCTTATATATAAATGACGCAGCAACTCGAATCCGACGATACCCGTTTACTAAAGCGGCGAGCCAATCCCAACTGAAGACGCCTGCTCAGACAATATTTGTGTTTATTCAACACAGCCCACCTCTTATTTATACTGTAACTATGCTGTGCGGACTTTAATTATACTCTTTGGAAGAGAGCACGTTATCTAGCATGATCAACAGTCTGAACAAGTATAGCGCGCTCAAACCCTCGATCACGATGACTTGTGACTTCATGCTAGCACAACCACCGACAGTTCCTAAGGGTTCCGTTTACCCAATTTCACTCACAAGGCTTGGGCCAAACCATGTTATGGCTTTCAGGCACTTTTCAAAGGTGCCGCTCTGTGAGCTGGCCTCCTCCAGACCGATAACAACAAGAAGTGACCTTCCTGACAAATCAACCATGGTGAGATTCGAACCTGGATTAGAAAGTGAACGTTCTAATCACTCGACCATGTGCCCATACATATAGCAATAAGGAATAATGTCAGATTTGAACAAATCAATTAATTACGTAAAAATTGCTTTGCTTACATTTCAGGTAGGAAAATAAATTTAACAGATATAGACTTCGAAAGATACTAACGATAAATGTACATTCCTCAAGTAGGTAACTGAACGTTGGTTTTCAATGATAGGTTCCCGTGGCCTAATTTGTTAGCGTACATTTTGGCCTAAAAAAGTGATTGCTTCTAACTGGCTTTATTGACTTGCTTCAAATGAAATGATTAAATATATATATAAGAGTATCGTGAAAGGTTTCCTCAATATTGGCTCGTTAATATCGATTTTATTGTTAAAACCTTAATTCTCATAATAATTTCTGTAAAAGTAAATCAATTTAACGTATTATGTATTTTAAATGCCTGCAAAGATTTTTTCATGATGAAATCTGTGTTGAACTTTAATGAAATACTTTCTTCAACAGAATATCTAATAACAAAAGAGAAAACAGTGGTGGAAGCAGCAAATATTTAGGAAAGAAAAATGAGAGAACACTATGAAAAAGAAAAGAAAACAAGGAAAGGAAAAATGAGGTAGAATATGGATATGAATGAATAAAAGAAAAGAAGAGCAAGGAAGTTAAAATGATGGAGAGCAAGAATAATGAAATTGATAAGGTACAAAGGAGAGCAAGGATGTGAATAATATATGACTGACGAGGAAAGAGTAACGATATGTAAAAAATGTAAATTCCACTAACCCGAGACATGTTCTGTTGTCTGTGGTTTTGAACCTTGACGCAAACGGTCTGAACATTCATAACATCCGATTTGTACTCGCATGTTTCTTTCTCCTTGCACGTTCCCGTCCTTCGAAGTATGTGAACCACTTTTGTCGCCTGGTGGCACGTTTGTTCCAATGTCGTTGTGCACTGTACGTGGTAAATTGTCTGCGGATATCGCGACTCGTCATAATTTTCGTTCACTTTCGATGCACACTCCGAATCTGAGTAATCCTCTATATTGGGTTTCAGTTCGTTAACGATGGTTGGCGTGGAGATGGCAAAGAAACTTACGCCTGGACCCTGTTTATATTTGACGGATGCATAAAACATCTTTTCATTAATCAAAACGCCTCCATTCGAGCTGCGCGTTTGCAACGACAGCATGAAAAACAGCATCTACAAAAGACAATATGAGAGAGAGAAAAATGAAAATCTGTTTTTAGATCAATAAAATCTTCAATAATATGTAAAAACAAATAACAACCTTCGTAAGAATATAAGAGATCAACATTTTAAACAATAGACAGATGTAGCAATTTTTATTATCATTATTTTATTACAAACTCTAAACCAACACAGTATCGTTAATGTTTTTATATCACAACAATGTCGTCCCACATCGTTCAAGAAAGACGATATGCTGCACTCTAGACAAGCATGTGATTAATAAGGCCGAAGAGCAAATACATTTCCAGGTGTTTCATGGAAGACAGTTTGTTATTTGCAGAACAGATTACTTTTGACACAAGCTATAAATAAGGGGTCACACTACTAATAACCTACAAATCCAGCTTGTTGACCACGATATGACAAAGGGATACACCAATACCAGTTCTTTATTGCCATCAGGTTGTGTCACGTGGAATTCATATATATGTTTCATTGCTAAAGATGATGTTAAAATGGTTGGTTCTTTGTACCGCTCCAGAAAGTAAGTGACCCCCTCCTAAAATGTTCTATCTTTACAAGAGCCGGATGTGACCAAAAATGTAGTATTCCTGTTATATCTGGGCTGGAACTGCCCAATCCTCATTTTCCAGCTTTAACAGAATTCAAAAAACGCCTATGCAACCCTGTGAACAATGCATTATCTTCAACCCTACGCCACTTTTCCCCATAGGCGAAAAGTCGCAGGTTTATCGCTACCCTTTCGCTGTTTCTTTGGAAAATCTACAGACGATGTAAATTGCTTAGTTTCACAAGTTCAGACCTTTACAGTTAAGACTCGCAAAACTGCGCACACAGAATAGAATCAGTGACATTCCTTTCTTATTCCATTTGCAATAAGTAAGTTCAATTTAGACAGCTTCTTTCTAAGAAGCGTAGTTTGTCAAATAGACTCCTGAGAGTAATGTTTCTATGACCACTACATTATTAACATCTTCAAGTCTAGAGTCATCTGTTATCTATCTTAAATATCTTTATAATCTGCACTTATTCCCACCACTTACACCCAACAGCCTCATTTGGCAAACTTTAGGGTCTCTTGGACCTTGTATTAGGGGAATAAAAAAAACATAGAAACCAAGTCTCGAAGACGGTTACTGCTATAAAGAATTCAATTCTTTGCATTTCGTTTTTGTGATCTTATGTTAGTAAAATATAAGCTTAGTAGATATCTATATGTGAGACTTACTCATTGAAATTTCTGTTTTAGTACTTGTACTTCTCTTTGGGAAAGATTTTTCCTGGTCTCATATTTTTTAACCATACTTTGGTAAATGCCCCATTTCTAACAATCGTTGAGGAGTGAATTAGAATCGAATTAGTTAAAAACAAAACTATTTTGTTAACTATTGCTAACTCTATTTTTGCAATATCGAAAAACCTACTTACTGACCAAACATTGTATGATCACATGTTTTTCTAAAATCTTTTTTCTAGAGGATTTTTGAAAAAGAAAGAAAGAAAAAACACTTAATTTGCGGTTGTGTAAAGTAAATGGGAATCTGTCTTCTACGGTAGGTTTTATTCAGTAGCATTTTAACATCCGTCTCTGCATTTTATTTTTTGTTTGTTTGTTTTTTTTTAGGGGGGGTTACAGGATTTCAAATATATCAAATTTAATAGTTTTTTTTATGTGTGGGAAGCGAAACGGTTACGGGAGCAGAAAATAGAACCGGCTAACCTAGTTCAAATTCCGGCCTAATCTTGTTACAATCATTTTTACATTGGTAAAGGCATGAATACATCTACCCCCAGCTATCGGTTAAATACTAAGGTAGACTGCCAGACGAGGAGAAAGAAAACTGAATTCAAAACCGTGAAGAAGCCAACAGAAAGCCACCCCACTATTTTTGCTAATAAACCAGGGCATTTCGCAGATAATAAAGAAAGGGTACTTGTGGAAAGTCACGATTGCCTACATCCTACGGTTTTACATTTAAAATACCATGTCTAATACAAATATATAGGGTGGAACTTGCAATAAAATACACCTTCTATTATAAATATTTACTAAGCCTAGCTTGTCACAAAGCGAAACGGTCTGTGTTGTGACAATCTTTCACGTGTTTGAATCTTACCGGTGTATTTAAATAATGAAAGTCATTCAATTATTTTAGAAAAAACATGAACATTATATATATATATATATATATATATATATATATATATCATTAATGTTCATGTTGTTTTATATATAAGTACGGTATGTATTTTGAAAATATAATATACAGACATTTTGAACTAAAGAAATTCCTGTTCAAAAGCCTGAGGATGAGTGGCAAACTAAAAAGCAGAAAAGTTTCGTTAGAAAATAAAAAGAGTACCGAACTGTTATGTAATATCAGTCCTCCTATATGGCATTGAATGTTGGACAATCTCCTCACAAATGAAGAAAGAAACCTGTGGCAACAGAAATGTGGTTCTACAGAAGGATACTGAGAATACCATGGACTGAACGTGCAAGTAATAATGATGTTTTAAAGAAAATCTAAACGAAAAGGACGCTTAGATTTAGAATTAGAAAGCGACAGATAAAATTTCTAGGCCGCATAATCAGAAAAGGAGACTTGAAGAATTTGACATTCACAAGATATATTGAAAGCAAGAAGGGCAGAGGGAAACGACGAGTAACTTAGCGAGCTTGTGAAAATGGATGGCAGAGCAGAGAGTGAAAGGAATAGTAAAAAGATAAATATTGTTAAGAGCCACAAAGGAGAGGAAATTATAGAGAGCCATGATCGCTCACGCCCTGAAGGGAAACCGCACGTAAAAGAAGAAATAAGACTTAATAAATATCAACTCTAGTAGACGTCAATAGCAGTTACTGAAAGTAGATGTTACCGCAAAGTAATAGCAGAGTTCATTTCTACAAAACTAAACACTGCCGAGTATAGGAAATAAATTTATGGCAACGCGGATCACCAACTGTCTGCAATTTCAGACCTGTTGACTGCTGTCCGATGTTAACAGCTGTTCATGCAATTAGTAGCAGCCATATTGTACGAAAAAAAGATAAAAACTTGAGAGTAATAAGACTAGAAACGACTGTTAATGGTGAGGACCGTAGCTCATCTGGTAGGTTTTTCTTTCCACGACTATATATTTATTTATTTAATACAGATATTAAATCTCATTACCACTTGGCGTTGGGACAAAAGGTTTAGTTGGCCAGATATCGTCGGAAAATTGTTTGATTCTGTTTTATTTACTCATTTCAAGTTACTTTAAAATGCTAAATGAAACAACTTGGCATTTTTAAAAGAAAGGATTGAAATCACTACTTTTAGCCTGGGACAAGTGATTATTAAATCTAGTGCAGGATTAGTAGTTGTTTATTAATCTTAGATTAATTTGGCACTAGATAAACGAAATGGGAAAACCTCGCGAGTATCGAATTCATTATTACAGATTTTTTTTTTAATAAATATAGATTATTCGGATGCAAAGCTACAAGTAAACCTTGCTATACAAAGCTGAGTTCCGTCTGACACAAAACAAGTATAAAAATTCTAGTAAGAATCGAACGCTCAGCAATAATGATCTGCTAGACTAATTCGCTCATCATTACCTCACAGTGAGGCACCCCTGTTGATGCACTTGTAGAGATAAATGTTACCCCACAGTGAGGGACCCACGCGTGCTTACTTGCGAATTTAACCTGTTGTAACGAACTGTTGCAGTGTCATATCTGACTGTACAATCGCTGCTAATATTTTTGATGGGAAGATATTCCGAGTGATTTTTCCAGCCTACCTCCAGCAGTGCGTGATCACACCTTCTCTTGATGCGATAATGAGGCAAATGTCTGTTTATAGCTGTAGCATAAAGTATTTATTAAAACTATTTTATAGTATATTGACAACAAGCAAGCCCCCCACCTAAAAAAAAACTAAAAAGAAAACGAACAACAATTAGGTAATGGGCTTAACGCAGAGAAAATAAGAAAGCAAAAAATCAATATGAAAAAAATATAGTTTTAAAATGAATGACAAAATATTTCAGTAACTTGAACGCTCCTTGTAAGTCTATCAAAAGCACAGGAGTGGTTACATTTTAAAACATGACAATAGACTGTAAAATGCCATTTAATTGCGTCTAAATCTCCTCATGCATGTGTGAAAGACGCTGGCTAAAGCATTCCACAAAGCTAGCTTTCCGTGGCTTCATGCATATTCATAAGTACACGTGACCCAGATATGTTCGTGTGACGTATTTTCTCCTTCTCCGTGACCTTGACGCCACCTCGGCGATGGGGTCGTCCATGTCACTCTGACTCGCTTGAGAATGGAAACAAATTCTGAGACAACGACAAAAAATCTCTTTGACAAGAAAACGAAATGTTTCTCTTAAAAACTCGTCCAGGGAATTCCCACGACCCAGGCTGAGGTTAACAATCCCTTGATTCATTTATTCTGAACGTTTAAACACACTTCAACTCACCACCCACTGTCATTCACCCCGGGTGCAACAAATGTTGTGTCATTTCAAATTTATATATATATATGTGTGTGTGTGTGTGTGTGTGTGTGTGTGTGAAATTTGTTTAAGTGTTATTTTTAACGGATACTCATATTTGAGTAGATGCTCTGTTTTTATTATTAAACAGAATATTTATTTATTTACATCTACCGGCCGCAATATTCGAAAAATCGTGATAGGGCTTTGCTTGATCAGGAGGTCCAATATATATATATATATATATAAATATATATATATATATATATATATATATATATAAAGATATTTTTTTATGTTTATACGTTCTTTTTATAGGTACAAATATTTAAATAAGTGCTCTGTTTATAATAAACAGTATTAAAGACATTTACCGGCGTGAATGTCCAAGACATTTTCATAGAGAATATGCGTCCTCCGTCCGGAATCGAACCTGTATCCTATAATATTTGTATCTATAAAAAGAACATATAAACATAAAAAAATGTCCATTTCATAATATATATATATATATATATATAATATCATTATATACATATATATATATATATATATATATATATAATATCATTATATATATATATATATATATATAATATCATTATATATATATATATATATATATAATATCATTATATATATATATATATATATATATAATATCATTATATATATATATATATAATATCATTATATATATATATAATATCATTATATATATATATAATATCATTATATATATAATATCATTATATATATATATATAATATCATTATATATATATATAATATCATTATATATATATATAATATCATTATATATATAATATCATTATATATATATATAATATCATTATATATATAATATCATTATATATATATATATAATATCATTATATATATATATTTATAATATCATAATACATATATATTTATAATATCATAATACATATATATTTATAATATCATAATACATATATATTTATAATATCATAATACATATATATATATAATATCATAATACATATATAATATCATAATACATATATATATATATAATATCATAATACATATATATATATATATATATAATATCATAATACATATATATATATATATAATATCATAATACATATATATATATATATATATCATAATACATATATATATATATATATAATATCATAATACATATATATATATATAATATCATAATACATATATATATATATATATAATATCATAATACATATATATATATATAATATCATAATACATATATATATATATAATATCATAATACATATATATATATATAATATCATAATACATATATATATATATAATATCATAATACATATATATATATATATATATATATATATATATATATATATATATATATTCAAATTGCATCATAAGCAAACTCTATCTTCACTAGAAGTAGACGTTGTTGCAATAAATTCAGGAGCAACAGTTAAGAATGTAGGAAATGAAGTCACTATTTCCTAAATATTCCTTAAACGAAAATAGATATTATTATTAATAGGCAAACAGAGAGTCGGCGCTTCACATCACATTAAGGCAACTAGGTTATCATCTGAGATAATATAATCCTCATAAAAACAGTGCTTATTGTGCATCAGTTGGTATATTGCAGTGATTAAATCAATTAAACTTTATCTGTCTATTTATCTTTAATAAAAAAAAAATACGCGGAAGGGAATGGGCCTATATCGTATATGGTTGACCCAGGGTGCTGTAAATTCGATCGACGATTCTGGACAACCATTATTGGTACAGGAAAAGAAACCATTGTCTTTTGGGGCAAAAAGACAGAAGGGCAGGTTTTGTTTTGTTTTTTATGCTCAGTACTTAATCGAAACATTTGTCAATTGCAAATATTAAAATTAAGTCAATGACATCACCAAAATTGTCCTTAAATCGAATGTTCCAGTTGAATTTTTGTAAGTTTATCTACAATAATCCAACTTAACAGTCAACATAAGTCCGTGAAATTTATAACAAACCACACGCGAAAAAATAATGTAGTTATATTTTAGCAATCAAATGATGAAAATCTGTCAGCATGTATGTAACCTGGAAAAGACAGGACCCAAATCTGTAAATTAATTCTACATGAAGCAAAAACAACTAAAGCTACCACTACCAATACTACTACTACTTTTACGACAACGACGAATAATAATAATAATAATAATCGATGCTGATAAATTGCAGAGTAACAGTATTATTTAGACGTAAGCCCCGCCAACTTGCAACAGGCATTTTCCCAACTGATTAGTTGTCGAGCAGGTCAGCCACCCACGAGTATCAGTCCTTCCACCTCGTGACCCGTTCTCTCTTTTGCTCGGATTAGAGGACACTGTGGCACACCCACTGAAAAGTAATTGTTACACACCCATCTGCTGTTTTCGACTTCGCACACGCGTACACGCATATACTACAAAGAATAAATTAAAACTTTTGCTATATAAAAAAACAAACTTTTCCGAGGGAATCAGTTGTACACCTACAGATGAAATGACTTTTCAGTAATAATTGATGATATCGTCAGATAATTGATTTTTCTTTTGATTAATAATAATAATAATAAGAAGAAGAAGAAGAAGAAGAAGAAGAAGAAGAAGAAGAAGAAATAAAGCGACCTCTGAACTGAAGCTGCTAGAATGTGGGATGTTTGGGCAACTATTTTCCCAGTTATCACTGGAGGCGTGGGGTCAATACTACCAAATTTAGTCCTACATTAAAAAATTCGGGATAAAGCCTAGTGTCACATCGCTTCAGAAGCTTATCACAACAAACATCCTGAGAAATATACTTTTTGAGATCGTACAACTTGATAGGGGACCATAATGCAAGATCCCCAGAAGCCAAAAAACAAAACAATTGCACACTGATTGACATGTGCGTACCAAGTGACAAAATATCTCTGCCAATGTTTTTGAAAAACTAAGCAAATACAAAACTTGACGATGGGAAAAGAAAAAAATATAGCACTTAAAAATAGAACTGTTCCTGTTGTGTTTGGAGCTTTGGGTTTGATAAATAAAGAAACTCAACAATAAATTAACAAAATCGCTTGTGCACCATCACTCCAGGATATCCAAAAAATAGTTCGAACAAGGCACAGCCCATATCCCGCAAAGAGCTTTGCCCATTTAAGTTTTTTTTTTTAACAAATGTCTTATTTTAACTAAGCGGAAATAACAACAAAAATAACATCCTTTGGTTTTGCCCTAGGTCATTGGCTATTGATTATAAAACAAAAGCAGATCAAAAAGAATATTTACTACTAATAATAAGGTGCGCGAATTTTCATTAGGGATTCAGCGACAAGATGTTTTCACTGTAACAGGGGTCCTTTCTTAGTATTTTGGTTGATGACCAAAATCAGAATGCTGTTGTCATCATGGTTTAGACTTTTTCTTCATGCAGATTTACTATCCTTTTAATCTTTCCAAGTAAGACCCTTCGGGACTCTAAACAAACGCAATACGGTCGATGTATACAACTGTCGAATATATATTCCATAAATATTTCAGTTCCCATACAAAGTTTCCATATTTATTTTCAAAATTATTTCATCCACATTTTGGTTTCCCTATTAGAGCATTCTCGATCTCGAGATCTGCTAACGCATTCGAGATCTAAACAGGATTGGAGTACTTTTTAAATTTGAAAATCCGAAAGACCCTTACCTTTTCTATTGATTATTATTATTATTATTATTATTATTATTTCCTTTGATTTCTGTTGTATACACATTTCCTTCCGGGTCCCAACCAGAGACCTAAGATCAGAAATGGCTTCAGGACATTTTCCACTAAACATTCTCGTAAAAAATGTAAAAGTAAACATACACAACCTAAGGTCACTCACATAGATAAAGCCCTTCGTAAGGTGTGAGCTCTACTTGTGAGAACAATGTTTTATATTTCTTTAAGGTATGGGCTGCCAGATATCCCTTCAATGGATCTGTTACTGAATTATTGATGTCTTCATGTGCCACATTATGGAGATTTCCATTTCAAGATCCTTGTATTTTTTATATTTTTTAAGATTATTATTATTATTTTTATTATTATTATTATTATTATTATTAATTCACTTGCTGGGTGCTCACGCCGGGATTAAATGACGGTCGACACTAGAAATTAACTGACTGTAAGTTTCCGGGGCTCTTCTTAGTATTTCGTTTTAATAATGTTGTCCTGCTTTGTTTTCTACACTTTTTGCGGACAATCATAACACCCCTATGATGACTGGCACGACAGTCACTTTTACCTTCCATAACTTCCTTAACTCCCTGCCAAGTTCGAGATACTTATCCAAATTTTCACTTTTTCATTCATATTTATTTTGACTTTATCGAAACAGTGAAATCCATTATTAGGCACTTTACTCACTGAGGTTTCACAACACCAGATACTGATGACTTTCACTGGGAATCAAATGAGTGATTGTTTCCTCAATACTCCAGAACTGTCCTCTTTGTTAATTATGAATAATTTTATTCAATAACTTTTCCCACGAATAGTAACTGTCGGATTTTATTGGAAATCAAGGGACATCAAGTCTCTCCAAACACTTTCTGTATTTCTAGCTGATTTTAGTAATGCTGTTGGTCGAAGGATTTTGATTCTTCCACGGATTTCCAGGTTTTAAACTCTTTTTTGCTTTAGATAGGTTCTTCAGGATTGTTCCAAGCTTGCCAATATAGATGGTATAATCGTCAGCTTCAATGTTTTTTCATTCTCTTGCAATGTTGTGATATTTTTCATTATTCGTTTTTTACTCTGTGTCATGCGTGATACACGTATAGGCGATCATGTATCTTTTGATACATGACTGACGAGGTAGATTTTTTCCCGCAGTAGGTTGCCATTTCTTTCTGCAGTAGACCAGTTGCCATCCAAGGCTATAGAACCTGGTCTGTCCTGCTATTTACCCATAACTGGGTGAAGAAGAAGAGGATTCATACCTTTTCCAAGGGTATTAGCACGTAAGTGAATGTAATGGATTCGACTGGAATTCGAACTCGGCCTATATACAAGGAATCAGTCAGTTATGTGCCATGTGTGATACACGCTTAGGTAATCATCTATCTTTCGATACATGACTGACGAGGCAGATTTTTCCTGCAGTAGGTTGCCATTTCTTTCTGCAGTTGCATCCAAGGCTATAGAACCCGGTCTGTCTTGCTATTTATCCATAGCTGAGGAGAGAAAAAGAAGATTCATACCTTTCCCAAGGATATTAGCACGTAAGTGAATTTAATGGATATGACTGGAATTCGAACCTGGCTCTTCGATTCCTCAGTCCGAGCCACTATCCCTTACTCCACCCTTTGTAGATATTCATAATAATTATTGCTATTATTTAACATTGTCTAATTACAAATAATATTATATAAAATTCATTTATGGTTTTTGTTTAATAATTACCGTACAACTAAATCACGTTTTTAACACAATTATTACTCGTTTGCTAGTTAATTACAAATGCTTGCGAATCCGATAAGTTTTTTTTTAATTCAGTTGTCTTTGACACAATCTCCCTTGCCACTTTCTTTTTAAAATCCTATCCGTGTGCACCACAATGGCATATAAGAAAAGAATATGAAGTTGTTACAAAGGTTGTTTTCTAATTTGTAATCCAATGTTGTGCCCCACGAAGACATAGTTTTAAAGCAAAGAACGTTTCAGCTAACTATACCAGTTGAGAGAGAATTGCTTGTTTGCTGAAAACAAGTTTTTGCTGATACGGTTGTTTAAAGAAAATGCATTGACGTATTTATTTACAAAATAACCGCCCCTTCGAATAAAATAAATGACTCAACAATCAGTGAAAAACACACGGTGAGACCTGCTTTTCCTTCTAATTTGACTGTTCAGCTCTGGTGAGTATCAAATCTTCTGTCACAATTCCGCTGCTCTAGCCATAGAACTAAACTCGAACAAACTGAACGGACTGAAGGAAACATTCAAGAAATATACCAGTAAATTAATCTAAAATCTTCAAAAACTTGAAGGATATTCCAGTTGCTTCTCCGTTTCCAAAGTATAAAACGTTTAACTTCGACGTGTTGCGTCACGACTATAAATATGGGGACACGTCTATAAGTAAACGTGCGTAGTTCTTAGGTGCATTTATTTCATTGATCCGTTCCTGTCACGTGACTTGCAAAATAAACTGTTGTGCGTGTTGCCATGGACGCTAATTGAACAAGTAGTGTGCATACTCAGTAAGTTCTTCTTCTTCTCAATGTATATACAGAGAAGAGAGCGTAAACACGGCTTTGAATTACAGGCAACGATATAATGAAAAATGATTCATAATAAATGAAAAAGCTAACAGATCAATATCAATAAAAATGTAATAAGAATATGTGTGTGAAGCAATGAAAGAATGAAAGTCAAGAACTGCATTTTGAGTTTGCAATGACAAGAATTCGGTAATTAATTTTTCCTGTCTGATCAACAAAAGCCGACAAATTTGTTCACAGTCAAAATCATTTGCACAAAATGTGTCATATATGTAAAGCATTTTTGGTGTTATGCAATAAAGTAGGAAAATCCATTTGCCATGAAATAAAAAGTGTTTTGAAATTCTTCTAAAGAAACGATAGAAAATGCCACGGTGCTGCCATCGCACAGTGTTATTTTCAATTTATATTTTAGTAAAAGAATAACAACTTCTAAAAATATTATTAAATACCAGTCAGCGTTTTAAGCGGTAAAAATTGACTAAAAAAATCAACCGAATTATGGCAATAGCAGTAGCCAGAAAGTGTTGCTATTAAAAACACAGTTTGGCAAATTTATTCTTCGACCTTCCTCGAGTGTATGTTCCGGTAGTTTTTAGAAGTAATTTAATATTATCCTTTTCTTGTTTATCATCTCTCCATCAAGAACATAGTCTAATACAGCAAAGTTTTCAGCCGTCATACTCTTCGTCCTTCTTCTGGTAGATATTGGATCCAGTAGTCTTTTCTTGTTTATCGTCAAAACCACAGTCTAACAGACAAGACTGAAGGCAAAGTTTTCAGTCACCATATTTTTCGTCCTTCCTCTGGTAGATATTGGATCTGAGAGTCTTTGGCATTTGCACACTAAGTTTCTTGTTTTTCATTTCTAAAATTACAACATGGTTTTAAAACATCCCAGGACTGAGTAATAAGATTTTGTGTTGTCGTACCGACAACACAAAATCTTATTACTCAGTCCTGATTGCGGATATAAGCGAAATTGTTATCAGCTTCCTTTTGTACTCTTGTTGTGGATAATGGTCATAATACAATACTTGATGTTCTTCAAAACACATATTCCAATTTCGCCTGTTCTCATGTTAATACTACTGACAGATGAAACTAAATATTTGTTTTATTGTTGAAACATCAACTACTTAAAATACTGAGAAGATTCTGAAGATTACACACAACATATACTTGAAGAAGCTTGGAGAATAGATTGTCTGAAATACTGCTTTAACCATCCACGAGGCATTGTCACAGTAGGGCAGGTCTTTTTGGAACCGTGGTATTGCATTCAATTTAAAAGTTGGGTTTTACGTAATAAATAATAATACAAAATATTTTTTCAAAATCGTTTTTTGAGGAAATCAATTTGAAGATTATGTTTAGGTTCAAAATCGTAGGGTTAGAATTTCATTCCGGTGATCAGTAAAAGCTTGATAACACTGTCTTATAAAATTTATAATTCTTTCAAACTTTACAAATTCTATGTGGACAAGATGCTTGACACAATTACATTATTACTAAATCATTGTGACTTCAAATAAGACTTTCAGTTACTTCAAAGAGAAATTAACCTGAACAATTTAGCTTATATTATGATATAATATATTATACAGTGCGGTAGTTCTAGTGTGATTTTAAATAAACAATGCAAATTAAAAATATTTTGTCGTATAATTTCTGCTCAGCAGTATTATGATGTTTTATACACTTTTATCGTTTTTTTGTTTTTATTAATTATGATCCAACAAATGATCTAACAAATCTTATTCATTGAGTAGCATTTTTTGTAATGTTTTACAATTTTTTACACGGTTTTTACTTATCGAATACAGTAAGAAATTGCATATTTTGCTTGTGGTGATTCATAATTAGAATTCTGGTTTGAACATATTTTCCATTCGATGTATCTAATACACAAGATATTCATTTTATTTGGATTTATTCTCGAAATAGTAAAGACTTGAAATCAGTTTTAAAAGCAAAAAACCTGCGGAAATTAGGTATTTGTATACATTTTTTGAGACGATCTTTAAAAGTAAATTATCAAAAATTGGGAAAGGCTAAGCTTCTATTTTTTGGTGGCAGACTTTAGCACATCAACGTTCAGTTTTCAACTGTCTCTTTCTGATCCTAAATATAAGCCTCCCTTTTGTTTCAATTTTTCCTAAAACTTCTTCATTATTCTCATGCTCCGTCCATGGTATTCTCGGCATCCTTCTGTATAAGCATACCTATGTTGCCTCAAATCTCCTCTTCATTTGTCAGGTTGCTGTCCAGCATTTACTTCCATATAGGCGGATAGATATTACATGGCACTTTTTTCTTCGTTTCGAATGAAAGGTTTTGTTTCTTAATACTTTGCTTAGCTTCTGGAAGGTTTCTTTTGCTATTCCAATCTCCCTTTGGGTGTGAAAAACAGATTACATGCCCCTGGATGTAGGTACCGAAGACTTAGCTTTATTTTCGACGATTGACTTTCGGGTGAATATCTTCTTTCGGTTGTTTGTATAGCAACAAATGGTACTGTTCTTCGAAATGAAATGCGTGAGAAAGCAAAAATAATCATGCAACAATTTAAAGACGTCCTCATGGCCTTATGCCGAAGTTGTTATACTAATGCACGAAAATAGATACTTAATAGGCTTAGCCTCTTGAAAAGAGACAAATACAGAAATAGAGAGTAAAAGAAATATTGCGTTGTGCCAAATTTCCAGCCAAGAAAGATTTGCCTGCCTTGAAAATCAACATTCAAAATAATGGCCTTAATTTGAGCTCGGACACGGTGCTAGAAAAGCAACTATCTCAGACAACAAGCAGACTGAGCGCACTGTATAATATACATTTGTCGAATTTCCATTTGACCACTTTAATTACAAGAGTTGGGGGAAAAAATCAAAAGTTGTTGTCTTATTATCACGTTTCAGCTGATCCATTCTACGACCTTCTTCAGATATAGATTTGATTAGATTTAGAAAAAGTGACCTCATATCCCAGAAAAGTAATACCAGAAAATGGTAGCTAAGAATAAATAAAAATACAAATGGTGGTAAAGATACTAATTAAAATTATGGCAAATCTAATATCAACATCCACTTTCCATACTAATTGCAAATATCAAGAAGGCTGTAGAATGGAACGGTCAAAATGTTTTGGCGATAACAGAAAGATAATGTGATCAGTACTAATGATAACAGAGTTGTGATGACTCATCTGAAATTTAAAAAACCGTAAGAAGAAGTCCGAAGAATGTATCGGTCGAAATACAAAAGCAAAATAATAATAATAATAAATTAGGACAACTCTTGGAATTATAATAACTCAACCAATATGTATAAAAAGCACTAATTATTCCAAAATAATGTCACTAAAAGAAAATCCTGCTGATGACAAAGTGAGTTTTCGTTTTATATACTTACAAGAACGAACGCATATACACAATTTCTTACTTACGCTTGTTTGTGCATTGCGTCATACTCAAAATAGTTGGCTAAAAATTACAATATCAAACTAAAATTAAAACGTACACGCACACACACAATATATATATATATATATATATATATATATATATATATATATATATATACATATATATATATAATATTAATTGAGTATGACTAATTCTAACACATTAACATATAAGTTAAGACAACTATTGCATTGGAAATTTACACTGTTGCACTACTTTTACACTAAATCGTATATGCGCGTCACAAAAATACCTATATTTGATTAAAATTATGTACAAAAGAAATGACTACGTACAAATGTAGGTATTATGCTATCAAATTGAAAACAAATATATGTTATTATCTTAGAGCGTAAAATAAATAAAATTCATGAAATGTATACAAGTGCCCTAAATTGTGTGATCTGCTATATTACAATGACTCTCATAACCTGCAAAGGATTTACATTTTTGTGTAAATGCGAAATCACTTCTTCTGATTGTTTGTGCAAACACACACACACACACATATATATATATATATATATATATATATATATATATATATATATATATATATATATATATATCGTGAGACCGCGAATCCCGTGACCCATCACGGTCATAGGGGCAACACACACTGCAGTCGCAGTATAAGCGGTGTTTCTTGACAAGATAGCCTGACTGAGCCCAACCCTCTCTAGGCTAGTTTTGAATTCAGAGTTACCTTCTCATATATATATATATATATATATATATATATATATATATATATATAGAGAGAGAGAGAGAGAGAGAGAGAGAGAGAGAGAGAGACAGTAAGTATTCATCCAAACAAGTTTGATTAAAAAGAACCAAGATATATATTCATGGCGTTAACTCCATAAAAAATAAACCGACATAAGCATTTATTTGTACCTAGGCTGTTTTGTTTTGTGTTGTATTTTTGTTCGGAGATTTTGTGTGTGTGTGTGTGTGTGTGTCTGTGTGTGTGTGTGTGTGTGTGTGTGTGTGTGTGTGTGTGTGTGATTTGATATATTTCGTTAGACGTGTCAGCACTCACGATTATTTTTTTTCTTTTTCCAATAAACTTGAAAAAAGATTTAAACTTCAATAAAGATTTTTTAGTAAGATCAAGTAAAATGAGTTACAAATTTTTAATATTAAGAAATCAAAATTAATATGTTTGTTCACTGACTAACAAATTGTTTTAGTGAAGTGGAAAGATAACTTATTTTTTCTTATTGTAGATAATTAAATGAATTATATACTAGTGACTGTCCGAATCTTTATCTTTTCTTTAGATATATTTATTTATATTACACGCAATACAGAAGAATTTAAAACGTAACATTCATATAACGTAACATTCATATAAGCTAAATCGAGCACACCCACACACGGCAAGAAAGCGAGCGTATTTTTAGTATTTACACCGGTTTCTTCCTTGAATGCGTTGATGACGTTTCACTGAAACAACCAATGAAATGAACGAAATATAAATAGCTGAAAAGTCCACGAAATTCGATTCTCTGACGAGCTCAGCTGAATCAAAAGCGCAGGTTTGCCAAAACATTTCATTTGTTGTAGTCTTTAGTTTATTTTCGCTACAAAATCTTCTTTTGGGTAAATAAACAAATATTAAACTCAATAAACGTTGCTTTACTGTTTGAAGAGAAAAGAATACAAACCTTTAAGTGAGATAAGATTTTAAAATAGGGACTTGCTTGACAGAGTTGTCGGTAAGATTCAAATTGTCTTCAATGTGTGCATGAAACAAAAACAATGTAGACAACCACGTGGTAAAAATATCCTTTCCCCCATCATTTTTCTTCGAAGGAAAACCATAAACTAACTTTTGTCCCTCTCTATCTTGATGGTTGAAGAAAAGAAAGAAAATTAAACTTTTTTTTCAATTCGTTCTTTTCTAAAAAAGAAAATATATTATGAAAAAGACAAACCGGTTGCGACTGAAATCTTATTGTATAAGTTTTACTCGGTGTAAAACAGAGCTTTTAAAATATACAACAGAGAGAGAGGGGGGGGAGTGAGACCACTCCCAAACTCATTTGTCGACTTTTTCACTGTTATATTCTGCCTTTAGTAAAAATCATTTGTAACTAGTTCTATTACTCTAAAAACCAAGGCACTTACGAATTAAATGCATATAGCATAGAAATTATGTACGAATTATCTTAAACCTGTAAATATTTGTGAAAAATAGATTTATATTTCTGTTTGATCACAACAAAGATGAAGACATTAGTCCGATTGTAAAATGTAAATAAGATTTAAATTTACTGGCATTTTGTGAATATTTCCTTCTTCTACCGTGTCTCTTTAGGACGTGGACAGTCATGGCTCTCCACAACTTTCTGCCTTTTGTAGGTTTTAGCAGTATTTGTTTTGTTTTATTTTATTTTTGCCATCTCTCCTAATCCCTGTTCTGGACCATTAAAGACACAAGTATCTCGTTGTAGTATAATGACAAAGTAATGATTAGTAAGATGACCTCGCAGATCGATTACGAGCGAGTTCGATCCTCACTAGGTGCCATATACTTGTAACTTTGTGCCGTCTCTGAGCTACTTAGTAAAGAATTATTTAACGAAATCACTTTATGTCTAGTAAACTTAAACTTTAATTTTATTTTACACAAATTTTTATTCTAAACATTATTTTTGAATGAATTAAATTTTAATTTTTCGTTACATTTCCAAATACATAAGAACAAATGTAAACATTTTTAGCAAATATATTCTATTTTAATTTTAAATAAATAGAATGTAATATTTTAGTAAAATAATTTATTTTATCGTATGACAAGAAACATTTTCATTTTTCAGGGTTAATTTTAAAATCATTTCAATCAAAGCAATATAAAATCTTTACAGAAGTATAAATTTTTTAACGAAATATTCAAATTAACAGAATAAAATTAAAAAAAACAAACTAGTGAGATATTGTTGGCTTGGTTTTGTTTTTGTTTTTTTAATTTTCTGACAGCGTTAAGCTCTAATAATGTGATTCTATGTTTATGTGTAAAAAAAAAAGAAGGGAAATTAGCGAAAAATATTTACATAAAAACTTTTAAAATTCCTTTGAAAAAAAAACATTTCAACAGATTTGTTAGAATATATTAGTATCCCAGAGAGTATACTTCATGTAATTTTTAGTGTGTGTGTGTGTGTGTGTGTGTGTGTGTGTGTGTGTGTGTGTGTGTGTGTGTGTGTGTGTGTGTGTGTGTGTGTCAGAAGTATCATTGCCATTCAAGGAATAGAAAAATTGTTTGTATCTTTTAGTAAATCCTAATTTTATTATAAAATGCAGCAGACACCTGTTTTGGATTAAGAAAGATGAGGTGCTTAAAGTTCTTTGAGAAAGTAAACTAGGATGGTAACTTTTACAAAGAATCCTCAAAATGAGTAAACTGTAAACAAATAAAATCAATTCAACGAATAACCGAAATTAATGATCGATTTTCTCTCTTTCTCCACAAAAGTCAACAATGATCGTACATGAAAAAAAGCTTCTCGATTTTTGGGTTGTCAAATGCTCACAGGAAGCGAGAAATCCTTCAAAAATTCCAGTCAATAATAATAATTATTTAAAAAAAAATAGTTCCACAATAATACGGAACGATTGATTAGCGTTGTCAAACAAGTTTTCTCGACAGCCGATTTATGAATGAATGAAAAATAAGTAAATAAATAAATAAAAATTAAAAATAATGAAAAGCAGAGACAAAGAAAAAGATATTTTAGTGTACAAAGCTAAAAAGTAAGAAATTAAAAACTTACAAGCATTATTTTCGGTTGACACATTTTGTTCAGGAGAGAAAAAAAATTGTATTGTACACTCTTTAAAAGCAGGAGACTCAACTAGCCGGCGTTTGAAAATCGAGGTTATTTATAATAAAAAAAATATCCCACTAAGACCCCCCCCCACGTCCACACACTCAACATTCGACCATCGTACACTCATGTATGCAAAAGTAAAATAAAAACATACACCAAGTTCATCTCCGTAGCTCCTCCCCATGATATCACCCCACCTCCATTTGTTACTCTCTTTCTCTCCCTCTTTATTTTTCTGTAACAAAACACTTGATAAGTAATACAACTACTTTTACTTCTACTACATCTGCTACCGTGATTTTCAAACGGAAATTATGATGAGTCCTCCTACCTACAACTTGAAAAAATGACGATATGGAATAGTCAAGGAAGGAAGGGGAGCGGATTTGGGACACTTTTGTGTTGTAGTGGTGATGATGGTGGTGGTTCCCATAAAGGTTTCAGACTAATAATATCTGGTGGCTTTCTCTAGACATCACGTGACAATAAGTCTTCTTAAGGTTCCTGCCTTTTCCTCAGTCTCCTCCTACTCCTCCTCATATTATTATTATTATTATTATTATTATTATTATTATTTGTACTCTTTCAGTTTTGTTTTCACACGCGTAGTAACTAGTGGCTTTCCCTGGAGATCAAGTGACAGCAAGTCTTTCCCGTTCTACAGCAGTCTTTCTAGCATGCTAGCTGTTTTTATTATTGCTAGTGTTTGGATGGTTTCCAAATTTTCCAATTTTTTTTCACAATGCTTTTCTTTTCGGAAATATACCAAGATCATCAATAATGATATATCCTTATGTTCCATATAGTTGTCTGTTCATTCAGTTCTAGTTTGTTTCTTTCCCCAAATTTGTTTTTATTGTTAAAGTTGCTCGCCCTTACTTGGAGCTATTGAAGTTTGAGAGCTGATAACAGTTAAAGCCGTTTTTCATTCTCAGCCCCAAGGATTGAGCCATTGACTTAGTCCACGAATTCCAGTCGGAAATTTTCCAACTGTTGCTTATTGAAATCTAAAATGTTTGAAGAAGCGTCAATTGTTTATATAATGCTACTGAACGGGAAAAAATGAATGCAAAGATTTTTTGTTGAATCATAATCGAGATAAATGGTTTAACACGAGACACGAGTCAAGAAGAATTGCAAGAAAGAAGAAGAAATAGATTCAGAGAGAATTAGAAGAGTGAATGATCATGTAGTCATTAGTTAGAACCGGAGACAGGAAAAATAGAAAAGACTTCGTAGGAAAAAAATATAAAGAAAGAAATGCTGAATCACTATTTTTAAACAGTCAATTTGTTGAAAAAAGAAAATATTGTTATTGCTGCTAGTAGTGGTGGTGGTGGTGATGAGGATGACGATAATAAATAAAATAATGTAATCTGCTGGATGTACTGAACTTTATTCTTTTTGTTTGTGAGTTTTCCAGGTAAAAGATATGCGAGAAGATATATGATCACTAGTTGTAGAGTTTCGAGATAGATTGGAATATAGATAGATAGATATGAATATGAATGCGCTTATATATATATATATATATATATATATATATATATATATATATATATATATATATATATATATATACATACATACATACATGAGTTATAGATCAAATGCAGATCAAATATACAAACAGGAAACGTATATAACACGTTTAACTTTTATTAAAGTTTCCTCAGAGATTGAGAGACATACACACACATTTACAGAGATAGATAGATAATGAATAAGCTTATATATATATATATATATATATATATATATATATATATATATATATATATATATATATATATATATATATATATATATTTGTCATCCACAGACAGACTGTTTCGCTGTTTCACAGCTCATCAGTGTGGCTGGACGTCCGGTTGCCTCTAGCTAGGATCGAAACCCGAATGCATGTTTAGATAGATAGATAGATAGATAGATAGATAGATAGATAGATAGATAGATAGCAACAGAAATCTGGTTTGTGATATTACGCATTATTTCATTGGCACCCTGATCAATTTTGCTGGGATTTGCACACGTGGGCAGCAAAATACTTTCCTAGGTTACCCTTCGAAAGTGACATTGTTTTAACATCAAATTGTCACCGAAATTTAACCCCCACCCCAAGACAAGAACCGTTAGAGCAATGGTCAGTGGCATTACAGGCAACCTGGAAAGCGTGGGTGTTATAAGGGACTATCCTTCTAAGTTCCGCTTCTCTTTAGTTTCTCATTGTCCCGCTTAATTTTGTACATATATAATTACACCCTTGCTCCAAGTGTTTTATTGGGTGACTAGGTGGGTGGGGAGTTGGGTGTTGACACTGATGTCTTTTGTTTCGCAATCAGCTTGGAATGGTGAATTTTTTTTTTTTTTTTTTTTGAGAAATGAAAGATTTGGCGTTTCGCACACACGAACACAGCGTCCGCTCCAGTTTATAGTGTTTGCGTTACATAGACTGACAGCCACTGTTTCTTTTCTTTTTTTTCACACTCACAAACTGACACTTTCTTTCTCTTTTTCACTTTCCTTCTCTTTTTCACTTTCCTTCTCTCACACACACTGTCTCCCTCTTTTCTTTCTTTCTTTCTTTTATTGTGTCCAGAAAGAATTGCTGAACATGTAAACCCTACAGAAAGTGATCTTGACACGACAATGGTAATTCTCGACATTGTGGTCATATTCAAGGTGGACGTCTGACTAGAAGGAATATACCTAATTCGCTTCCTGTCTGTCTTTGCAAACAATGTGTTGCGGCAATTTTTAACATCAACTTGAGATTTTTTCTTGTTAAAAAGTTGAAGAATGTTAGCACATTCCCCATTATGGATAAAAAATAGTGAATCTTTATCGTGTTTTTCCGAGATTTAGCATGGGCAAAACAAACTTACGGATTTGGAAAAAAAAAAAAGAAACCAAGAATGCCTTCAAAATCCACGAAAATTGTTCATCCATTAATAGGCAGTTGTGCTTAGTTTAATTTGTAACGGATATAAATGTAGGTAGAAAAAAACAAAACAAAAGTTGATAAGATAGTGTGCATCACAAAGCACTGTCTGGGATCCCCAATGAGGCTTAACAAATCGTTCACTTCTGTAATGTGTTCGGTCCTAACTGTGAGCACCAGTCTAGTCGAAACTAAGCCGAGCCTAATGATAAATATCTAAATTACAAGAATTTATCTCAAATTTGGCGTTAATAACTGCCTTCGTTATATAATTATTATATTTTAAAAAGTGTATAATTTTTCAGATAAGAATTTCCTATGTGCGGTTGTTTGTTAAATAAGTGGAGTTCTGGACAAAGATTCAAATTCCAGTTTCTTTAAAAGATGATATTAATCTGGGAGAAAACAAAATTTAACTTTTGGAAAATCGAGTCGTTTGAATCGAACCTGGTTTACGACACCAGTTCCCTCAGGTAACCTAAAACAAAAAATCATTTGTTAATTACGAGGGTGACATTATCAAGTCTTTATGCCAACAATTTTGGTACACGTGTATGTATTAAAACGACAAAGTTATGCTTGTATAACACTCACGCTACCAAAAAGTTTCATAAAAAAAAATATAAAAAACTATATCCTATATTTCCTGGTGGGGTGATTTCAAGGGCAAAATTTCAGGCGAGACACGGAAAATGCTGGGAAACTGATCAACCGTTTTAAATTTCACGAAATTTGGAGTAAAAGCATCTCAGATATGTACATATATATAGGGTGCGGCAGAAACACCTACCATATATATATACATACATATTATTATTATTATTATTATTATTAACGTAAACCAAGTTTGGCACAAGATCACATATACAGGGCACTAAGCAAGGATTGAACTAATTAAGTAGTAATGATCTGTTGAACTAATCGGGTGACCATTATTCCAGAAACGAGAGTTTACTGAAAAGTTCTTGACCCTCAAAAAGCTAACCAATCTCTCTTTCTCTTTCTCTCTCTCTCTCTCTCTCTCTCTCTCTCTCTCTCTCTCTCTATCTATCTATATATATATATATATATATATATATATATATATATATATATATATATAAATATATATATATATATATATATATATACCAATCTCTCTTTCTCTTTCTCTCTCTCTCTCTCTCTCTCTCTCTATATATATATATATATATATATATATATAGAGAGAGAGAGAGAGAGAGAGAGAGAGAGATTGGTTAGCTTTCTGAAAGTCAAGAATTTTTCAGCAAACTCGTGTATGGAATAATGGTCACCAGATTAATTCAACAGATCATTACTACTTAATTCAATCCTTGCTTGACCTTATGCCAAACTAGGTTTACGTTAATAAATGCCTACATATATTTATTAAGTCTTTTTTGTTAAGGACGAATTAAGAGTTTCGAGTCGATTCAACATGTGGGAGTGGATGCTTACTGAATCTGAAAGTAATTCTTTTTTTTCCTATCCTTTTTTTCCTTGACTTTTTATTTTAATACCTTTTTTAATTGCTCTTCTTTTTTCCTTTCTCTTTTTCTAGTTGTCTTTCTTTACCTAGTATTTTTTAATCGTTTACTTTTCCTTTCAATCATTTCTTTTCTTAAAAAACATTTCCCTTATGTGCGGCTGATATAATCGACAGTAGTTCTGAATGAGAAAACGAAGAGTCGAGATCGTTACCTTTACTTCGGCGCAAATACCCTTGGGAAAGGTATGAATCCATCTCTTCTCCACACACACCCCTTCACCGACCCCAGCCATCGGTTAACTTGAAAGACTTGTATCTGGAAAAATTATTGTTGTTCTAAAAAAAGGGTTACCGTTTAATGAAACATTCTCTCGAAAAAAATATTAATCTTACAATTCAAAATGTTTCGGATTTAAACATACATAAATACTTTTCATCATCTTAGCTTATTAGAAGGTAATTAAAACAAAGAACGTATGGAACTTACTAATTATTAAATTTTCAAAAGTAGACTGGCCACAATCTTTTGGACTAGAGTGTGTGTGTGTGTGTGTGTGTGCGTGTGTGTAAAAAGAAAGAAAAAAAATCATTGTAACAATTTTCATTCTATTCAATCGGTTTCTCTTTTCTTTTCTTTTTAATGTTCTCTCCTTTCCTTTCCTTATTTTAAATTATTTTAATTTCAATTTCCTTACTTTTTCTTCCTTTCTATTTAATCTTTTTTTTTTTCGTTTCATTTGTTTATAAAATTTGCTTTCTTTCTTTTTTATAATTTTCTAATATTCTTTCTTTCGCTCCTTTCTCTCGTTCATTTTATCTTTTTTTTTCTCTTACAATTTTTCTTTCTTTCGTTTGTTTAGTCATTTTCTTTTCACCATTTTTCTTTCTTCTTTTAAACCATTTCAATTTTTTCGATTCGGCTTCAAAGCTATAGAAAGCCTATAAGTTGCGAAAGTATGCCACTGAACATGCATTTCTCCTTATTTCATCACAATTATTTCTTGTGATTATAAATAACCATGTTTCGTCTAAAATCAATAATGAAGCTGCCTTTTATGAACCTTTGTCTCATCACTTAACCCATTCAGTATTTTTCACTCTTGTTTCCATTCATTTCTTTTCTTTCTATCATCATTGAAATAAACAAGTAGTTATTTCTTCCATTCATTCACTTGCACTTTCTTTCCAATTATTTTATTCGTTCTGGCCTTTTTAACATTCTTATGTACACTTTCCTTTCTTCTTCTTCTTCTTCTTCTTCTTCTTCCTCTTCTTCTTCTTCTTCTTCTTCAAATTCATTCATAATGTTGCTTTCAAATTTTTACAAGGCTCTTCAGCTTTCATTATCTCAGGCTGCTTATCTGTCTGCTTTATTATCTTCGCTTCTTTTTCTTTCTTTTTTTTTTTCTTTCTTTCTTTTTTCTTTCTTTCTTTCATTCATTCATTAATTCATTCTTTCTTTCTTTCTTTCTTTCAACACGCATAAACACGTACGCACACACACAAACTCATATTAATACGAGTAGATAGGTTCCATTGGAATACATATGTTTACCTATCGTCCGGCTCGTGTACCTCGGCGGTCTTTTGAACAGGAGTAGAGGCTCATCCCTTGTTTCCTGTCCAGGATTGGATTTCCGGTTCTTTATAAAGTTCACTCCCCGTAGCCCCTTGTGCCTTAGTGGCGTTATCGCCTTGCTTCGGGTGAATATATATATATATATATATATATATATATATATATATATATATATATATATATATATATATATATATATATATATAATGCCAGAATTTAGAGACACATGCTGGATTTAATAATTATTAGGTTTCATCACTTCTTTGATTTAATTAACTCCTATTAAGTTACGATTAATTATTTAAGCCATTAGTGCATGACATCCAATTTATTTAGAGTGGGGGTTACCTAAAATTTAGAATTCGCCAGGCTAAAATTACCATTATCTAGCAGGGTAGATTAGTTAAAAAGTGCTAAAATTTATAAGAAACTTTATGAAATGATGGGTTAATTTCCATATTATTATTATTGAATATATGATAAAAAAAAAACAGGAAGAGAAAGTACCTCTGGACCGATGTAAGCTAGTAAATTAGTTCTTAAAAAGGCACCCATCCATTAATTTTTAGGTGATTCTTCCAAATCCAGAGGGTGGCGCCAAACTTTTAGCTTATATATATATATATATATATATATATATATATATATATATATATATATATATATATATATGCAAACAGAGAGAGAGAGAGAGAATACATACATATGTATATAAATAATGATATAATCAAGATGTTAACAATCCACAGTCAGTCAGTTATGTGCCATGCGTGATACACGCGTAGGCGATCATGTATCTTTCGATACATGACTGACGAGGCAGATTTTTCCTGCAGTAGGTTGCCATTTCTTTTTGCGGTAGACCAGTTTCCATCCAAGACACATGGCACAATGGATAAAGGCGTTAGTTAGATCCAGTGACAAGGCCGAAAGAGTGTGAGTTCAATACCCGCTTAAGGCAATGGAGAACTTGGAGAGGGGAATTAACAGGAGATAACTGACAACTGACATCCATTAAAACATGGCACGTGGAACCAGAACAGTCTACCCCAGAGAGTGAAATAAAGGGTTCAGCTCGACATTCCAACCACCTGAAGATGGCCGGACCGTACAACGGCAGAAACGTTGTAATTAATATGGCGACAAAGATGAGGACAATAGTGCGAATAATGTAAATAGTGTACATAATACCTCTATTTACATTATTCCCACTATTGTCCTCATCTTTGTCGCCATATTTATTACAACGTTTCGTCCCTTCAGTATCTGTCTATATTTCTGAGATGTGTACATAATACCTCATCTCAGAAATAGAGACATAAACTGAAGGGCCGAAACGTTGTAATAAATATGGCGACAAAGATGAGGACAATAGTGCGAATAATGTAAATAGTGTACATAATACCTCATCTCAGAAATATAGACAGATTCTGATGCTCAAATTTACTTATTTCTATTGTGAAAAGCATGTGATATCTTGATGATAATGTTTCGTCTCTAAGCTAGTATAGTCAAAGGTGGAAAGAGCGAATGGATATACAAGTGGGAAACCAATCCCTCATAACTATTATACCCCCCATTCTGTAATAATAACAAAAAGAAACCACAACTTGATCCGTTCATCGATTTATCTGTGTCCATAGAATATATGGGAATTTTCTAAGCGTAGCTTAGATGTAGCACATGGTCGAATGTATTGGGCACCCAGTGAGGATCGAACTCACTATTTAGTCGTAATCGTTCTAACGAGTCCCTCTATGCGCTCATCTATGTGCGTTTGTTTTCAACACAGAAGCTTCGATCAGATTAATGAATGAAACACTCCTCTTTTATTATCGCAAACTTTCTTATTATTCCTTTTAGAAAAATTAAGCGACTACTAAACTGAAATTCTCATCAAGTAACTAATATGAATTTATACTCGAGGAATTTATTCTCGAATTTTTTTTATACTAAAGTTCACCAAATACAAGTCACAAGAGCCATTCATGGTAGAAAGTTAGCTAATGACGAGTGTCATATGAACATAAAAGGTGGTAGAACAAAGTCAACATTATGAGGATAAAGAGCATAGATAGTGTTCAGGAAAACATCATCCACGCGAGATTTTGTTCAATAAAGTAACAGTTCTCGGGAAAAAAGCCTAGGGGAACTTCCTCTTTACAAATGGAACACGGAGAAAATGTGGGTAATTCAACTCTGTGGGCGTTTTTGTTGACAACTGCATTTTTATTATTTGCGTGTATGTGTGCACACGCGCGCGTGTGTGTTTCTCTATAAGTGGCCGATGCAGACAGATAACTGCATTTGTTACTTACCCCCATGTTTCTTGATAATCAGTATCCGAAATGACGACTGAAAAAATGCTTATTAGTATACTAAGTGGGTCAGTATATTACAAGCGTAACCTTATTTCGCTTGTGTATCCAGGTAAGTCTAAACTATAGACGAGGAAGCTCCTGTGTTATGAAAGGAAATCACACAATGTTGAAATGTATTCTAACCTTATATAGGCATTCTAACCTGATATATGCAGCTGAGCGAAAAGTCGATTAGTGTCGCCTCTTTCAACTGATCCATGTTAATTATCTGAACCTTCGTAATATTTGACATCCTCGCCCCAAAACGAGTCGCCCAAACTTTTATTTCTTCCTTTCATTTGACTTGAACTTTCGTTGTTTCTTTAAGGGAAGACTTATTGTTCGTTTACACAAAAGACAGCATATATCCATAATGCGTCTACTTACTGGGATGCGATTTAATTCAAGCTGGACTTCGTTTGGTGGAAAGTAACAAATAAGAACTGAAAAGAAAGAAAGTGTTAAAGGAAACTGAACTCTTACGTAATATCAGTCCACCTACATTTCAGTGACTGCTAGAAAATCTCCTCACTGATGAAGAAGAGAAATGTAATTCTACAGAAGGATGCTGAGAATACCATGGACTAAATATGTGATTAAACGACGACGTTTTAGAGAAAATGGAAACAAAAAAGACACATACTTAGTATAGGACATATTGAAGACAAAAGAGACAGAGGAAAACAAGTCCTAACCTACTTAGTGAGCTTGAGTAAACGGATGGCAGAAAAGGGTTTAGAAGAAATAACAAAAGTACAACAGTTATTAAGAGCTACAAAGAACAGGAAATTATGGAGAGCCATAATTGCCAACGTCTTGAAGTGACTCGGCACATAGAAGAAGAACAGCTCGTTTACTTTAGTGATGAAAGAAAGAAAATTTAAAGTAATAAAAAGTATTGACTAGGTGTAGTTAAAAATGACGAAAAAAAGCTTAATAAATGGCAGATTCATTATAGAGTTTTTGAAAAGCACGATTATTTATAATCACAAGAAATAATTTTGAATGAAAAAACAAAATAGATAGTAACTCCGTAAATAATAAATAATAAAATTCCATGCATGCCAGTATTTTGTAGATATTTTATAGATAATTGTCGTCTGCTGTGTAAACGAACAATAAGCTGTCACCTTAAAGTCAAATTCTAAAAACAATAGAAGGATAGAATGAAAAGAGGAAAAATTAGTATGACAAACCCTATCTGAAGAGAGAAATGCAAATATTACGAAGGTAGAGATAATTGGCACGGATCAGTTCAAAGAGACAATATAAATCGGCTTGTCGACGAAATACATGTCAGACGACTATGCATTCCACAGCTGTGATTTTCTTTCCTAAATGTGTTCGGGTCTTCTCTGACTGTATTTTGGAATTGCTTCGATATGCAATTGGCCGTGCAATTACGGCTGAAATATACTCACCCATTTGGTATATTAATGACTCCTACTTTTTTCTCTCGTCAATTCTTTCGTGAGATTCTTTTTCATCTTTCCGGGTTACACCTGCCGAAGTCAGGACAATGGAAGGAGTGGAAAATTGGGTTAACAACACGAGGTAGTAGTTCCTGTATCTGGACAAATTTGAAAAAGATTGACTTGTATTCCTATACTTTCTTTTGCTGCCTTTAAGTAAAATGGAAATGATTTGAACTTGTATATACATAGTGCACATACGTAGTAAGCAATAGCGAAGAGTTCAATAATGTTTGGGAAGTAAGTGTTTGCGAACGTGAAATATTTTTGGTAGCGTTTGGAAAGTGGTTGCTAACGAAATATTTTTGGTAGCTAACGAAATACTTGTTGGTAATGTTTGAAAAGCAAGTGGTTGCTAAACGAAATACTTTTAGTAGCGTTTGGAAAGTAAGTGGTTGCTAAAGAAATATTTTTGGGAACGTTTGCAAAGTAAGCGGTTGCTAGTTAGCAATATTTGGTAGCGTTTGGAAAGTAAGTTGTTGCTAGCAAAATATTTTTGGCGGCATTTGGTAAGTAATTGTTTGCTAACAAATATTTTTGGTAGCATTTGGAAAGTAAGTAGTTGCAAACGAAATAGTTTTTGTTAGCACTTCGAAAGTAATCGGTTGCTAACTAAATATTTTTGGTAGCGTTTGAATAGTAAGTGGTTACTAACGAAATATTTTTGATAGCATTTAAAAACTAAGTGGTTGCTAACGAAATATTTATTGGTAGCGCTTGGAAAGCAGTTGGTGGCTAACGAAATATTTTTGTAGAGTTTGGAAAGTAAGTGGTTGCTAACGAAAATTTTAGGTAGCATTTGCAAAGTAAGCGGTTGCTAACTAAATATTTTTGGTAGCGTTTGGAAAGTAATCGTTTGCTAACGAAATATTTTGGCAGCATTAGTAAAATAAGGTGTAACGTAATATTTATTGGTAGCGTTTGGAAAGTATGGGGTTGTTTTGAGAAGAAAGTAATTGCTAACGTAATAATTTTTTCAACGGGGCATTTCAAAATTTGTAATTTTCGTTGTTTTTTTTTCTATTTTATTGATGATGAAAGTGATTAGGTTGCATTTATCATTACTTGCGTGGATTTGTAACAACTATTTATATGAGCAAATAAAGCATCTCTCTTTAAAATGAAAATAATTTAGAGATATAAATCTTCAAATGAGAAAGGCATTAATTTCTTTCATATTCTATCAGTCTAAGATATCCGTCTTTGTAAAAACAAAATGGCCTATATATCCGGTATATATGTGCGGTTTTTCATGATCTCAGACTAAAAAACAGTCAGCGAGCATTTTCAAAAATATGAAACCTAAAACACTTAATTTACAACCAAATAACCTTCGGAGGATTATACCTACAATAGTAATGAGTTAAATGAACACGGTAATGTTCATTATTAAAGCTTGTCTCTGTACGATTTTAAATTTGAAACAATCGCAACAGTAGAATACACACACACACACACACACACACATATATATATATATATATATATATATATATATATATATATATATATATATATATATATATATATATATAGTTGTTTCACAGTGTCATGCTAGATATTTTTTTCTCAACAGAATCCATACTACACATTTACAAGTCTACCGTGCGTCCATTCACTAAATATTGTTGACACATCTGGTCTGATGCTTAGAGATTCTTGATAAAATCCAAAGGAGAATCTGCAATGTTATGAGTCTTGACCTAGCATCTTGGCTTTAGTCACTGTTCCGCCGCCCTAACATAGTTTAACTGTGTCTTTCTATAATATATGACGTCATTTGTTTACGTTAAGATTCGCTTCGAGCAGATATGAACGTTCGAGAGAAATCATGGAAAATTTGTAGTTTAACAGCAGTAATTCGATTTTGCTAACCAGACGCTTCCACTGTAGCTAAATGGTATAGCACGTCAGGCTATATTATGGTTCCGTGTAGGGTACAGATTCGATTCTATATATTTTTATATTCTTAATACTGTTTATTATAAACAGAACATTTACTTAAATAATTGTATCTATAAATATAACGTATAAACAATATATATATATATATATATATATATATATATATATATATATATATATATATATATATATGTATGTATAAAAGATTAATACAAATAAAATTTGTCATTTAGGTGATTGATGTGATACTCACCACCCCGACTCCAGAGTTTCGTAGACAAATCTTTTTGTAATTATTTAGTTCACTTGTCAAGAGGTTTCAATGTGTGTATGGAGGGGAGTTAAATACCGCTTTGCTCAAAAATGTTTCAAGGAGCTTTCAAAGAAAATTAGTGACTTCGGCCGATAAGCATTGATAATAGCGAACTGAACACTTGTGTTGAATATAACTCGCTTCAAACATGTTTGACACAAACGAGAAAGCTATACAACTCTATATAGATATGCTGCGCTTTAAGGGAATAAAACGAAGCAGAAATAAACTAAAAATGGCACTTCTTTGGTTACCTAATGCTATAGATCTCTACTGGTAATAAACAACCTGCACCCAGAGAAACAATGAATTCAGTGGCTAGACAAAAATAGAGAATGGAGTTCGATAAAATTTATCACCGGGTTTATTCAGCCTAAACAACGAGACGATCCCAAGAGAACTAGATGACACACTAGAATTTATTATTATCATTAAATTTATCATCAATGGACATAATCTTAACAACATGATACACAGATGACACTCTGTTGGAGGCAGACTAAGAAAGGAAACTGGAAGAACTTTTAAACAAGGTAGAAATAGAAAGCAATAATAAAAGTCAATTAATTGAGAGAAGACAATGCACAGATGTCAACAGAAAAGACAGCCCATGATGGGAATTGCATATTGATGACGTTAGAATCAAACGGGTACAGTAATTTAATTAAGCAGTGTAGTGGTGGACAACGGAAAATGTGACATAGAGATCCGAACGTGCATAGGAATAAAGGCGTCCTCCAGAAATTATGCAAGTATCAAGAGACGGGACATATCGTTAGAAATGAAGAAATGGGTGTTGGACAGCAGTGTAATATCTACTCTAAGAATACCACGAACATAACATGTGAGGGTATAGAGAAATTATCACTGACGGGGAATATCAAAGAAAGAAAAGCAAGGCAAACAGCAAGTAAAGAACTTAACGCGTTTGTGGGAAGATATGACTGAGCAATGAAAATATCAGTTGGTAAAAGGGCAAGATTTACTTTAACAAAAATATCAGGATGTTGTGGAGAGTCATGACCGCCCACATGGCACATAAAACAGTAGGAAAGTAGATACATCTTTTAATTTAATTCAGTTAATGCAATCGAAATAGACAAGTTTTATTTATCACCCCCGTTATCATCAGTTCCAGGTGCGTTCGTGTGGCCGCTGCTCAACCGAGAACCTGACCAGTTTCTCCCATCTATATGAGTTGAAAGCCGGAAAAGTATTCATTCATGCGTAATGTGTCTTAAGCTGGTAGACGTGACAGAGAGCATCTCTCTCCAGGTCAAAACAAAGTCGATGTCTTCCCACTTGATAAGCCGCTTTAGTCACGGACACATGGTCGTCGATTCCATTGGTGGAGGACCTTCAGCTTTGGCTGTTGACTTCAGGAAGCTCTCCACCCAGCTACGCCTTCTCATCACCGCACTGTCTGCATACAGAGTTATAGAGCCCTGTCTATTCATTGGTTGTTGACTTTAAAAGAAGGTCCATCCACCTTTTGACAGGTCTTGTTTTTAATCCTGTTGGATGTCTAGCTAGCCTCATCACCAGGAAAAATTGGGTCGGCGAATTGGTTTAATCGCCGATGATGCGACAGGTGGTATTGAATTACATCGCACCAGTAGCACACGTAGAGTGACCCGACATAAAAGTAACTACCAAAGAAATATTTAATTTCTGTTTCAATATTTAGATTTTGACTACGAAATATGAAAAGAGTTTGCTTTTGGTTAGTAGTATAAAACATGAAAGTTACAGGTCGTATCTCATTCGACATATACAACTAAACAAATTTTCCAATGATCCATCATCCCATTTGTTTATAACTTCTTACTAGTGGAGCTTCTTATCACATTTACAAATCACAATTTTTTTATCTGCATATCCATTTGCAATGCTGACAATTATTACTTGCATCTTGGTGCAAAGCAACAACTATAGTAAGACTCCATTCTTATCTTTCTTTCTTTTTTTACAGAGAAGTTCACCCTGTACAAGGCCCGGGTACCACATACGGTATAGGGTTACCGAGTAAGAAGCACAGTTTATGCGAATAGAAGATAATGTTTAACCGTACACTTGAACAGGTTAAGATTGTAGTTATCGGGGAAGTATCCCCTTGGGAGTCGGTTCAACAGAGCAGTGGTTTGCGGGAAGAAGCTACTTGAGTGGTGCTTACTTCTCACCAATGGAATACAGAGGGAATGAGGGTGGTTTGCTACAAAGTGAGTGGCATGGCGGGTCCTAGCTGTGAAGGTAGAACTGGCGGAAACGAGGAATGCAGTTAGTCCAATCACTTTCCATGGCAGTAGCGAAAGAGCGGTGAAAGGCTTGTCACATCCCCGCCTGTGAGAGATGGGTTTTAGGGTGGAAATAATTTATCAGCCACAAAGACGCGAAGATGCTTTAAGACTCTGTCGAAACTGGAAAGTGAGGACTGGTCATCTCCCGCCCAAATATGACAGAAGTACCCCATTTTAGGCCTAATCTGGCTCTTGTAAAGGTAGAGAATAGCACGAGGAGTCAGGTATATACTAGAGCAGTACAGGGAACTAACCGTTTTTCCTGCATCGTATAGATCGTATGTACGAGTTCCTCTTGTCTGGAGTGAGTTTAAGGCCCAATAGTCGCTCAAGGCACGGAGCATCCCTGAGAGGATATACATTCAGTGTGATTAGTGATAGTTCGATGATGGAATGTAATTAGGCATTGAATCTAACCGATTGGATGAGAGATCAGATACCAAACTTTGGCCATCACGAGTTTTGGAGGTGCACCCAATTATCGTTGTATCATCAACATAGATATTCACAAATGATCAAAGGATACTCTTAGGCAGATCATTTATGTAAAGTCAAAATAGGTTTGGCCCGAGAAGTGACCACTGGGAGATGTTTGCGTCGATCGCTAGGGAATCAGAGGATTGGCAGTTAACAGCTACCTTCATGGACTTACCCGTTAGGAAGGACTTTATTATTGAGAAGACTCTTCCAGTGATTCCATAACTGTAGATCTTGTGCAGTAATCCTTTGTGCCGCACCTTGTAAAACGCCTTCAAAATATCTAATGCTTTGGACCTTAGTGTGTACTTGTTGTCTATTGCCTTGGATATTTACATAACACTTTTCATAAAACAAAACTCGGATTTGAAAGTGGAGAAGTACGATAGTATAGTAAAGCTGGCTAGTAATCAGGTGTTCACAAAATACTCAGAAAGAAATCCGGTTTATTGCTTGTTTTAGTTGATTTTTACTTTTTGCTGCTATTTTACCGTCCTAAATTCTCGCCACGTGTACATCTTGTAATATGCATTAACACAATACCGACCTTTACTGAAAGATGAAAGCGTCATAGCAATATCAATATGAAAAGAAAACTTTTTTAAAAATTCCGATCGCAGTACTTATTGTAGAATGTGAGTAAATGGATGGTAGAACAGGGTTTGGGAGAAATAACAAAAAGACAATATTTATTAAGAGCTACAAGAGACAGGAAGATGTGGAGGTTCATGATCGCCTACGCCCTGAAGGGACATGGCACGTAAAGCATCGTGTTTCTAACTGAAGCCAGAGTTCGATGCAAGCCCGTAACCAGCTTGAAAATGATGTAAACTTAGTCTACAAATTCTTTTTCTCGACTACGCTGACCTTAAAAAGACCCTTCCGATTCAAAATATTCGGACGAAGGGCTTGGGTCGGTATTCGACATTGCCTAATGTTTGATCTGCTTTCAAAAGAGACCGTTAGAAAGGCTTACTAGGAAAAGGACAAACGAAGATTTTCTTTTAAGTACTAATTCTGTAAGATGTTACTCGATACGGATAGCGACAAATAAGAATTGCCCCCCCAAACTCTTCTGATAGGTTAGATTTTGGTAACAGGCCTCAATGTATTAGTTCTCCAAGATTCTTCTCTTATCACTGAGCCAAACCTGCCTATGCCAGTCTTACTCCTAACAGTCACTTCATTCATTAAAACTACCATTATCAAAGCGATGTACAGTTATGTAAGACGTTCGTATTATTGAGCTCTTTAAAAGATAACGCTTACGTTATCTTCATTTTTACTCGATGCGTCATCCATTGACAAAATTTAAGTTAAATGGCAGTAACAAACAGCTCGTCGATATTTTTGATGTCTTCGCTTTCTTTCTTTCTTTCTTTCTTTCTTCGTTCGTTCGTTCCTTCCTTCCTTCTTTCTTTCTTTTTTGTATTTTTGTTTGTTTTGTTTCCTTTTTGTTTGTTGGTTTCTTTCTTTTTTCTTTCTTTTTAAACGCGAATAGAGTCAGTTGCACTTGATGATTAGCCAAAAAAGAAAGTAATTCAAAACTTGTAAGAGATGATACCACGCGAGGTAACACTCCCCTGTGCGATCCTGGAACAACATGCACTGACGGAAATGCTAAGATAATATATATGAACTCATATACAAACGTATATGTATATATATATAGAGAGAGAAATTCATGAAATTACTTCCGTAAGATATAAGATAATTTCGACGTATACATTTAAGCGGATTCTTTCCGAAATGTATGTGACTAACATTATATAACAACGGAAAGCTTAGTTTTTTCATACTTCCGGTAGTTGCATTGGTCATACAATAAGTGAATTGTTTACATTATTCACACGCGTAATATTTTTCCCATCTTTGTTGTTGCTATCACGACGTTCCGGTTGTTATGCCCTCCCGATAATCTTCAGAAAATTTTGAACTTAACCCTTTATTTAATCTACGGAAGGATTGTTTTCGTTCCACTGTCCTTGTTCGGGTATATCACGTCTAGTTCTTATTTAAGTGCTGTACGTTATTTGCTCGCCTCGTCCACACTGCCCGACCTACGGCTTGAACTCGCAATTACCGTCAGCAAATTCAGGAAGCAACGCATTAATCCACTAAGTTGAAGCTTACCCGGATCGACACCTGATGAAAACTGGAGAGCTGAACGGCCGAGAGGGTGTGATAACAACAACAGAGGTAGGGACAATAGTCTGCGTGTATTTAATGTAAATAAGAAAAACTTATCACCCCAGAAAACAAAACAGAAATAATCGAATTGTTTCTTTGTGTTTGTTTTAAGTGACAGTCATAAGACATGTGAGCTCTTCTGTAGAAAGAAAGCAAAAGTGAAATCGATTTTGAAAACTTTTCGCTTTTCACCTAATCATCGATTGTCGGAAAGCAGTTGGAATATATGAGAGAAAGAAAGTGATCCGCAAGTAGTTATCTTAAATGAAGATCATTGCTAAAAACGTTTATGTTAGGGCATTCTACGAGTGACACTGGTATCATGTAACCCATTACTACCTGCCGCATGGGGGAACCTCGAGGCGGTGTAATGGTTAGCAAGCTTGTCTCGCTAGAACAATTATGACTGAGTAGTGAGTTCGATCCTCACTGGGTGGGCCACTAAGATGCACTTTGAAAATCATTACTACCTGCCACATGGTCGGGTCATCCGTAACTAAACCTGTTTGCCCAAAACGCTTTTCTGGTGAGAAAGGTAGTTAGACAGCCATCAGGATTAAAACAAAACCTGTCAAAGGGAGGATAAGCCTTCTTGTAAGATCAATGGTCATGTATGCAGCCAGCAGAGTGCTTCCTAGACTGTAGTCAGTGGCAAGGGCGGAGGGTTCCTCCGATGGAATCAAGTAACATGGGTCAAAGGTAAGTCTTCAAGTTGAATGATGGCGACTGTGGTCTGATCTGGAGATGCATGGGCTTCGCCAGATCTACCTGTACAAGACACGCTGAGCATGAATGAGTACCTCTCTGACTTTCAACCCACATATACGGAATAAAAAAACTCTTCAGGTGATCGGCTGCACAGAGACCCTGCGACCATACCCAGACATGCGACTGATGAATGATGACGGTAACTTATAACGTAGATACGCGACTCTTAAAAGGCGGGAAAATATTGCGCGAACGTGTGCGCCAAAAGAGTAAATTATAAAAATTTATTTTTAGAAAGTAGTTTTTATTCTTATTTTTTTTTAAAAACCGTAAAAATGATATTTTAATTATTTTACATCATATAAATAAAGAAAAAAAGAAACAAAACAAATGTTAGGCTCCTGAATTTAACAGTCTTTAATGGTGTCACGCGCTTTGAAAAATTCCATGGAACTATTTTTCGACTTTTTTCTCAGAAAATGCATACAGGCATAACAATCTCTTTTACATATTCCTCCTTACACTCTAACAAATGAACGAATGGCCGTAAAGAACAATCTGCAAAATTATTGGTCCTGCGCTGGCATCTCGGTTTCAGTTACTTTCTACTGTTGTAACGTAGTCTTATGGGTCCTTACCTATAACTACAAAATGAACTCTTCCTAACACTATGTATACTACGCCTCTCAAGAGAGAGGGACGAATCGAGTCGAGCCGCAGTCTCTGACTGTGCGCGACTCCTGTCGAACTCTCTGCTTTGGCAGAGAGGAACCCAGACGAGACTTTGCCGAAGGGCAAAGTTTCGTGCGGGGTGGTAGACAAGCCCTGAACCCGTTTATACGGGTTCTTAAGGCAGTATTTTTGGCCGAGCTTACGGGCTCGGAGAAACCCACGTTAAACTCGGCCTTGTGCCATATACTTTCCTCGTGGGGGGACTGTTAAATATCGAATCGAGTCGAGCCGCAGGCTCTGGCTGTGCGCGACTCCTGTCGAACTCTCTGCTTTGGCAGAGAGGAACCCGGACGAGGCTTTGCCGAAGGACAAAGTTTCGTCCGGGGTGGTAGACAAGCCCTGAACCCGTGTATTTTTGGCCGAGCTTACGGGCTCGGAGAAACCCACGTTAAACTCGGCCTTGTGCCACATACTTTCCTCGTGGGGGGACTGTTAAATATCGAATCGAGTTGAGCTGATAGTAGTTCACTCCAAACCAGACTGACAGTCATACTAACACCTTCCACATTTTCTATTATTATTCCGTGTAATATATCTTCGTTATTTCTACTCTTGTGTTCGTGTTGTTCTTCCTTGGTCCTAACCTGGACCATAGCACGTAGCTTCCCTGTGTCTTTTCCATAAACACTTCCATGATAATTGATCTGATGAACTCTGCTCTATGGTACCTAGACTTCATGAATTTCAACGCAGTACTAGATTGGCAGCAAAGTGTCATCATTTTAGAGTTGAGTTGCCTAGATGTTACCGTAAGTTCTATGCTAACATCTTCTTTTGCCGCACTTTTCGCTTATGGAAGTCTCTTCCGGCGGCTTTTTGCTTTCCAGTCAACTTTGATCTTCAATAATTTAAATGCAATGTCAATTGTTATGGACTGTCTTCTTGATTCTTCTTCTTTTATTGTTTTTGGTCCTTAGGAAGATCCCGAAATGAGATTTGCAAGTCGGGAACACTAGAATCAAGCAGATGCGGAAGTTTAAATTTTTGACAGAGAATGGTAAATGTAACACTGAGATCTGTAGATGTATTGTGATGACCAAGGACACATTCCAAAAGCTGGGCAGAGTATTGCGAGTCAGGAGGATTTCTTTGGTAATAAAGAAAAGAATACTGAGCTGCTACGTGACATCTGTCCTACTTTACGGCAGCGAATGTTGAACGATTTCCTCAAAGATGAAGAAGAGACTCGAGGCGACAGAGATGTGGTTCCACAGAAGGAGGCTAAGGATATCATGGACCGAGCGTGTGAGCAACGATGAGGTTTTGGAGAGGCCGCAAACAAGGAGGAGGCTTATGCTTATCAGGAAGAGGCAGCTGAGGTTTCTGGGACACATAATGAGGAAGGAGGGCCTGGAGAATTTGATACACACGGGTTGAATAGAGGGAAAGAGAGACAAGAGGAAACAATTCATGACATACCTGGCGGGGTCTTGGGGAGGAAGCAGAGGGAAGGAACTTGTTCAAAGTTACAGGGGATAGAGGGAGGTGGAGAGTCATGATTGCCTACGCCCTAAAAGGATATGGCATAAAAAGAAAAAATGTTTTTCTTTTTCTTATTCTTCCCCACTCAGTAACACCTTGTGACTTAGTGGCTTTATTGCCTTGGTTGGGATGAAATTTGTTTGTTTTTTTTTAAATACTTATGAATACTGGAGATGACGATAAGTCATTTAGACTCGAATCCTGAATTAATAATGTCGGCATCGCTGGAAAAGGCTTAAACAATGAAATGAATATATCCGCTAATATCCAATGAAAAAAAGGAAATTAATATGAAGCAGCCTGTATTTGCCTAACTCTCACATCGTAAAATGTATCTGTATATATCATTTTGAAAGATAAAAAAACGACTACTGAAGTGAAATAAATCTAACGCTTCTGAATCCAAATGTTTTTCTCATATATTATTTTGTATAAATATCAAAGAAAATTTATCGACGTCCGTGCAGATGTGACTATCACACAATCAATAGATAGATAGATAGATAGATAGATAGATAGATAGATTGACAAAAAAAGAATTATGCTTCATATATACTTATATACGCATTGAAAATCATAGAGACATAGATAAACATATATATATAGAGAAATGAACAGAATGAGATAAAAAAAGACAATATGTATTCTTTATATGTGCCTGTATACACAGTGAAGGTCATAGATAGATAGATAGATAGATAGATAGATAGATAGATAGATAGATAGATATGAACAAAGATAAATAAAAAGACAATATATATTCTTTATATATATATTGTTTTGCAAAATATTCTATAATTACGAAAGGATAAATTTAAAATTTTAAAATAACCATAACAAAGTGTGTTTTTAAAAATCACCGTCTCAATGGAATGCAAATTTTATCGCAATTACAATAAATTTGTTTTGGTAATTTACCCCTGAAGATGATCTTAGAAAATTTCGAAAGTACTTGGGTTAAAAAAAAACTACGGCGTATTCCTTGATGAATTTCATCTGAACATTATGAAACTGATTAGACAACTGGAAAGGTTCACTATAAAAATAAGCAGACACAATATGTCTATATTATTCAATGAAACATGTTTGAATGAAAATATGCTGCCTAAATATATATGTGTGTTTGTGTGTGTGTGTGTGTGTGTGTGTGTGTGTGTGTGTGTGTGTGTGACATGACTTCAAACGTTATTTTTGGGGCATATCCATGTTTGAAATAGACGCACTATATTTTAATTTTGTTATAAATAGCGGTTTGTGCACTCGAGAAAACTTAATAGAGAAAATGTGCTCTGCGTCCACCTTTGTTCTCCTACAAAGGTGGACCATCATTTGATCCGGCGTGCTTTGGACTGCCCAGCCACAGAGATCGTCACATTTCTATTTACAAAACCTAACAAGTTTCTACTTATCCGTTTTTATTTACCTCGTTCAGATTTTCACGAAAGCCCATATCCGCTCGATTTCGAATACGAAAGGTAGACAAAGCAATTTCTAAAGAATTAGTGGATTTATTTTCAATCCAACATTTTTATTATTACAAACGCCATTTTTAGTGGATACTCTTGTTTGAAAGTCCCTGATTTTTTAAAATTTAACACAGTTTATATTACGTCTACCGGCCTGTGCACTCGAGAAAATGTAACCGGATCAAACGTTGAGCACATTTTTTATTAAGTGTTCCCGAGTGTGCAGGCCGATAGACTTAGTACACTCTCTTCAAACAAAGGATGTCTCCTCGAATACGTGTATCCACTAATGTGTATATATATATATATATATAGGTAACTATACTCGTGTCGAAAAACCTTCGAATTCTTGATTTAACAATAGCCAAATCAATCACGAAGGGAAAAAAAGGTTTTAAAAAAGAAAGAGCCAGGAACATGAAAGTATGTCGAAAATAATCGCACAGATACAGGTTCAAGGCCCAAAGAAAAAAACCCGATACGAGTAAACAACTAACTAAAGAGCTCAATACAAGCGTAGAGCAAACCTAGTCAAACCTAATGAGCCAGACAAACCTACCAAGGTTTCACTTAGATGATCTGCCTAAGTGAAACCTTGGTAGGTTTGTCTGGCTCATTAGGTTTGACTATATATATATATATATATATATATATATATATATATACGAGGTCTGATCAGAAATTACTGGGACTGTTGATATGGTAACGGAGCTATCGTAACGAAGAGTGAAGCTACATGGTACAAATTTCCCTGACTGTGTCGCGCATACACATATAACGTTCTCTCTCACTTTCGTTGTTTATAGCAGTGCTTCGAAGGAAAGTGTGTAGAGTGTGGTTGTCTCATCACACCGAAGCTTTTGGCCAAATTTCCCCAAATCCGGTAACCAGCATATTTTCCAGATCTCGCTATTGCGATTCTTTGCGATAAAAATCAGTTCCGACTTGAAATGGAAAAGATATCAAAACGTCGAGAAAATACAAGAAAATGCGACGAAGTTCCAGAGATGCTTTAATCAAGGGATAAGGTGCATGTCTTCAGAAGGAGACTACTTCGAAGGAGAATAAACGTCGAATTGATATGTGTTGTAGTTTTCATTTTATATCAACTCCCGATACTTTATCAGGCCTCGTAAATATATATATATATACACTGAGTTCAACACTCAGAGACCCTCTGAGTGTTGACTTCAATGTTCACTTTTATATTTATATTTACATAAGCTCTATCTCTGATATTGAGCACTTTATCCCACAAATATAACACACCTTAAAACTACATTTCTTCATATATATATATATATATATATATATATATATATATATATATATATATATATATATATATATAGGATGAAACGGCCGTCCAGTGCTTTCTGCATTCTCTTGAAGATTCTTCCAGACTCAATGAATTACTATAATGATTTGTCTAAATCTTCAAAATTCGATCAATTTTTTATCCTTGCTTGACCGATGGAGCGATTCGGAGGTAAGAAAAGACGTGGCTCTTGGGACACAATCCGCTGAGTATCACAACATAATTTGTCAGTAGCTATATCGAGTCTATTCGCCGAGACGTGTTGATACAGTTGGTATGACGCTTGCGTTGCATCGAAATAGTCCGGGTTCGAATCTCGGTAGTGGACGCGCCCTGTTGATGAGTCCCAAAATGCTTTCTAATTTGTAGGTCTGATGTATTGGATCGTGATTACGATTCCAATGTAATAAATTATAACCATGGAATATTAGTGTTTGAACCATTTATATATATATATATATATATATATATATATATATATATATGTATATATATGGAGCGAGAGATAGATAGGTACCTCCCAAAAAAAGCGATCCTTAAGGATTAAATGCATTTTTTAAAAATGAAAAGGTTTTATTTTAGCTTTAATTCCAAGCTAATAGATTCAAGTTAATGTTTCCAATAATGAAAATACCTTGCGAAATTAATTGGATTTTTTTCTGGTTATGAGTGAAATCTATAAAATTGCCAATATAGACCAATTAATTGAATTAAAGATTAATTAATGTGAATTGAGACAAATATTACTTACTTTTAGTTTAAAATATCCATTTTTAACATGGAGGTGCTTGGTTTTATGAGGTGATGCAATATTTACCGTCAGCCGGACGTTTTAAAAATTTATATAAGATAATTGTAATAAAATTGCATGACGAATACAACATAAACGCCTTTTTATATATTTTCTAACTACCTATTAATCTTTAAAATTTTAAATATTTAAATATCTTATTAACTTTTAGGTATTTTGACTTTATAGTCTTACTTACGAAGACGCCTTTTGAGGAAATGTTTGAAAATTACCAATAAATCTAAACTTTACTACAGCTACCTCTTTTATTTTCTAATAATATCGTGTATGGACATCCCTATTTACAAAAAATGGTACATTTATACACGCAAAAAAATTAAATTTCTTTTTGAAATACTAAATCGTATTTTAGAATACTTGTCGTTTAATTGTAGTAAGCTTTTCAACTTATGATTTGTAAATAAAGATTTTATTTAATAAAAGTATCACTTGACCGATACAGATTAATACAGATTTTAAAAGATTTAAAAATTATTCTAATTAATATTTTAAAAAATTAAAACAATTCTTATAAAAATTTATTATTTATTAAAAAAAATTTGTAAGACAATTGTGTCCATAATATATTTTATTTAGAAAAACTTAAAAGCTTTTCTGATTACCAAATATCTTAATTTTATTGCATCTTTTAATTTTAATATTCAATGCGGATTTTATATAACTGGGAGCCTGTTTGACCAAAAACTTTCATGATTTCAATTCTCCGAGGACTTGTCCTTATAACTAATAAAAACATTAAGCGTAACAACAAAATATTTTTCAAAATTTCTTAAGATTAGACAAGTAAGAGGTAACACATGTATATATACACATATATATATATATATATATATATATATATATATATATATATATATATTTCAAAAATTTTCTAAAAAAGAAACATTAAAAAATATAATCTCATTCATTTAGAGAAAAGTTCGAAAAATTTCATTAAAGTCCGACAATTAGCTAATTTTTGCAAGAATTCTCAAGTCTATATGTTTTAACAGACAAAGTAGACTGAAATTTTTCGCACAAATTTATCGCTCTATGTTGACGCCAGAAAAATAAAATTTTGAACTAAAATTCCGAAGGTCCTAAAAAGGAAAAAAGAACCAATTTTTACATAAAAAAAAGTTTCTTTGGTCTTTCTTCTTAATAATAACGAAAGGATTTTGACGATAAAACTTTGTTTTTATAAAGTTTTTTTCATGTATGCTCATATATTAGCCAATCTTTGATATATATATATATATATATATATATATATATATATATATATATAATTAACTGCTGGGTTTTTCCCTTGTTGTTTCAGTGGTTGTATTAATAAGCAATATATTCAAATCCGCAATCTCTGTCTCCTTTGGCGGAAATGACATAACGAGTCTCCGACGAATTCGGCCCGCCACAAACCTACGAGTGGGCAAGCCTTTCGTTACTTAACCGCAATGTCTGACACCAAACCAACTCCTTCATTTGAATGATCCTCCGACAAGCCCACTCTTCGATTCATCCTGCTTATCTGCAACCTCAGTGTGGCTTTCTACGTATTTTTTGCTGTTTATTCGCTTTGCCACATATTATTTACGATAATAAAAACAACAAATGAAAATCAGAACGCGGATTTGAAATACAGTTTGAAAATGCTTATCTTCCTTTGGCAATAAAACTCTTCGACTTGCTTTCTGTCACATTGCCAGATATCTTGGCAAAATTCTCTCGTCACTGTCATGCCACAAACGTTAAGAAAAAAGCAAGTGTGTGTGCTATTAAAGTAGTCTGGTTCACTCGTAAAAAATAGCGGAATTTTTTGGCAAAATAATTCTTATATCTTAGCATTTGTCAAAATCGAAAAATATTGATTTATTATCATTTTAGAAGGGGATCTGTTCATAATATCGATACAGTGTAAAATCGATCACTGAATTTTTACAGAGTTAGCGGAACTTAGTTTTTTGTTTACTGAAACTGCTTACGTCATTGATATCTGACTGGTCTTCTTATTTTGCAAAAAGATTTTTGTCAATAAAGAAAAAAATGGATATATTTTTGTTTTATTTAGAAAAAGTATTTTAAACAAGAAATTGTTGGTTGAATTAGAATTTTTTCATGTTTTTTTACAAAACAATTTTTTATCATTAAATAGCAAACATATATACATTTTTAAAATAGTGCCATAAAAAATTACAAAAACTATGCAGATATCAGTGACGTAAGCCCATCTTCAAGGCACAGCATTTGTATATAAAATTCAAAGTACAGATAACTCTGTAAAATCAGGGATCGATTTTACGCTGTATCGTTAATTGAACAGGAGCCCCGCTTCTAAATCGAAAAAAATCAATAGTTTTCGAACTGTCGATTTTTTTTGCATCTACAGCAACCAAATTTGTGGACGGTGATTCACGGTTTGGAAAAGACGATTTATGATTTTTTTTTCTTTATAAGGAAACGCTATAGCTGGGTAGGTGGCAACAGTTATATTTGAAATTATTCTAAACAAATATGATTATCGACCAGAATGCTGTCATTTTATAGCTGCTGTATAAGGTTGTTTATTTATTAACGTTTAAACGGATTATTTATTATTTATTAGTTAGGGTAATTTGTATTTATTCATTAATTATTCATTGTTAATTAGTATTATTAAATTTAAAGTTGCGATTATGCCTGCATTCGTCCAATTTGCTAATTTCATTATTTTTAAACATTTTTAAATTTATTTATTATATTATTTATTTTTCCTTTTGGTTGTTGCTTATCTTATTTGCTTGTTTAGTTTAATGAATTGACTTTGTTTATATATATATATATATATATATATATATATATATATATATATATATATATATATATATATATATATATATATATATATGCATGTGTGTGTGTGTGTGGTTATGCATTTAAGTTGCAATCCCTCTTTTTTACAAGTTCCAGTAAATCTTTATAACTGATAAGGTACTGCGATTAAGCTTTTATTCAATTTGGCTATTCTATTAGCCGTTATCAAGGAAGTTTTTATATATATATATATATATCAATATAAAAGTGAACATAGAAGTCAACACTTAGAGGCGACAGTCTGTTTCATGCTAGATGCAATCGTCAGGCCACGAGTGCTGTTATTTTTCTCGGCTATTTATATATACGGGTGAGTGGTGCATTGTGGGCAGTCTATCCGCCAAAATAGACTGCCCACAATGCACCACTCACCCGTATATATCAATAGCCGGGAAAAATAACAGCTCTCGGGGTCTGACGATTGCATCTAGCATGAAACAGACTGTCGCCTCTAAGTGTTGACTTCTATGTTCACTTTTATATTTACACACGCTCTATCTCTGATATTGAGAACTTTATCCCATAAATATAGCACACTTTAAGACTATATATCTTCATATATATATATATATATATATATATATATATATATATATATATATATATATATATTCAATCAACATCGACAATAAGCCTGATTGCACCCTAATTCAGTTCAATATTGTGGATTACTACCAGTCAATATCGAAAGACCTCTTCACGACTTCCCTGGAAATTACTACAGTATATTCTGACTTAACTAAGGAAGAAACAAACATAATTCTTAGTGCCAAGAAATCTGTCCTCATCCATAATGGTGACCAGTGGATTAAAAACACTAATGACAATTTTGACATCACCATGGGATCTCTGGACTCTGCAAAATCTTCGGACCTTGTTGGTCTATTTATACTGTACAATCTAACCGCGCACCGTGAATAAGACATTAAGGACATCGGGCTATACAGAGATGACGGGCTCATGTTAGTGAGATGCTCCACAATTTTCAAAACAGATAAAATTAGAAAGATAATTTGTAGTGAATTCGAAAAACTAAATCTAAAACCTGTAGTCAACACTAAATTAAAAAGGGTAAACTTCCTCGACGTAACTCTAGACTTAATAAACAACATTTACATAACCTACAGAAAACCTAACACTAATCCCTTGTATGTACACCCTAAGTCAAACCACCCTCCATTTATAATTAATCATATACCCACATCAATAGAGAAAAGAATAAGCATGAACTCCGCAAATAAGGAAATATTCCAACAACACAGTAGTTGTTATAACACAGCCCTGAAAAATAGCGGATACAAAAGCGCTGACATAAGCTATAGAAACAATAGTACCAATAGTAAGAAAAAACAGGAAAAGAAATATTATATGGTATACCCTCCGTTCAACCAATTGGTCAGTGCTAAACTAGGGCATAAGTTCCTAGCTTTAATTGAAAAACACTTTCCCACTAATAGCAAACTTAGCGAAATGTTTAATAAAAACACCTTAAAGTTAAGTTACAGCTGCACTGAAAATCTAGAAAGAATCATAAAAAAACATAATAATAAAATCCTGGAAAAACACGCATGCCAAAATAGTATCAATAAAACTCCTAAACTGCAATAAAACAAAAATAATGAAAAATTATGTGATTGTAGATACCCTAAAGACTGCCCGTTAGAAAATAAATGCCTCACAAAATCCATGGTATACCAATCTCATCCATTGAGAGTCCTATCACTGATAGGATATACATTGGGTCAACGAAGAATAAATTTAAAATTAGATGGAGACAACACAAGAGATCCTTCAACAATATTCAAAATAGAAATCAGACATCTCTATCCCAATATTTCTGGCATTTAAAAGAAACGAATAAAACACCAAAAGTAAAATGGAAAATAATAAATAGAACAAGAACATGTAAAACCTGGGATGACCCGTGTCCTTTATGCCTACATGAAAAACTACACATTAAGTTTCTAAATAATGAAAAGTTATTAAACCATAGTATTTTGCCGACATCAACAAATTTTCGCATTAAATAATTAACATAAAAAATAAACAAATAAATTCCATAATTTAATAAAAGTCTTAAAAGCTCAGCCCAATCATTAATTAGAAAAACCCTTAGTGAAATCGTCAAAAAATCAAATCGTAGTCCAGTACAAGACATTTGTATAAGAAATAGCCATTTGAATAAACAAATAAATAAAGAGATTAATAGATAGATAATAATAAATCAGAATCCTCTCGACACTTAACGACCTGCCGACGCGCCATAAAATATCTTTCGCTTTAAACTAACTAGACAGTGACCGCCACCATCAGATTTGAAATAAAGACGCCACCATAACCTGACATAAACTTTCCGAAGGTGACTGGTCTGTAGATAAGAATTAACTCTTCGACCACCTAACCCATATGGCCGCCCCAGCCGTTTCCATAGTAATTAATGTTACAAGAGGCCATACTTATAAACACGCGCAAACCACAAGACTTAATAACTATATTGAGGGTTTCTGCTCTCGTTTTTGAAATATGAGAATTCTTATGTAGCGAAGGAATCATTTTTTTTTTAATATTATAATATATATATATATATATATATATATATATATATATATATATATATATATATATATATATATATGAATAAAAGCACAAGAGGAAAAACTTAGCCAACGCGTTTCGTCTTCTTAGGCACTTTATCAAAGCAAATGCAGGATTTATTTTATTGCACCTGGTTATATACAAGAGCAAGGATGTCATTGGTTTATTAAGGCTTTTAAATTTGAGAACGTTCGTGAATATTCAACAGGTCGTTGAAAAGTCAATCAAAATATATGGAGGGCACTGAGTGACATAATTCAAATTCTGGTAAGCTAGTAATATTCAAGAAAAACAATTTCTTGAATATTGCTCGCTTACTGTTGTCTTACCAGACTTTGAATTATGGCACCTTGTGCTACCTCTCTCACTCTCTCTTTCCTCCTCTCTCTCTCTCTCTCTCTCTCTCTCTCTATATATATATATATATATATATATATATATATATAGTAAGAAGTCCAAAATGGTGTAAGTCAGTAGGATATTGAGAGAAAAGATATTTATGGGCAGAGACTTTGCAATAAAGTACTCGATATCAGAAATAGAATTAATACAAGTAAAATGTTTGTCACTTAACTGATTGATGTTACCTTCAGAATCCCGACTCCAGAGTTTCATAAACGGACGCTTCGGGAATTACTCCATCCACTAAGTAGTCAATTGCTGATACTCCCTGACGATTGGACCACTGAGGTTAACAGTGAGGGGGCGACAATCTGTTTCATGCTTCATCAAAATGACCTAATGACCGCCTTAAGATTGTCTCGTTGTTGCCCTTAGTCTCCACTTTTATATTTACATACTATCCCTGATATCGAGCATTTTTACATATAAACATTTCATACCTTAACATTATATATATATATATATATATATATATATATATATATATATATATATATATATATATATATAAGACATTTTTTATGTTTATACGTTCTTTTTATTGATACAAATATTTAAGTAAATGCTCTGTTTATAATAAACAGCATTAACAACATTTACCGGCCTGAATGTCCGAGAAACTTTCATAGAAAATATGCGTCTTCCAACAGGAATCGAACCTGTATCCTATACGGAAGCGTCATATTACTGTTTTTAAACACAATTCTCCATGATTTTCTCTCATTCATTCATATCTGCACAACGCGTAAACAATGACGTCATACATTATGAAATGGACAAAGTCCGACAATTATTTAAGACACTTTAACACATTTCTTATGTTAAAAAATGTCTTAAAGTGTCTTAAATAATTGTCGGACTTTGTCCATTTCATAATATATATATATATATATATAGATATATATATATATATATATATATATATATATATATATATATATATATATATATATATATATATACGTTGTCAAAACACTTATGGTTCTGCCATCGCTGAGCATTTTATAAATAATCCAAATTGTGCCACCAATTTTAGCGTCAACTCTTTTACCATCCTTAATTGTTATGGTCCAGATTCCTTGTACCACTGTGATGGTCCAAGGTAGAACCAATGAAGAATAACTCGGACCCAGGTATGGAATAACATAGATATATTACAAACAGAATATGTACAAAAGAAGTAGAAGTGTTAGTAATAACAATCAGGTTAGGTTAGAGAGAACTATGTTGTCTCCCAGTATCACTATTCCAATGTCTTTCAGTAATCGTCTGACGCGACTCTGTGGCCGACTGCCTGACTCACTGACTCTGACTCACACCTGCTTCCTCTTGAGGTGCTTTATTTATGAGGTACGGAATAGTCCATTCCTATTATGGGAAAGGTCCATAACACCCCACTTCCGAAGCTTTTGCGTAGCAGGGGTTTTTAATATCTTTTTTTCTTTGGATCTATTTCCAAAGGTTCTGTAAATTTTCTTTTTCGAGACAATTTTCTTGGTTCTGCATTGTTTGCGGTCTTTTTATATCAAACGTATTGAAAATCGTGTCCATTACCTCTTCTTGAGGTGGACCGTTAGCGTCCTGCAACAGTCTTTTCTTTTTTTGGTTTACGTGTCTTCTGTGTGAGAATTGCCAATTCTTTTCTCAATTGTGCCTTGCTCCCAGTAAGATGTGTTATTTTTATAGGCTTAAAAAAAACTTTTTCTCCTGGGAGGAATTTTCTTTTTGGTGCGTAGGACTGTGTTACTTGTTTGGTTTTACTTGGTAGCAATTTATCAAATGCAGATCTGATCTTTATAGCAAACATCACTTCTGCTGGTGATAGTGTTGATGGTGTAGCATTATTTGGCGTAATTCGATATATCTGAAGAAATTGCTGTAGTGCTTTTTCGGTAGGCACATCATTGGCTTTTCATAACGCTCATTTGAGTGTATCAACGAATCTCTCCGCCTGCCCATTTGATCTTGGGTGATAAGGCGGGGATTTTATATGTTTTACTTGATAACTTTCGCAAAACTCTTGGAAATCTGCTGACGTGAATTGCGTTCCATTATCTGTGACTAGGCAATCCACTACACCGAACCGAGCGAATAGCTCGTGGAGGCAATTTATGGTCGTTTCTGAAGTAGGATTTTTGCAACGAAACACCTCCGGCCATTTACTATAGCTATCCACTATGATTAAATAGTAGAAGCCGTCAATTGGTCCTGCATAATCTGCGGGTATTCTTGACCACGGATGATCAGTCTCTAGACATGGCTTATGTATGATTGGCGGTGCTTTGGCTGCTAAATTACAACCCTTCCACATTTCCACCATCTGAGTAATATCCTAGTCTATATTCTTCCAATATACATAGCTTCGCATTAGCGACTTAATTCTATTTTTACCAGGATGGCCCCTATGGAAATCCTTTAAGACCCGCTTTTTAATGTTTTGGGAATTACAAACATTTCGTTGTAAAGTAACACATTGTCGCATAGAGAAAAGCTGTTTGCTCATTTTTTCTGCTATTTTTGCTTTTGTTTCATTAATAAATTCGTCGTTTTTGGCTTCATATTTTATGCCTTGCAATGTGACTGGGAGGTTTCTAACTGTACAACATAGAAGTGTCCTGATGTCTTCTTCGTTTCTTAAGGCTGCGATTACCGTATCTTCCAATGGCTCTATCTTTGTTGGTATAAGTCTCGACAGACCATCCGCATGCCCGATCTTTTTCGTTGGTAAATATTCCAATCTGAAATTATAATTCAGAAGAATTGTTCCCCATCTAAGTAACCTATTTGCAGTGTAAACCGGTAGACCTTTTTTCGAACCAAAAATTGTTAGTAACGGTTTGTGATCCATCTGCAGAGTAAAATGTCTACCATAGATGTACCTATGAAACCTCGTGACTACAAAGATAATTCCTAGAGCTTCATTCTCTATTTGTGAATAATTTTTCTCCGCTGGTAATAGAGTTCGAGAAGCATGTGCGATGGGTTTTATTGTCCCATCTGGAATTTTGTGTAATATACACGCTCCGACTCCGTAGGCGTTAGCGTCACTTGCTACAATAATTTCTAGTTTAGGAGCGTAGTGTGCCAAAAATAAATCTGAATTTAGCGTTTTAATTATTTCGTCAAATGCTTTTTGGCATTGATCTGTCCACTGCCAAACTTTTTCTTTCGTTGCAATGCTGCTTTCAGTTAGCATCATAAGCTTAATTATCCATTTTTGTGCTTTTTTGGTTCAATTAAATAATTCAATGGAGTAATTGCCAAATTCTGCTTTCATAGCCATAAGGAGTTCTGAAAAGTTCTTCTATAAGTCTCCTGATTGGAACATGGAAGAGAAAAGATGGATTCATAACTTTCCTATAAGTATTTCTTTGCGAAAGTAGATCAACTTACCAAGAATACATTTTATAGCAAAATGACCAACAATGCATTTTATCTGTAGTTGAAGCCATAAAATTATGTTCAAAATATGTAGATTTCGGCACTAGATAACCCGTGGAGGTGTTGATGTGCCGCTAATCAAAATCAACTTAACTAGCTAAATATAACTGCAAGTTCTGTTAACACTTTTTTCTATCGTACCTCTCTCTCGTGGAACTCTCTTCCGGTTTCTTGCTTTCACGTCAACTTTGTTCTTAAAAAATTGAAATGCAATGTCAATCTTTATCTTCTGTCTTCTTAATTCTTGTGCTTTTATTATCGTCTCTCTTTAATAGTACATTTTTCTCATATTCTCTAACATTCAGTAAGCCCTTTAATCTTAGTAGCTTTATTGCTTTGCCTGGGGTGAAATTAATTTAAAAAGCCTCGTTCGAACACTTGGTTCCCCTGCGCAACTCGGTTATGCAGTTTCGTTGCTGTTGTTGAGACTAAAAATAGAGAGGTTTACTATCTTTCTTTCTTTTTCTTTTTTTTTAAGCGTTTCACCCCAATCAAGGCGGGAGGCCACTAGCACGCAAGGGGTTACAGACAGTTGGAGCGAGAGCAAAGAGGAGTGATAGAAGAAAGGAAGAAGAGAAGGTTAGGGGATAGATCAGGGCATCTGGTGACGTCGATTGACATTACATTTGAATAGCTGGAGATTATAGCTATCAGGGAAGCAAGAAAAGGGGAGGGAGTTCCACAGGCGAGAAGTGCGAGACTTGAAGCTATTGGAGTAGAAGAGACGACTACACATAACAGTTTCGACAGTGAAAGGGTGAGAGTGAGATGTCAGCCTAGTTGAACGCTTAAATTCATGAAGTACGGGAACCAGCGATAGCAGCTCATCGGAGCAGTTACCGTGAAAGTATTGGTAAAGAGGGAGGCGACGGCACGTCTGTGAGAGAGCGACTGCAGACGAAATGCCACATCAGGACCAATTACATTGCATATCCGTCTCTGGATTTTATCAAGAACCTTGCGACAAACAGAAGGGGCTCCAGACCATATATGGCAGCAATACTCCATGCAAGGGCGAATGGTTGATTTGTAGATTTGAAGGATCGACTCCGACGAGAAAAATTTCCTGGCGCGGCACAGGGAGCCAACTTCGAATGTGTGTGTGTGTCTGTGTTTTGTGTGTGTGTGTGTGTGTTTTGTGTGTGTATTGTGTGTGTGTGTGCGTGTGTGTTTTGTGTGTGTGTTTTGTGTGTATGTGTGTGTGTTTTGTGTGTCTGTGTTTTGTGTGTGTGTGTGTTTTGTGTGTGTATTGTGTGTGTGTGTTTTGTATGTGTTTTGTGTGTGTTTTGTGTGTGTGTGTGTGTGTGTGTTAATGAGTATACAGCAATCAGAAAATCACTACTAAACATAAATATAAAGCACCCGAATAAATTTCTCGGAAGTCATACAAAAAAGCTATGAAAGTGACTTGCATTTCGTTGTCAGTTTTTATCAATTTAATATGAGATGCTTTAGTTAAATATAAACTGTAAAAAACCTTTTGGCGCCAGCAACTAAGGTAATATTCCGTATTAAAGCGGTTATCTTCATATAGTGTAAACACATGCATCTGTGCATACTGGTTGTATAGATGCATAAAGACTCCTTTCACTGCTATCGTGATATCACAATATTTGTCACTTCTGTCTCGCTGAGGACTAGAATGCATAAATTATCATCAATTGAGTGATATTAACAGTGCACGGCTTGTCAAATCGTAATTGTGAGCGAGATATAGTAGAATATTTGTGTTACGGTTCAAATAATCAGGGCTTTTCATTTATTATGTCATTTTGTTTCTGTGATGCCACTTATTATTCAATCATATTGAGCAAGTTTTTAACTACCTTATCCAGTGATTGAACTCATGATCACTAGATCACAGTAACTGCCCCTTGATGATTTTTCCTGGCGCTGACGTAATTTATATAAAGGATGTTCCAATAATTTAGACCGATTTTAAATGTGAATTAAGTTTAAGCGTCTAATGATTTTTTTCTTTTTCTTTCATATTTAACAACTTACGTCTTTGGCAATTTCAACCAGGGAAAGATTTACAATCAAACAACGTGTTAAAGTTTCAAGAGTGCAAATGAAAAAAATGTTCGTAAATTCAAACAAACTGAATCGGTGGGAGATGTGAAAACACCATTGCGTGCTCGTTTACGTCGTTCAGCTGAAAACATTTCTGAAGTGCACGAGAATGTGTCCGAAAATCCAGACACTTCTATTCGTCATCGCGCGCAGGAATTGAACCTCTCCAAGGTTATATCGATTCCAATTGCATTCTCTGCTGGTCGATTATGTTGACCAAAATAATCGCGAAGTGCGCGAAATGCATTTCTGTTTGACGTCCATTTTCGTAATAAGCTTCGATTATTTTAACCAGGAAAAAATTCATTAGACTCTTAAACTTAATTCACATTTAAAATCGGTCCAAGTTATTGGAACACACTTTAGTGGATGGTTAAGCATGTGTTACTGTCATTAATAATAATCGAAATAAGAAAAATTGTTCGAATAAATTTAAAAGTATAGCACTTTATTTTATGTTGCATGAAACAAGTTTAATGAACCTTTCCACCATTGGACTTAGACAATAGACACTGCGACTAGAAATAATAATTCTGGCTTCAGACAAGAAGAAAAGGGAATTTATTTCTAGGTAGACAGTTTAGTCGCGATAGCCACGGTGTATGCATCTTAGGTGTGATTAAATTTACTCTGGCTTCCCAGAGGAGAAGGGCGGGCTTTTCAACTTATCTCCTTATAGCGTCGACCTTGAAGACCGCCAAACTTAACACCCTACTCCTTTCCTTTTAATTTTGAGGTGTGTTTGTACATTAAAACTGTGTGACGCCTTCTACTACTCTTCCACATTCAGTTGTTTTGCCATCGGATGACTTTTCGCGCCAATTATATATCAGGCCATTAATAAAACACGTGATTATCAGGTGATCGTCTGATTCTTTCATTCATAACGAACTTGCAGTTCTGCCTCTTGTTTACCCTAATGTCAAATTAATATAAGTTTAATGACTATCTATATCTGCAGATTGTCGCCCCAAAAGAATATGCATATACATTGGTTCTATGCAAATATTTTTTTTACGTTTTTTTTTTCCAATTTTGTATGGTCAATGGAGGATTTATCAGCCATTAGTGAACCTACAAGGTAATTGGAAGGCCTTTCTAAATCCTTATTCGCGAAGCCAAGTCCCGACTATATATATATATATATATATATATATATATATATATATATATATATATAGTTGTTAATTTAGGCAACAATCCCTCTCTAATACACGTTTCGTTAAAAATGCTTCTGTTATATTTTATTACAATTTCTTGTATGCAAACAAGAGCTTTCTTTTTAACATAATGAATGTAGAAATTGTCCATAGACAAAATCCTTCAAAATAATCGATTAACCAAAAGCATTCGGAACTCATTTTGAAAATTTCTACACTCGCTAAGTCCTAAGTCTAGAAAAAGAATGCTCTTGTACGCTTACAAGAAAAATAAACCAAATCTTTTAGTTTATATATATATATATATATATATATATATATATATATATATATATATATATGTGTGTGTGTGTGTGTGTGTGTGTGTGTGTGTGTGTATGTATATATATATATATATATATATATATATATATATACGTGTTTTTTTGTGTACCTTCTTATCACTTTAAACGTTATTTTTAGTAGATGTCTATACTTGATTAGAGGTTCCTTTTTTCTTAAACTGTATACTGTTTGTATCATCTCGTCAAATATGTGTATCCGCTACAAATAACGTTTAAAATGATAAAAAAACTGTAAATAAATCAAAACTCCTACTACTTTTTTATACAGTTACTGCCAAAGAATGAGCATATAAGATGACAAAATGCCCCAAACTTAATATAAACAAATTTAAATTATTTTTTAAATATTTCTTTTTTAGAAAATCTGTTAACCCCCACTTATTTAATTTTATGTAATTTCGAGATTTTTTTTTTTTTTGAAACGGTTAATGTTTTTATCTCTTATGTTTAGTGGAAATTCGTTTTTGAGTAGGCAGTCCGTTTATTTATGTTGTGGTGAGATCCACCTAATCTGCATAGGTGACTACCAACTATATAAATAATGGTTGGTACCGGAAGACGAGGGGGAGGAATCACGAGATCTCGGTCTCTACGCGGCCCCAAGGCTAAGATCAAAGTGTATCTGTTCGCAGATTACTCACTGAATGATCGCCTATGGGGCCGGGATTCCTTCTCCGATACAGGCCGGCGGCAGGGATTCGTCCCTGCGCTGGTAGTATCGTGGCTACGTCTGACTAGCTATGACCAGCTCTGACCAGCTTGGACAAGCTATGACCAGCTTGACCAGACAAGACCAGCTATGACTAGCTAAAGCCAAAGCACTGCGACCCGGGTGAAAACTCGGGTCCATTCCCCCTCCCCTTCCCACGTTAAACTCCGACCTTGTGTCACAACCTGGCCCTGTGGGAGGTCAAGTGAATCCCGGAGGAATCACGAGATCCAACTAGAGACTCTGATCGACTGCGACTAGTCAACACATTCTCCAGGAACGTCTTCCCAGAAATATACAGAAATACTATATGTACTTATTGTGTACACTTTCTTGTTATAATACATTCTTGTTCTAAGTACATTTTGTGTTGCATTATTATTCCATGCAATAGGCGAGATTCAACAATGAGTCAAGACTCAACAATGGCGACGAAGTAGAACGAATCATACGCCAAGTTTCAACAAGGGCCACGAAGTAGAACGAACCATACGCCAAGTTTCAACAATGGCAAAGAAGTAGAACGAACCATACGGAAAGAAGAAAGAATTAATAGTGAGAGTTTTCAACAATTGGGACAAGTCATTGAAGAACCCAGGCTGAAAAAAAAAAAACTATTAATTCAAAGTCCAACGTTAACGTAACGACGAAGGATTCTGAACTTCTGGATATGTAGAACTCGTTAAAAGACGACTAAGCATAAAGGAACGTTCACTCAGAAAAATTGGAAGGTGTCGTAAACGAGTAACGGTAATTTTAAATTAAAAAATTATCTACAACGAGACACCCTCTAAAAAGAAAAATTGGCCGGCTACAAAAACATGCATGGATTAAAAGGAGCATAAATACACCGTGTCGACTTTGAAAGGTGACGAACTTTAAAAAAATTGTTTTTTTTATTTGTTCAACAATATAGTGACGAATTACCTCTGATAAGAAAATCAGACGTTGTTATTGAAATACGCGAACAGAAGTCGAAAAAAAAAAAAAAAGTCCGACGCTCTCTGTTCACGAAAAAAAAAAAAAAAAAAAAATACCAAAGTTGATTAGCACGGGCGTGAATGTAAAAGCAAGACATAAAATAGAAAAGTCGTACGTTGTTTCGATTTTTTTGGTCAGCTTATATGATATTCGTGGATACACAAATTAAAAGTATAGTCCTTGTTGCATGAACACTATCAGCTAAAAATGGAGGAACTATCCAAAGTCATATCTGAATTATTAAAATCCCAGCAGTTGAGTCAACAACGCCAGCAGGAACAGTTTGCCTTATTAATAAGGGAACAACAGATAGCACAGCAAAAATTTCAAGATAAACAACAAAAATATCAAGAACGTCAAGAGGAAAGACAACAAGAACAACAGATAGCGCTGCAAAAATATCAAGATAAACAAGATGAAAGACTTTTGGAAATTCAAAAGTTAACACTGGAGAAATTAAACAACTATCAGGCAAATGAGGGAAATTCTTCATATTCTAGTAACACCATATTTAATTCGCTGGAAACTTTCAACTATGTGCCAGACGAAGAAAAAACGTTTGAAGCGTACTTTAAACGATATGAAGATATTTTCTACACAGACTGTGAAAACTGGTCGAATTCAAGAAAAGTCAGTCTATTACTAAGAAAGCTAGGTACAGCAGAACATAGCAAATTTGTAGATTTTATTCTACCGAGAAAAACAACTGAATTGGAATTCTCGGAAACAGTGAAATTGCTAAAAGAGCTGTTTGGAGCAAATATGTCGCTTTGGCATAAGCGATGGTTATGCATGAATGTCTCTAAATCCGACGATCAGGATTACTTAACATATGCATCTATAGTGAATAGACATTGTGACAATTTCAGATTGGCAGAGATTACGGTTGAAGAATTCAAGTGCTTAATTTTTGCTCAAGGACTGGTATCCAGTAAGAGTGCCGAAATAAGACGTAGAGTTTTGTCTAAACTCGAATCTGAACAAGGCCTTACCCTGCAAAAGTTAGCAGAGGAGTGTCAACGGGCCGTAAAGTTAAAGAAAGAGTCGCAAAAAATCGAAGAAGCTGGTATTGCTTATATTAAAAAAATAAAAAAGCAGTCAAAGTACCCATTAGAGAAAAATTGGAGAAAAAATTCAGCGTATTTTAATAATAGACAAGAAAATAAAAACAACGAAAATAAAAACAACGAAAATAAAAAGGTCCCACCATATAATTGCAGACGTTGTAACGAAAGACATTGGGAGATAAATTGCCCATATAGAAATAAGAAATGTTTCGTGTGCCAAAAGAATGGTCACAAAGGATCGTGTTGTAAAACGAAAAAATTCAAGAGCCGAATTAGACAAACAAATTCGAATATCAAATCAGATAGAGTTTTGAGGAAATATGTGACGACTGAAATATTCAAAAAGAATATCAAATTTCAACTCGATTCGGGGTCAGATTTAACAATAATGAACGATAAAACATGGAAAATTTTAAAAAGGCCTACAATAATGAAGTCAACGAAACTCGCTCGAACGGTAACTGGAAAGCAAATTAACTTCGAAGGCGAGGTTGTACTTCCAATGAAATTGAATGGGATCGTTAAAAAATTAAAAGTTTTCATTCTGAGAAATGGAGAAAACTTGTTGGGTACAGATTTTATTGAAACATTCGAATTGTGGGATAAACCGTTAAACTCATTCTGCAGAAAAGTAGAAAGTAATACGCAAACAAGACAGGACATTAAAGATGAATTAAAGAAAGTTTCCGGAAACCTTTACACCTGGTCTTGGAAGATGTAACAAGTTTGAAGCTAAATTTGAATTAAAAGAAAATACTATGCCTATATTTAAAAAGAAACGTAACGTGCCTTTCGCAAGTGTAGAGAGAGTAGTAGTACCAAAAAAGTTGCAGAAAAGAATCCTACGGGACTTTCATATGGGTCACCCGGGGATTAATAGAACAAAAAGCTTAATGCGAAGCTTTGTATATTGGAAAGGAATGGATGTGGATATCGAAAACATGGTTCATCGATGTAAAGGGTGTGCGTTAGCAGCTAAGGCACCACCTATAGTACACAAACCATGGCCAAAGACGGATCATCCGTGGGAAAGATTACACATTGATTTCGCTGGTCCAGTAGAAGATTATTACTACTTAATAGTGGTAGATAGCTTTACAAAATGGCCAGAAGTACTACGCTGCAAAAAGCCTACGTCCAATACCACAACAACTTTTTTGCATGAACTATTTGCACGGTTCGGTGTGCCAGAGTGTATTGTGAGTGACAATGGTACACAATTCACTTCTGACGATTTTAAGGAATTTTGTGGGTTATCTCAAATTAACCACATAACGACGCCGCCGTATCATCCGAGATCCAATGGACTCGCAGAAAGATTTGTAGATACGTTAAAGCGCGCTCTGAAGAAAGCCTCAGGAGTTCCAACGGAAAAGGCGCTTCAGCAATTCCTACAAGTATACAGAATCACGCCTAACCAGAATACACCATCAAACATGGCACCAGCTGAACTAATGTTCGCTAGGAAAGTTAAGTCAGTGTTTGACAAGCTTTTGCCAGGAAGAAATAGAATAAAGAACACTATGTATACAGCTAGAAAAAGATACACCCCCGGAGAGAAGGTCTTTTTCAAGTGCTATAGAAACAACATTGAGTTCTGGGAGCGAGGCATAGTGGACAAGAGAATCGGTGACCTGATTTACATAATAAAAGGGCCGAAGAATACTCATAAGAGGCACCAGAACCAACTCAAAAAATGCTACGTGCTAGAGCATGAAGAGAGTATACCGGATGAGGAGGAAGATCCCATTGATGTAATGTATGATACTTTTCAAGTAGAACCTCCGCAGAGTGCTCATGAACCGAGAAGATCCGGTAGGAAACGAAAGTTCACGGACCCATTGGACGTGAATCAAAAACGGAAAAGATATTGAAAAAAAAAAAAAAAACAGATATACATATGAACTATGCAAAGGGGATCTACAAAGAAATAACCATAATCATCATCCCATATAGAAGCCAGTTTGAAATCCAAAAGGATTCCAAGGCTTGGGAGGGGGGTGTTGTGGTCGGATCCACCTAATCTGCATAGGTGACTACCAACTATATAAATAATGGTTGGTACCGGAAGACGAGGGGGAGGAATCACGAGATCCAACTAGAGACTCTGATCGACTAGTCAACACATTCTCCAGGAACGTCTTCCCAGAAATATACAGAAATACTATATGTACTTATTGTGTACACTTTCTTGTTATAATACATTCTTGTTCTAAGTACATTTTGTGTTGCATTATTATTCCATGCAATAGGCGAGATTCAACAATGAGTCAAGACTCAACAATTTATTAAATAGTATATTGATTTATTTTCATTTACCGGCGCGAATGTTCTAGAAATCCTATTAATAAAAACTTGCACTATCACCTACAAGGACAAGTCCAAGAAGAATTGAAATCAATCTGTTCTCAAACGTGTTGTAATTTTGGCTTATCCTCGTCGCCAAAATGTTGTAACCTAGGGAATGTTACTAAATAGAATAATCACACCAAGGTTGGTAATAAACGATAATACTTAGGACAAGAATAACACATATAAGATTCGAAAGCGGCGCGTAGAAGAAGTAGACAAATGCTAAAAGTGAGTCAAGTGAATTCTACAATGAATCTCCAACTACGCGGTCAGATGTGGCACAAGGGCAAATTTAATGTGGGGTATCCGAGCCTGTAGGTTCGGCTAAAAATTCCCAGTAGACCCCGTATAAAACGGAGTCGGATAGCTGTTTCACGAGACGAGACTCTGGCCTTCGACATAGCCTCGTCTGGGGATCCTCTCTGTCCGAAAGCAGAGAGTTTGACAACGCAGCTGAAGACGAATCTCCAACTGCAGGATATCTACCAACTGCCCCACGCGGTCAGATGTGGCTATATATATATATATATATATATATATATATATATATATATATATGTATATATATATATATATATATATATATATATATATATATAATAAAGAAATATAGTCTTAAGGTGTGCTATATTTATGGGAGAATGTGCTCAATATCAGAGATAGAGCGTATGTAAATATAAGTATAAAAATGAACATTGAAGTCAATACTCAGAGGCGACAGGCTTTTTCATGCGTCCAGCATGAAACAGCCTGTCGCCTCTGAGTGTTGAATTCAATGTTCACTTATATATATATATATATATATATATATATATATATATATATATATATATATATATATATATATAAGTGGTCATTAGAGTCAACACTCAACAGTAACGATCTATTTCATGCTTATACGCAATCTTTAGGCCATGTGTATTGTGTTTTCTCTCGGCTATTTTAAATGCTGGTCAGTGGTACCTTAGAGGTAGACGTTCTATTGTATTATACTAACAGTTTTTGCGTAGGCAGTAACGGTTATATTTCATTAGGTTATAATGTCATGGTCACGCGCGCATTAAAGCGTGAAAAAACTGTTCCTTCACAGGCATTTCACAACATTACTGCAGTATTCATAGTTGATTCTGTTCAGTGCCGGCTTTAATTTCTTAATATAAATTGCATCTAGTATTTGTAATCTAATTTTGTTGCTTTCATGGTGTAGGACAGTTATGTTGTCAATTAGTAATTTTTTATATTGTGAATGCGGACAGGAAAGGTTTTGTTGATGTCTTGCAATGGACGAATGGTCAGATATATGTAATGTAAGCCTTCTTGTTAGGGTATTTGTTGTATACCCAACATATATATTTATTTGTTTTTTGTTTTTTGTCGGAGGTACATTCTCCCAAAGGACATTTAAATTGGCATATAATGTTGGTTTTACGTAATATATCAGTTAATCGGGAGGAGTTGTTGCGAAGTTGGTTGTATTTTATTTTTAATAATATATGACTAATTTTACATTTTTTTATTAGAATCCATAGAAGATATGTCAGTATAAAGATTCTTTATGATTTCTTCATCCTGTGACACTTGGGAAATGAAAATAAAAAAATTTAAACAGCTATAGCACATTTCTCACATCCTTTAACATCAATACACGGAAGGTTATTCGTGAGTATGAACGGATTTTGTTAAAAATTAGCAAACATAATGTCTGTAATTTATTCTATGTCTAAAAGAGAATTTGCTGCATAAACACACACACACACACACACACACACACACACACACACACACACATATATATATATATATATATATATATATATATCCTTGAAAATAATCGATATGAACAGAAAGAGAGAGGGGGTAAGTGGAGTAGAAAATGTCTTTATTAAAAATAAAACTTATCAAAGTTTTATCGACATAGTGAAAGGGTGTCAGTTGATCTAATTTCAAATACGAACGTATACAAAAAATGCGCTCATGCGCACACAGACGTCGATCTCTTGACAGATTGAGATTTGCTAATCGATATCGATTTGTACATGTCTTGTATTCATTTTATCTTCAAACTGTTTCTTAAGATTCAAAATTTGAAACGGTTTCTTTCAACGCGTCACATCGGACATTCAGAAACTAATCCCTGAAAACAACTCAACATATTTGCAAAGACACAATAAAATGTGTGTGCGGGCGTCGAATAATGTTGTAGGTAAAAAAAAGGGAGAGGTTAAGTGTGCCCGCAGGGAGTCCAACGAAGGGATATCCAACCACCCACTGAGTACAGACAAGAGTTCCGGGAAAACAAATCCGGATCCAGATAATTTGACCAGTGAACCATTTAAAATGCTCATTACGATCCAACCCTTCAAAGGAAATTTGATTGACTATATTTCGCTTGAATGGAAAGATGATATTTACTTTGGTGAATTCAGACTTTACTTCTTCAAAGCGAATCTCCTTTGCGCGAAAATCTGAATATTATAGGAACATCTAAATCGCAAAGAAGACACAAATGTTGTATTGCCCATCGCTATATATAAAAGTAAAAACGCTAATCTTTATTTAATACAAGCATAGTTTGGCTTACCTAGTAGATTTTTTAACACATTGTTTAAATCCTTTTACCACAAACAAGGCAATAAAGCCAGTAAGACGCAAGGGTTTACTCGATGTGAAAGAATATGAGAGGAAAATAGTTAAACATTAACGAGAGAGAACGGACAGGAATTAAAAAGATAAAAGATAACGATGGGCGTTGCCTTTAAATTTTTTTAAAGATCAAAGTTAACTGGAAAGCGAGAGGCCGAAAGAGAGTTCCACAAGCGAGAAGTGCGAGAGAAGAAATTTTTAACATAGAACTTACGGTTGCATCTAGCCATTTCAGCTGTAAAATGATGCGACAGATCCGCCAATCTAGTACTGCGTTCGAATCCGTAAAGTCTAGGTACCAAATTGGAAAGCTCATCAGAACAATTACCATGAAAATATTTATAGAAAAGGCACAGGGAAGCCATATTATGGCAGTGGCAAAATGACTGAAGTCAAAATCCTATGTCAGGGCCTACAAAATTATTTTTGGATTTTATTAAGAATCTCTAAATATATAGCACCAACACTGAGTTTATTTGCAGTGATATCTTTAGTCTGAAAACAATTTTAAGACTTCAGTTGATGCTATAAATCAATTCATAAAATATTTTTCGGTTATTATAAAGTCGACGTTTGAAGTCAGATTTTGTAATTAACCCCAGGAATCCAACGGGTTACGAAATCTGATTTTGCAAGAAAATATTTCGTTGGGATTTCATTAAAATATCTAAGATCTCTGAAAAAAAGACGAATTCTGGTCTTTTTCACTTATTAAAAAGAAAACAATATGGATGGATCATATCGATATTTGGGCGTGTATTTTATGTGTAAAATATGTATGTATTAATAAAAACAAAGGGGAAGTTTATCTTAACCGATGCGTTGCGTCCTCAGAGGGACTTTATCAAGGCAAATGTTTTATCAAAGCAAATTACTTACTACCCCACCCAGAGATAGAACCATGGTACTCTTTACTAATGGTCAAGTCATACTGCAACTCTTGTCCTAAACTGGAGGCTTATCTCAAATCTTATCGTTCCACTGGGAGGGAAGGTTTTTAGTTTCGGTTTGTGGTAGTTCGCTGGTGTCGTCGGCTTAAGAATTTCATAGAAAACAGTAGAAATGAAGAATATAATTGATTCGACTCGAGAAGCCAATCCTCTTTAACTTACTTTATTTTTTTCTTTACTAAGGTTTTATTAAAAATAATATATAATTGGGGGAATTTCGGGTCCATCACTTCTCATCTCATTAACAAGGGTGTACGTAATGTTATATGTCACTGTTCACGTTAAAACAGTTTTAATCGAACAGTAACCATATCGGAACTATGAAATCTGGGGCAAAAATATAACATGGAACAAAATAAACGATTTTCTTTTTTATTCATGTCATGGTTGTAAAATCAATTAGCTATTGATATGCTGACTTATTTGTCATAAATATGTTTTTTCTGATTATAGAAGTAGAAAATTAGAAGTAGAAAAATTGACTCTTAAAAAGTCGTCAAAATTGACTCGTCGCGATTGAGTAGCAGGAGTGGAGCAATGGATAGCGGTTCGGACTGTAGCAATCGGAGATTCGAGTTCGAATTCCAGTCGCGCTTATACCCTTGGGAAAGGTATGAATCTTCTTTTCCCCCAGCTATAGGCCCTAGAGCTTTGGATGGCACCTGGTCTACCGCAGAAGAAATAAATGATAACCTACTGCGGGAAAAAATCTGCCTCGTCAGTCATGTATCGAAAGATACATGATCGCCTAAGCGTGTATCACGCATGGCCGACTGACACCTTGCCTACAACCTCTATCTATAAAAGGCAGGACGTGTGTGTGTGTGTGTGTGTGTGTAACGAATGCACGGCCGCAATTTTCGACGGATTTGCACCAAAATTTACATGCACATGCTCCAAGTTAGAAAAAAGGCCCCAAGACCGACTTTGCATTTCCCAACTCCCATCGATAGTGGAAATATTCGGCTTTTTCATGATTCTACAGCAATTTTCATGTAGTTTGCGGCCATTTTCTACTGGCCAGAGTGAGAGCCTATAGCCGGCTGCCACGAATAGCCAGGAAGATTCTATTGGCCAACATGAGAGCCAATAGCTGACTGACACGAATGTTAACTAGCATGCTAGCATGCAAAAAAATCGATAGCTGCATTCGTCACAAGTGGGAAAAATTTAAATCTGCATGGCACTTTACTCCAATTGACTCATTCGCTTGCTTAAACTCAACGTTGATTCTGATTCCGCAGAACTGGGTTGGGTGTGAAAGAGTATTTGTTGTTAACATTCTTTTTTCATTCGGTTTTTCCAGTTATGAGTCCGTTTTTAAAGCTGATCGTTTTGTGTTCATTTTGTTTAGTTTTTTTTCGTAACAGATTTAATGCTTAGTATAGAGCTTAGAAAAAATTCGCAGTGTGAGATAGGCAAGAAGTAAGGCATGTAGCAACATCAGCACGGCAAAGGGCACTCCTTTAAAGGCAAGGAAGATTTTTGAATCAAGCACGGGCAACGCTGAGCCATGCTGCTAGTATCTAATAAATTTTATTGTATTTAATTATGACATTAATTTTACATAACAACGCTCTTAATACTTAATTTCTGTAGTAGAAAATATCTGGTTTGCTCCTATTTTATGTTTTGTAACGGTAAATGTACCTTAAATTCAACATACGTTTTTTTAAATATCTTTTAGGAAGAAAAACAAAAATTACTCATGAAAAAAATTGATGTTATGAATTTGTTGTTATAAATAACAATAACATAAAAACAATACTAAATTAAATTTATGTCACAAATAATAATCAATTTAAGAACAGAATCGAAAAAAGTCTACGGGAGAAGTCTGTTAAAAATTAAAACATAACAAAATATGAAAATTAACTTTTTTGTGAGAGACTTGTTAACATTTGTAATAAGAAAAATTTTTAAAAATAGGATCAACAAATTATTTCTTTAAATCATGTAAAATTAAAACATTTCAGTATAAGAGGTAGTATAAAAATTCGACATACTTTGTTCATTTGTACGAAACAGAAATGCAGATTACGCAAAAGTAGAGTTGATCATTAGTGGATTTGCTTTTATGAATAACAATTTCATGGAGGAAGAATATTAAATTAACTTTAAGTGACAAATGTAATTAAGTTCCTAAATTATATTTTTTAATGAATTTCGCACAAAAATTTCGTTGTTTTTTAAATGAAAACATAAAATAAAATCGAAAATATAAAAGAAATAAAATAAATTTACACTTACTTCATTTAAATAAGCTTAAATTATTCCAAATGTAAATAAGCAAACATTTCTAAATCCAGTCACAGCAAACAAAAACTTAAAATTTTCGCTCCCAAAGAAGTTTGAGATAAGCCGCCAATTCTGGGCGAGAGTTGCACTATGACTTGGCTTTTCATAAAGATCGCCATGGATGAAACTCACAATTACGATGCCACCAACACTCCGTTCCACTAGACCAGAAATTCAGACAGAAAATTCTCGTGTCGATTTGTATTTCATATATAATTAAAAATTATATATATATATATATATATATATATATATATATATATATATATATATATATATATATATATATATATATATTACATGAATCATTCATACAAAAAACAGATATTGAAGTTAATGATATAAATGGCAAGAATACATCTTCGCAAACAAATTTAATAAATGACATTAACCCCGAACTTGTAGATGAATGTTATGATCCCTGTTTATAAATTCCAGTTGCATAAGGTCTTTTTTTATTTTTTTACAAGCTTTCATCTGTGCATACAGATATCATCAGGTATGAAAATATATTTGTTTTTTGCATCCAGATAATAACAGGACAACGAAAGAATAGATGTCATCCTAAAGATGTTTTAAGAAATTTTATTACCTGGATGTAAAAAACATATATATTTTCATACCTGATGATATCTGTATGCACAGATGAAAGCTTGTAAAATTTTTTTAAAAAAGACCTTATGCAACTGGAATTTATAAACAGTTATCATAACATTCGTCTACAGGTTCGGGGTTAATGTCATTTATTAAATTTTTTTGCGAAGATGTATTCTCGCCATTTATATCATTAACTTCAATATCTGTTTTTTGTCTGAATGATTCATGTAATATATATATATATATATATATATAATAAGGAAAAGGCTTAATTAGTAATCATATAATCATTTATAAATTTATTTCAACTGTCACATATATATCATTTAATAAAATGTAGTCGGTCTGATGAGGCAGGTATATATATATATATATATATATATATATATATATATATATATATATATATATATATATATATATATATATATATATATCTTGGCTCCGTTTATATATATATATAATTGAATGCTGAAATAAATTTATAATCGATTATATGATGTCCAATTAAATCATTTCTCTATTATTTAATTATTTATATATAATAGGCCAGTGAAAAAAATTCGAAAGATAAAAAACAACAAAAACAATAATATTGATAATAAAACTTGTTATATAAGAATAAAGTGTCGCTGCCGACACTTGAGTTTGAACATAGATCGCCAGTGAGAAAACACAGGCGATCCCATTATTGAATTAAATGGATCGCGTGATGCTATAACTTGTATCTACGATTACAAAGTCTCTACTCCAGCGAGCATCACAAAAGTAACAACGAGTATTCGTTGACATCACAAAAATGGCAACGAGTGTCGTTGACATCACTAAAAACTAATATTATTTATTGTATATTAGTAGATCTTTTGACCAAGTGGAAGAATGTATGAGAAAATTTTTTAAATCGGAATTTTTGGACACATTTGTGTCCTTTCTCAGCGATTCAAGAAATAAAAAATGAAAAATAAAATTTTTTTTCCGATGAATTTGTTTTTTATTTCTTACTTTTTTTTTCTTTTTTTCCATGTGTTATATTAGCGAAGAGGTCTGATAGTTTTGTGTTACTTGTTTAACGAATATTGTAGAGGGTTTGTAGAAGGCTTTCTGTGGAAACTGTATTATTTTAGCAAACCTAAATTCCGTTTTAATCCGAAAAATGTGTGAATCTATTTTAAAAATTTATTTCAATCTGGTCTTTTGCCGTTCTCGTTGGAATTTTAATAAAGACTCTTAAAGGACGCTTCTAATGTTAGATTTCTGTATATTGTTAAGGTGTTGCAAGAAATGGTCATTTTTAATTAAATCATTTTGTTTTTCTTGCGCTTTTGGCATTTATTAATAGCCAAATTGTGCCTTTACCGATTTGGCCACAGGAAACCATCTTGATAAAACTTCAAATTACCTATTAAATGAATGCCCATTTTTCGTTGGGAGAGTTATGAATCTATATCTGCTCGCCTCATTTTCGCAATTAAATCTTAAATAGCACTATTTTTTTTAAATAATGTTTTAAACAAAATCAGCTATATTTGTTGGGCAATGTTTAAAATTTCCTTGTATACAAGCATGTTTTCCGGGGTTACCTTTATCATTTATATTTAAATTACTTGAAAACGCCAGTAGAATATAACGGTCAACAATCACAGGAAAAATGTAATGCAACTAATTTTTCATTTTAAAACGGTTTGTTTTTCCCTTTCGAAATGGCGTTGGCGTAGATCGAGCCATGTCAAATGTCCTTCACTTTTGCACCTTGCTTTTTTTTATTGATATGACCGCTGTTATATTGAATATTCGCAGGGGAAAGGGTGGAACACTAACATAAAAATAGAAAAGGCAAATTTTAAATAATGCTAAGGGTTGTGGAGGGGTATTGAAAATGTGCAAACAAATAATGGGCGTCCGACATATGTATGTTTTCTTTTCGTGACCAATAAATGTCACGACTATTAGCGTGACAAGCACCAAAGTCTTCGTCTCCTTGTGAACAGAATGTCGCGTGGCACTTCATCATACTTGGTTAACACCCTGATTTATCAGATATTGCAAATATCCGATTGATCAGTAAGATATTATTCATTTTTTACTAGTATTCAATATGATTTCTGTTGCTTTTTATCGCTACACACCGGCTATCATCAATCGTGGGTGTCGAAATAAAAAGCAACAGATGATGAAAAAATACTAGTGAAAAAATGAACATTAAATATCAATGTTTCATCTAAAGAAATGAATTAGGCACCACAACGTGATGTAATGGTTAGCAAGCTAGAACAATTACGTCTAAGTAGTGAGTTCAAAATCCATTACATTCACTTACGTGCTAATACCCTTGGGAAAGGTATTAATCCTCTTCTTCTCCCCTCAGCTATAGGTAAATAGCAGGACAGACAGAGTTCAATAGCCTTGGATGGCAACTGGTCTACCACAGAAAGAAATGGCAACCTACTGTAAGAAAAAAATCTGCCTCGTCAGTCATATATTGAAAGATACGTGATTACTTAAGCGCGTATCACGCATGTCACATAACTGACTGATTCCTTGTGTATATGCCGAGTGTGAATTCCAGTCGAATCCATTACATTCACTTACGTGCTAATACCCTTGGGAAACGTATGAATCCTCTTCTTCTCCCCTCCACAGCTATGGGTAAATAGCAGGACAGGCCGGATTCTATAGCCTTGGATGGCAACTGGTCTACCGCAGAAATAAATGTCAACCTACTGCGGGAAAAATCTGCCTCGTCAGTCATGTATCGAGAGATACATGCTCGCCTAAGCGTGTATCACGCATGGCACATAACTGACTGACTGAGTGAATTCGATCGTCAATGAGTATCCTGTACTTTCGGCCTTGTGTCACATCTAAGCTACGCTTAGAAAATCAGCATCTAAAAAATGAATAAAATTGGCATTTAACACAAAAAGGTTTTAATCTGCATTTTGATTTTTCAGATGTGCGAGTGGTGCAATGAATAGCGTCTCTTAATGAGAAACAGGAGGACCAAGTTCGAATTCCAATCGAGTTCGTTTCATTTACTTACGCGCAAATACCCTCAGGAAAGGTATGAATCCTATTTCTTCAGCTTTGGGTTAAATAGTAGAGCAAACTGGGCTTTTCAACCTTGATTGGAAACCAGTCTAAGATAAGGACAACTCAAAGACCGTTTGTAGCCCTAGCGAAGAACATACTATATGCAGCTGAGCAAAGGATCACAGAATTAACAATAACTCCATGATCCCGACTACTGTTACTTTTTTGATTCTCCCTATTAAATATTGACTGCTCGGATTAACAAAGATAATAAAACTTCTCGGACTGCAATCTTTAACTCTACTTCACTAAAACTTAAGTAAAATTCAGTTCTTATAGAAATAAGATCCAGGGGAGGTAACTGGAAGTGTTGAATTTTCCATATATTTTGAACTGTTGTCTTAACATGAAATATCTTTTTTCGTGTGCCGAATCCCTTCAGGACATGAATAATTATGACTTGACGTAACTTCTTATCCTTTGGAGCTGTAAGCAATGTTTGTTCCCTTACTGTCTCGATCCCTATTATGCCACCCACTTAAGCTTGTTATGTACGTTAATCGATGTTTCCCTCTGCGCATCTTGACTTGAGTATATCCAGTGAGTGTCAAATTTTCTAAGCCCTCTTTCTTTATTATTTTTCCTAGAAATTTAAACTGAGAATTAATAACATTTGAGCGTTCCTTTCTCACTTGAAAGATTTGTAGATTCCCCCGCTAAAACTTAATGGTAAATTGCGTTGGCAGGGATAATTACATATGTCGTTAATTATACCATGTAAGTAACAAAGAGTTTACACATATAGTCACATAACAGAAGATTTAGCAAGACTACTTTGGGCACCTCGAGGCGGTGTAATGGTCTCGCTAGAACAATTACAACCAAGTAGTGAGTTAGATCCTCACTGGGTGCCCCATACTTTCGACCTTGTGCCACATCCGAGCTACGCTTGGAAAATCGCTACTTTCCCGGCCTTTGGATTGAGATCGAAGTGTATTATCTGTTCTGATACTGCTTAATGCTACGAGAAGACCTGTTCTCTGGGATTCCAACACTTTAATATCACCTCACTCACTACAGTAAAGAGGTAGTGCTGGTGGATAACAACGCCAGCGTGACAGTGATCACGAGATCTGGGCAATTTTTGTTTTTGGCCTGTATGTACCAACCTTATATCACACCCCGCTACTATGGGAAGGTGTTTAAATAGTGGATCAATGTGTAGTATCTGTTACCATCTTCTCTGTCGTGCTTCTGCTTTCGAACAGTTCACGGGTCTGTAATAAAAGATGCCTAATACCTGGGATTCCAACCGTATGGAAGCACCTCCCTTATAACACTGAAGATCAGCTGTTGGTGGATACTGGGTAAGTTTTGTCTTTGGCCTGTATTACAGCACCTCACAGTAAAAAAAAGGACTTTATGTCCCATCCTACCACTGTGAGGGGGTGCGTAATACAAATACGTCATAGAAAATTATTATTTATTTTGACTTGATTTGATCTGAAATTAGGCTTTCATTTTAAGGAAATTATTGAATAAGGATAATTGTGTATACGATCAATCGTATCGATCCACCACAGGGCGATATTCTACATTACATATGGTTTTAGTTGGTTTTTGATACCAACAAAATCTATGAGCAAGGCCCTACTTCTGAATATCCTGGTCTTAAAAATGCTAGCTTTCGTCTGCAACTTCAAATATTCAACTATAATTTAATTATTATATTATATATTTAATTATTATATTATATATTTTATTTATTTTATGATAATTTTATAATTTTATTTTTTTCTTATTTATTTATTAATTCCCATTATTATTATTTATTTTTTATATATATAATAATTCTTAAAAGGGTACATTTGATGACGAACTGTTTACTCCGACATCCAGTGTAAATATATATATGTACTTATGTGTGTGTGTATATATATATATATACTTCGGGTAGATCAAACTCGTAAACCCGGGAGGGTAGTCCATCTTTGAGAAGGAAAACTCTGATGTTAAACCCGCGCTTGCCTTGCGGCCATACCCAATCAGCTGATGCATAACTCTTTGGCGCAGATCCATTATACATTAATTTATTATACATCATTTTTCTCTATATAGTTAGAGTTTCTATTTTCATTTTCACATTCAGGTATCAGCTTCCGTCATGTTTTGTAATGTCCACGTCTGCACGGAGAGTAAGATTGGCGTGCCGAGTTCAAATACCAGCCAAGACCGTTGTGTTCGCATTCGCATATATACCATTTGAAATATATTAATCTGTTATTTCTCTCCCCACATCTAAAAATTAATATCAGTGCAAGTTGATATATATATATATATATATATATATATATATATATATATATATGTGTGTGTGTGTGTGTGTGTGTGTGTGTGTGGCCAGCCTAGGGAAAGGATAACAGTCTAGGGAAAAGATAACTGTAGATTCAAAACTGATTGTGCGTGGCTCTAACAACTTCATCTAAAAATAAAAATACTATAAAAACGCCCGGATGTGGCTCTATACTCAAGAGGTGAGTCTACAGGACATACATATATTTAATCCCTTTGGTGTTAGTCAAATTTGGTAAATTTCTGGGAACTTCAGGTCAAACCCTTTATCAATCCATCGGCGTGAATTCTTATGATTCTGCTTTTTTTTTGCCACTGAACGAGGATATATATAACTTTCACTGACTGACACGGTAATTGAAGGCGTGAACAACAGACGAGAGGTTGATAAACCCTAAAAACATATCAATCAATCAAACATCAGACAACGAATTACAATCCATGTAGGAAGTCTGTCATTCGTTTATGCATTGAATATTGCATTCACATCAGGTCTGGTGTTTCTGATCTGTATTTAGAGATGCTTCGTAAAATCCAAAGAAGAATCTGCAATGTTACCGCTCCTGACCTAGCTTCTCGGCTTCGGTCACTTTGTCACCGCGGGGCGTAGCTTCCCTTTGCGTCTTATGTAAATATCTTCGTAGCAATTGTTCTGATTAGCTTTCCCCTTTGTTACCAAGACTTTACGTAATTAAATGCTGTACTAGATTGGCAGGTAGGTCTCATTATTTTACAATTGAAACTGCACGATGTAAGATTTTCTTCTATCGCAATTCTCTCTTGTGGGATTCTCTTCCAGCTTCTTGCTTTACAATCAACTTTGATCTTCAAAAATGTAAATGCAATGTCAATCGTTATCTTCTGTCTTCTTAATTACTCTTCTTTTATTATTTTCTCTCCATCCATAATAGTTTTTTTTTCTCATATTCTTTCACTTTCAGTAACCTCTTGCGTCTTGGCGGCTTTATTGCCTTGTTTGTGTTGAAATTATTTAAGAAAGACACCGCACTGAACAGATTAATGTACAAATGATAATTTGTAAGTTCGTAAGTGTTTTATCTCTTTTCTGTACAGTTCCAAGCCAACAATTGGTAATTAATACTTGTTCAGGTTAGGAGTTTAACTTATTTAATACTCGTTCAGGTTAGGAGTTTAACTTATTTAATACTTGTTCAGGTCGTCTGATAATAATTGACTTGTAAAACTGACATGACTATTATAAAAAGCAACCAAAGAATTATTCGTAAGTGACTTACAAAAGTGTTTTCGAACCTCCATAGGTGTCCTGTATGTGGAGGTGTTTGGGTACATCGACGTAGTGCAGTGGTTAACTAGCTTTTCTCGCTAGATCAATCCTCAGTGGGGGCTCCATTCTCTCTGGTCTTGTGTAATATCAAAACTATACTTAGTTAATTAGGCACTCCGACTTGATGTAATGGTTAGAAAACTTTTATCGCTAGATCAATTACGACTGAATACTGAGTTCGATCCTCACTGGGTGCACCATCCTTTAGCCACATATAAGCTATGGTTAGTAAATTGAGCTCTTTGATGTGGTATAATAGCAAATTTGTTTCGCTATACCAATTATGATTGAGTAGTGAGTTCGATCTTCACTGTATGCTCCATACTTGCCGCCTTGTTCTACATCTGTGCTACGCTAGATCATTTACGATTGAGAAATGAGTTCGATCCTCACCGTGTGCTTCATATTGCAGAGTTGTGACACATCTAAGATACGCTTAATAAATCACTGTGGCGGGGGGTCAGACTAAGCTATGCTTAATAAATATCTGTAGAGTGTTGGGCACGATTTCTTCCGGTCGAATCGACGCGGCTGATTATATGCCAGGCCAACTCAGAGCCAGGCCAACACGATGTATTTTAATCCTCAATATTATTTCATTAAAAAAATTCTGTTTTTTCTCATATTCTCTCACACTCAATAACCCCCCTGTGACTTAGTGGCTTTAATGCTTTTCCTGGGGTGAAATGATTAAAAAAACACAACGATTGTGTTGAGATATGTGCTAATTTTGTTTGAAATAAATAGTAAAATAGTGGTATTTCTTAAAGAAAATTTTTATTGATGAACAAAAGATGTCTATTCGAGTTTTATTTTTTAAAATTTACAATACATTTACTACAAGTTATGTAAATGTCGAGAAAATATATCACGAAAAAATATTAAAAAAATATCCAAGACGAGTAGCTCCGTCTGAGAGGGGGTGCATAACTTGTCCAGGGAACCCAAAAGGTCATAATTTAGACCTAGACACCTCCCATAAAATCTTAAAAAGGCCGAAACGCAATTTTTAAAATCTCCATATTTAAATCTAAAAGACATATTGATGCCGATGGGCGAATAATGTTAAGTATTAGCGAAAAGACTTTAGTTCAGGAGAATTTTTATATGATAATTTAGAATTACAAATGGACTATATTCCACCGTCAAATTAGCTTTTATATTTTCTTCTTTTAATGAATTACCTTCTTTTTCTTGTCATTAAATAAGGAGCACCACATTTTTAATAAAAATTCTTCAGTATATATAATTAATATTTTATTGTGTTTTACATTACTATGCCTATCGTTTATTTGACTGGGACTATCAATATGGAAACGTAAAAACACACAAACCTAACGCCTCGCTATGCCCAATAATTTTACAAATCCTGACCATTGTATATCACTTAGCCACAACTCTAAAGTAAGTCAACTAACTGATGCTACTATAGACACATATCAAATAAAGAGTTAATTCCACGAACGAATTTCTAGACATGTCGCATTCTAATAAACGTAATACAGTCCGAAGAAGTTGAAAATCTGTTAACCCTTCTCCAAGTCAAATAAACTATTGGAATAGTAATGAAAAATGCAACAGTAATTAAACAGACAGAACCTTTCGACTGAATTTAACAAAACTTGTGAATATATTCATATAAAAGGCCATCGTTGGAACTAAACACACATAATAAATATTGAAAGCGTCCTCCACTTGCTTCTACACACGCATGCATCCGTCGGATCATTGACTGGTGGACCCTTTTCAAATACTCCCACGCGGTGTGGAATGCTTTCGTAGGGCCCCATGACACGTTGATGAAGCTTCTCTGTATTATTAATGTCTGCTGCATAAACCAAATTAGGTGATCCCACAGATAAAAACCCAAAAGATTGAAGTCGGGAGAACGTGCAGGTCATGTAACCGGTCCTCCCCTACCTATCCATCTTTCATGGTAGATGTCAGCCAGTGCATTGTGAACAATGTGGCTAAAATGTGCTGGTGCCCCATCATGCATGAATCACTTGCGTCATCGTATTAGCAGGGATACGTTCTCTAGCAGGTTTCGAAGTATGTTCAAAATAAAGACCCAGTAGACAGCTCCCGTAAGATGTGCTGGGAGAACATATGGGCCTACCAGAGAGTCGCCTACAATTCCAGCCCACACATTAAACGTAAACTGATGATGGTGTCTAGCCTGTATTGTATCAATTCTGATCCTCCCACAAATGTTGGTTGTGTAAATTTGTTATTCCATCTCTTCCAAATGTTGCCTCATTCATAAACAAGACTGAAGAGACAAACAACGGATCAACAGTTTGTGTAATAAACTATCAGCAAAACTTCTCCCGTGGTGAGTGATCAGAAGACGAAAGACCCTGCATACGTTGCAAATGATACGAATGCAGGAACTGCTCTTGAAGTACCCTCCATGCGCTACTATGAGATGTACCACATGCCATGGTCGCTTGGTATCTACTGATACCTGGATCATCTTCGACAGCCTGTAGAATGTGTTCTTCGTGGTCAGGCGTACGAGCGGATCTCCACAATCCATAGTTTATGGTGCCACGGATCCAGTCTCCACAAGGCGAAAATAAACAGCAACAAAGGTTGGATGACTAAGCTGCATTCAGTCTGGAAACGCAATCTGATACAGCCATGCAGCCTCGCGCCCATTACTATTCGCGCGGTAATAGGAATATCCTGCCATTGTTAAACGGAACACTTTTCAGTTAACTCACTACTACACACGTTAAACGTTGAAGACAGACCAGTCACAAATGTACACGAATGACAAATGTAACCTAGTCTACATAGTATCAGTGCCGTATACCGTAAAATATCTTTAAACTTACTTTTAACTCAAACACTAAGGATTTGCAGACATATATTTACATAGACTTTTGTCCTTGTTTTAGTGGAAGGAGCTCAATCTAAAAGGTTGCAAGTATTTTTATACACCCTGTATATTTATAAGTGAACATTGAAGTCAACACTCAGAGGCGACAGGCTGTTTCATGCTAGACGCAATCGTCTAGCATGAAACAGCCTGTCGCCTCTAAGTGTTGACTTCAGTGTTCACTTTTTATATTTACACATGTTCTATCTCTGATATTGAGCACTTTATCCCATAAATATAGCACACCTTAAGACTATATTTCTTTATTATATATATATATATATATATATATATATTTATACACCCTGCATATATATGTATGTGTGTGTGTGTGCGTAAACATTTCAGAGAGAGTATATATAAAAAAGACAATATGAATAAAAACAAAAAAGACTTTAACAAGTCTCACAGAAAACGAAATGCGTCGGCTAAAATAAGTTCTCCTTTTGTCTTTCACACGACCACCAACACACGCATACATATATATATATATATATATATATATATATATATATATATACATATATATATATATATATATATTAAAAACGACTGACAAGGTGCTTTTATTTAGTTTTTTATATAATTTCTCGTGCGATCTAATAAAGTTTTTCTTTTCAGAGGATAAATTATATAAAAATTGTTCGAATGTTCTTTTTATCCGAGCGCTTTCGGCTATACATTTAGCCATTATCAAGGATTATATTTCAACTGTTAGAATTAGAAATAGTTTGTTATGTGTATGTTTTATAAAGTGATTCATTTTTTTTGTTTCAAAACACGGTCAAGATATTATGTCCATGTTCAAAGTTAATATTATTAAGTGTTGGTTTGTTTATTTTTATTAGTAAGGCTTCCATTATTTTTAGCCTTTTTTTGCAAGTGGATGATGCTATTATATTAGTGTTGTCGACAAGTATATTCCGAATAGTGTCCGGTAGATCTCCATGAATATTTAAATGACAATTTTTATATAATTTATCCTCTGAAAAGAAAAACTTTATTAGATCGCACGAGAAATTATATAAAAAACTAAATAAAAGCACCTTGTCAGTCGTTTTTAATGAAATGTGCTTGAAAGAAGGATTGCTGCCTAAATACACATATATATATATATATATATATATATATATATATATATATATATATATATATATATATATGGCGAGAGAGAGAGGGAGAGAGAGAGATTCAGCAATCCGAATTGAAGTATCTGACCAGTTTATTGGGTTTATTTGCAGATAAATTGTCTTGGGAAGGCCAGATTCTTTTCTCTCGCCTTCGTTGTTTAAGAGAATTACAGCTATAAATTCAAAACTAGCTTGAAGAGAGATGGGCTCCGTCAGGTTATCTTTCCTGGGGCGCACCCACTGCTGCTTCGTCCGCAGCAGGTGGTGCGCCTACAACCCTGATGGGTTATGGGATTCGTAAACATGAAATTATACAAAGTACTTGCCTTTTTCTACATTTTTAAATGCCATGTATCTCCACAGTTGAACTCGGCCAGCTGATGTCACATTCCGTGTCGATAACTGTTATGCTACCCACACGTCCTCTTGCTATTATTTTTTCGGACTTAACTTTAATTTTGTGGTTTTTGTTGGTTAGCAAACCGTTTCGGCTAATCCATTCCACAAATTCCAGGTAAGCCATAGACTGCGAAGATAATATATTTATAATATCCAGTTGCAACCAGCTTTTATACGGAACTATGGACATTAAGAACTGCCCCTCTCCACATACCCGCTATTGTTAACTGGTCTCTCGCGACAAGTTCAAATAGGAAATATAGGTTAGGTTTGTTAAATCGAAGACAAGGAAAAGGAGGAAAAGTTAGAAAGATAAATCAGTAAAAATATTCATGTCTGGACCATCAATCCAATTGCTATGAATCAGTTATACTTCCTACCGGCCACTCATCTTTTCTTTCTTTATTGACTGTCCGTCCTTCTTTTTTCCGTTCTCGACTCATTCAGATCTTTCATTCATTCGTCGGCGTAGACATGCGGAAATAGTGAACAATGTTGAATGGAAATGAGAATAAACAACGCTAGAAATTCACAAGCATTTTATGAACGCAGACACGTCCGTGGTTAGTTTGTTTCTTTTTCATTCATGACTTTTTGGTCTCGATCTTTTCTTTCTCGTTATTGCTTTAGCTCTTCTTTCTTTTTTATTTTCTTTTGTTGTTTCCTTTTCTCCTCTTTCTTCCTCCTTTTTCCTTCCTTCTTTTTTTTCTTTTTTTCTTCCTTTTTTTCTCTCCTCTTCTTTATTATTGTTTCGTTATTCTTTCTTTGGATTTATTTTTCCTTTTTGCCCTGTTTCTTCTTTCTTCCTTCCTTTCTTTCTTTCTTTCTTCTGCTTTCTTCGTTTATCTTTTTCCTTCTTTCTACTTTCGTTTTCTTTTCCATTTCTTACCTCGCACCTGCTCTTTTCTTCTTTCGTCATCTTCCTACTCTTTGTTTTACTTTATTTTCATTCTTTTTCTTTCTTCTCTCTTCTATCTTTGTACTTTTTGTTTCCTTCTTTCTTTATAATTCATTTTCTTTCTTTAAATTTTATTTTGTCTTCTGTTCTTCTTTATTTCTTCTTATTCTTCGTTTTCTTCTTTTTTATTTCTTTATTTATTCTTTCTTCCTTCCCTCCTCCCTTCCTTCCTTTTTTCTTTGGATTCGTTCTTTTTCTACATTCTTTGTATTTCTTCTTCTTTTCTTCTTTCTTCCATCTTCCTTTCAGTTCCTTTTGTCTTTAGTTTGTATTTATTTTAATTTCTTCCTTCTTATTTCTTTCTTCTTTTTTGTTTGCGCTTTCATCTTTTTTTTTTCAAATTATTTCTTAATCTTTTCTTCTTTCCTGTTCCTTCTTTCGTTTTTTCTTCTGTCACTTCTTCCCTACTTTTGTTTACTTGCTTTTGTTCTTTTTTATTCCTCAGTTTGTCTTCACATTCTTTCTTTCTTCTTGTCTTCCCCCCATCTCCCCCCATCTTTTTTTCTGTCCCCACTTTTCTTCTTTTCTTTTTTTCCTATTATTTTTATTCCTGCCTTCTTTATTTTCTTTTCAATTTTCCGCTTTCGGACTCACACGGAGTTTGATTTATTAAATCTTACTGACACCAGAAACAACAGATTACTAACCCAACTCCCCACCATACTCTGTCTGACCCAACGAAACTATATTTCCACGCTTCGTTGAATTTGACTTGATCAAGCATTAAAGGCAAGACAGTGTATGTACTGTGTAACGGCTATCGGTACGGAAAATTAAATTAAATCCCGGGTTAGTCTGTTGCGTTTACTTTCACACTAGAGAAAGACATGAATCCGTTTCTTCGCAACTGAATGTGAAAATAAATGCAACAGATTAAAAAATCTAACGGCTATGCATTCATCAGGGGTTAAATAGCAAAGTAGACTGTACACTCTAGCCTTGAGTTTCAACTACAACTCAAAACAGTAGAAAAGACAATGGGAAATCACTTCCCAAACTTTTTGTTGTGGCCTTGTTAGGGCAAGAAATAAAGACACATAAGAAAAATTGAGTTAAACAAAAATATTAACAGAAACAGTAATACAAACATATACAAACGAGAATGTTACAGCAAGAATGCTCGGTCCGACTGTCAGAGATGACTGCTGGAAATTTCCCTCTCCAAAAGGCAGTACCTGCTCCTATTTATAGCTGGGGGAGTCCGTGCGTGCGTGGGTAAATTACCATAACACTTTCCCAAGAATATATAATAATTCGTAGATAATAAAGAAAAAGAAATATGTGTCGTGATCGCCTACATCATGAAGAATCATCATTGCATTAAGATATAGTAGTCTTGTACAGACCAGCGGCCACAGCCTTAATTTGGGTCACTAGGCGACTCTCCGGAAAGTCCTTGCTACCGTCATTTGCTTTAGAAAACAATGTCATAAGAAAATAAAAAATATATTATAAGTAAAAAATAGTGCAAATACAATTTTTTAAAATATAAAACATCGACAAAATTCTGACATATTCCAGTCTGTCCACATATAATACTTGTACGTCAATCCGGTTATAAACTTACTCAATCGCAGTATCATCTTATACTCACTTCCAGCATTGCTTTTCGAGGTGACTTACATATTCTAATACGCAGGCATGATATTTACAAGCACTTAGGCCTTTTCATTTTTCCAACCAAGGTAAGAAATATCAAAATCTAATTGATTAAATTAAAATAAAATTCTGTAATATTTATTTGATAAAACTAAATGAAGAAATGAGGAAGCGCGGGTGACGTAATGGTTATCAACATGGGAAATGGAATCGATAAACCAAGTTCAAATTCTGGCTTAGTCTGTTGCATTAGCTTTTACACTAATACTCTTGGGCATGAATTCCTCTGTTTTTCTCCTAGCTATGTTTTAAATAGCATGGCTGGACGATCTAGTTTTGGATTGTTATCCAGTCCAGCTGATGGAAAATTTGAATTCAAAACAGAGGAGAAGGAAGCGGTAAACGTTTATAGTTATCATTCTGATAAGTCACAGATCGTAAAGAAAAAGAAAACTGTTGAGAGCCATGACCACCTTTGTCTTGATGAGACATGGCTTTAAAGAGATACTGAATTTCACCAGCACTCGCTCCTGCAAAAAAAAAAAAAAGAGAAAAAATTATGTTAAGAATCTAAACATTTGAAATTTCACTAAGCTAGAAAAATATTTTTAAACTAAAAATACACGTTCCCATAAAGAATCAGTCTTGAACAACGCCTGATATAAAATGCTGACCCTTAAAGTTTCGCGTATCTTCCGGCTTGTTATCTTCCACTGTGACTGCGATCTTTATTCAATTGTTAGTGAGGTATGAATCCCTCTTTTCTCCCGCCAGCTGTAGGTTAAACAGTAGACTGGGTTCTATAGCCTTGTGTAGCAGCCAATCAAGGAAAATGAAAAATCTGAATTTAAAACCGTAGAAAAGGCAAGGAATAAATACTATCATACCCTAGAAGTCATGGCAAGTCACTGCTAATAAAGAAAAAGGAAACTGTAGAGAGCCATGATCACCTAGTTACAGATGGCTTTAAAGATATATTAAAATTATTTCAACGATACCCGCTTCTGCAAAAAGAAAAAAATCTTTTCAGTATTACAACGAAAAAAATAATTTCGAAAACACTAAGCTTTTGAAGTTTCTGTAAACCAGAAAAGATCTCTATTTAAAACTTGTCTTGTAGAATGCCTGATATTAATACAGGCCCCCGCCACCGAAGTTTCGCATAATTTTTCGGATTCTCGTGTTGTTCAGTTATTGTAATTTTTATTCGGGTAGCTTTTGGACAATATTTTACACAGATGCATTTTCGGGTATAACCTTACAATAAAAGCTCAGAATTGCCAAGCCTTGACTCTGTTGTTGAATAGGTTACATTCGCTAACCCATATTCATCAGTCATAAACATTATCGTTGAAAATATAACAAAAAAAAACTTCTTTGAACAGCTAAGCATTTTATATTTATAAAGTGTGAACATCAACAGTGGCCTGATCACCTTCTCTGTCAACTACTGATTTCCTCAAACCACACGACGGATCACCTGAGATTCTTGTTTTTGACACTATGCTTCGAATCACGCCTCACTAAACCTTCCTAGTTGTCCGTTAAGCAAAAAAGGCTTTAGGTCGCCCATCCTTTTTTCTCTGTTCCGTGTATTTCTTAACGTCGTTCAATAATTACTTTAACTGTTAGATCTAATCAAAAGAGTGAAGAAAGCGTACAAATGGGTTCGTCGAGCGGAAGTTAATTCATTTCAACAATAGCTTATAATAAATAATATAATAAGTAAACAGATATTTACACCGTATGAAAATAATAAATTTTGATATGCACTGAATGCAATTGGACGTGGAAAATCATGAAGCATTTGTAATCGTAAAAGAACGACGCCAAAATATTTTTAAATAAGATACGAAACTTGATTGCGTTTGTCAAAAACTCACAATTATAGCATCCTCTGAAGACAATGGTAATTAAAATGACAAAGAGAAAAAAAGAAGAGAATGGCTCATCAAAACTCAAAGACATATAAGGACAGACTGAGTTCTCAGACTTTGTTTGGGAACCAGTCTATAAGAGGAACAACTCTGAATTACAAACCGGTCGCTACAGTAAGTATTTTTAAACATTCTTCAAGCAATTTTTTTAATTAAAAAGATTTTAAGTTAAAGACAGAGACAAAGACATCCCGCTTTGCTGTTTCGCCCAGTTGTGTGTAGAATAATTATTTATATTTAAGTTTTTCTTTAAACAAACAATATTTTAAATATTTAAAAATATTTTTGGCATATTTAAAAAATATTTCTACGTGAATATAAATGAAACATTTTTTGGTACATTAAAAAATATTTTTAAGTTAATCTGATTTAAAAAAATATTTTAAGTGAATAAGATTTTTTATACAGTATTTTTTATTTTATTTGAATTTTCTTCAAACAGACAATTTTTTAATGTTGAAATCAACTTCAGTGTTTTATAAACTGAACCGTCAGTGACCCAACAGCTTACGAGTCGCCTAGTTTCTAAATAAATCTACTTTTATGAACTCTTCCAATGGTCAAAAATTTAAGAAACTTTGTTGGGGTTTTTAACACACACACACACACACACACACACACACACACACACACACACACACATATATATATATATAGAGAGAGAGAGAGAAAGAGAGTTATGAATTTTTTACTTTTTTTAAAACAATTGATTTCCTGTATTGTAATTCGATGTACTTTTGTTAAAAAATAATGAAGGGTTTAATTCAGTTTATTGTTTTAAAAATGTCACCCCTAACTCGAAATTTCTAAAATCGTATATGCGTATAGTAGGACTACAACTTTCTGGAACCTTCTAGAACTTCCTGAAGCCTTCTAAAACTTTATGGAAACCTCGAGAACTTTTTTCTTTATTTGTAAGTTTGTATGTTATGCTATAACTATAAACTGTTAAATGCGTTAAAATACATAAGTACTATCCAATTACATCATTAGCAAATTGGAGAATAAAACTTCTGAAATATTTTGATTTTTTTACCCTTATTGCGTATATGGTAAAATCGAATTTTCGGTTTGGCAGTGATCTTTTATTAATGCCTAGTCTACATCCTGGTATTCTTTGGGAAGTTGGACATTTGTAATGGTCTAGCGTGACATCATGTGTAACAGCTATTGGGAACGACGCCGCACAAAATCTGTGCTGATGTCCCAATCATTTACGCCTGTATCGATAGCAAGCCTGATCAGTTCGATAAGGTCAAATTGGTGGCTGAAGTCATAAACAACATTCAGTCTGTTCTTAAATGGGGCAAGGAATGGCTTGTTAATTTATTTGTTCGTTGATGATGTGGTTAGGGCAATTATTGTTGATTAGGGCTTGTTTAATATTGCTAAGATACTTATAGAATAATATGTCCGAAGAAGAGATTATTTTGACACGGTATATCATGCTTTTTATAACAGCTATTTTGTATCTGTGAGAACATTCATTTTTGTAGTTAAGTAAATACGAGTTTCTGCTAATGTTTTTTGTAAAGGAAGGTGGTAAAATTATGGTTATTGTCATCGGCTAATAAATCAAGGAAAGGGATTATATTATTAATGGTGATTTCGTAAGTAAAGTGTAAGATAGAGTTCTTCTCAAAGGTTTATTTCAGTTTTTTTATTTCTTCTAAGCTGTTTGGTATGATGACTATATCATCGATATAGTGTGCATATATGGGGTGTAGCGTAGTGTTAAATTTGTGTGTTTTTACGTACCCCTCTAAGTATCTAAGTTAATACTCACACACAATTTTGTGGAGCTTGAGACATCCAATAATCAGTTTATTAATTTGTGCTTTGAGGAAGCTGGTGTTATTTTTGTTTAGTTTATTTAAATTTAAATTTGTCGATGAGAATGGAGTTTAGCCACAACTTCGAGCACAATACTCACCAAATCCGAAAATTAGAAAAACTCATCAGGCTACGACTGCTAAGATAACTGGCCTGTATTTTTTTCTTTTAAGCATCGAGCACTTTATTGTATTTTTATGTGTTTCGAGTTTAAGGCGTAAACTGTTATTTTATATACTTGTTTGTATAGCTTGGGACATTGCATTGGACATTTCAAAAGCGCTCGGCAGGTTTTGGCAAACAGGTCTTCTTCACAAGTTGAAAAGTTACGGTGTCGCCAGTAAAATGTTCAAATCGTGAAATAAAACTTAACCAGAACGGTAACTTTTCTAGAACTTTTTGTACTAATGTAGGAGCCCTCTAGGGCTCTATTCTTGGTCCTACTTTTATTTAATTTTCATAACAACCTTTCCGATGGCATCAGCTCTCAAATTGGTATATACACTGATGACGCAACCATTTACGCCTCTATCGATAGTAAGTTTGATCAATTCGGTAAAGTCAAATTGGCATTTGAAGTCATAAACGACATTTAGTCTGTTGTTAACTGGGGCAACTAATGGCTTGTTAATTTTAACGTCTCCAAAACAAAACTGCTCATTATTAATCATCCGAGAGACCCGCTTCTACCTTCCATCAGCATGGTTGATACTAACCTCCATGTGTATGACTCGTTGCGCTTTCTCGGGCTAACATTCTTGGCTGATATGAAGTTGAAATACTATATTGAATCCATTGCTAGGTCAGCTGCTAAGAAAGTTGCTTCACTGTGTCATGCCAGACAGTTTCTCTCTCTCCAAAATATATCTTACATTCTACTATTCGTCCATGCTTAGAATATTGCTAACGCATATAGTCCGGTACTCCTGTAATATATATTTAGAGATTCTTGATAAAATCCAAACAAGAATCAGTAATGTTATTGGTCCTGGCTTTAGTCACTTTCTCATTGCCGTAAGTTGTTTCTCTGTGCCTTTTCTATAAATACTTTCATGGTAATGGTATATATGAATTTAAGCGTAGTACTAAACCTGCAAAGAGACCTCATTAATTTACAGCTGAGTTGGCAAAATGTAACCGTAAGTTCTATTCCAAAAGCTTCTTTTCTCGTACTTCCACTTGTGGAACTCTCTTCCGGCTGTATGCTTTCCAGTCAACTTTAATCTTCAAAAAATGTAAATGCAATGTCAATCGCTACCCACTCTTCTAATGTTTTCGCTCTTTGGTATCGTCCATAATTACTGCAAAATCGAACGTTGCTCATCCCTCTAACTTCAAATCGGCGGCTTGTCGTATAAAACTGTAGACTGCGAATGTTGCCTTTTTTCCTAATTCGTATTAGTATTCAGTTATCAATTACGTAAACATAGTTTCAAACTTCACATACAAAGTACGGATAACTCTTTAAGAAGTCAGGAATCGATTTGACACTTTACTTATATTATGAATTGGATCCATTGTAAAATGATTTTAAAAAACGATATTTGTCGATTCTGACAAATATCGTGGATAGAAGACCTAATGGATGCTAATCTGTGATTATTATTCAAAGAAGACTTTCCGGAGTGCGTACCAATTAATGTAAGCAGTGCAAAATTTTCTTAATTTATTTCTCTTAGTTTTGAAGTAGAAACAAAATTATCACTCATTTTTCGAAGCCTTTTTTCGGCGTACGCAGTAAATTGGTATTTAGAAGAAGAGAAGGCCACGGGCTTTATGACAAGTTTTTATGAAAGAAATTATTGTGATTTTATTCCAAAATACACAAAACAATATAATTAATGAGAATTTGACACTTTTACTGTGACATTTTAAAAACGATTTCATACTAAAAGAGATTAATTGATATCTCTTACATACTACGACATGGCATAATTAAAGAGAGACATGGATGGAATCATGTCACAGAGTATACGTCACCAGGTGTTGAAGTGTATTTGGTCATAAAATTATAAAAAGCGAAAATAAAATATTCACCAAAATTTTTATTTTGTTTACGTCGTTACTCTTTAGTTTCTTTGCGGTAGGAAATGTTAGGATCAATCCCGAGATCAATTGTATAAAACTTGTGCTGCCATTGGTGACGCGTCAATCAAAACAACTGAACCAAATTCGCTTTCGTATATCTTGACCTCTTCTAAGGTTGAAATGGGAGTAACGACATTTTTGCTGATAATGATTGAGAAGACACAGGAAAATTAGTTTCCCCAAGTACAGTATCCATCGAACACTGCATCAAGACGTCAACCTTTGCTGTTACTTAATGTCAGATTTGTATGTGGCATCTAGTGAAATCGAACTTAATACACAATATGATTGACCAACCAAACTAACCTGAATAAGCATTATCCAATTCTCAGCACCTTTGAGACATTTTGTCAAGATAACTGGGCCCGTGACTTAGTGCAAGAAGGTATGGATTTATGCCTTACTTAAAGGAAGTTTAAATATAAGCAAACTCAGCCAGATTTTTATTTCTGCTTGTCGATTGCATTTTTTGCACAGACAGCTCATACCCTATTGTGCACTTTCCAAATGACAAATTATTACGGTAGAACTCTAGATGATAACATTATTTAAATGCAAAACTCCGAACAGTTTATTCCTATACTGAAAGTAAGCGTTGTTTTGTAATAACGGACAAATCCGAAAACTTTGATAAAAAAAAATCTTAATAAAATTCAGCGAAAATCAATTGCGGTTGCAAGAATGAAGAACTTTTACTGATTTGCTCATTGTGCTGATATTATCATTTCTCTTATCATAAAATATTCTCTGTTTATGTGGCCACATACACACACAGACACACACACACACATACACACACACATACATACATACATACATAGATAACATTCAACATTGCAGTGTGACTGTCAGTGTCAAGACTGAAGTGTTTTTCAGATATAATATAACCTTAACACTTATAAATATTTAATAATTTTTTTTACTGTGGGGTCGAGTTTCGTGTAACTGCTGTAAAGCCTGCGTTAGTGTCAATACTATTGTTTAAAAAAATGACAATACCACTGTCAAAAAAAGTACTGAAAACACTAAGTTCTTCATAATGGTCGAAAGTACTGGAAAAGTAAACAGAACAAAACTTCGGACTGTTCATCCATAGATTTTATCCCAATATGCAATATCTCATTCGAAAACTAAACAAATACAATTATGAAATTAACAGACAGAACTTGTCAGTTAAATTTAACAAAACGTCTTACTGCCTAAACATACCTTATATATATATATATATATATATATATATATATATATATATATATATATATAGTCAAACCTAATGAGCCAGACAAACCTACCAAGATTTCACTTAGGCAGATCGTCAGGGTCAGCTGACCATGACGATCTGCCTAAGTGAAACCTTGGTAGGTTTGTCTGGCTCATTAGGTTTTACTAGGTCTGCTCTACGTTTCTATCGAGCTCTTTAGTTAGTTAGTTGTTTACTCGTATCGGGTTTTTTTCTTTGGGCCTTGAACCTGTATCTGTGCGATTATTTTCGGCAGACTTTCATGTTCCTGGCTCTTTCTTTTTTTAAATCTTTTTTCCCTTCGAGATTGATTTGGCTATTGTTAAATCAAGAATTCGAAGGTTTTTCGACACGAGTATAGTCACCTATATATATATATATATATATATATATATATATATATATATATATATATATATATATATCAATTATGTAGTGCGTGTAAAATTTATATAACGTAAATCATTCATACGAAAAACAAATATTTTATTTGTTTTTCGTATGAATGGTTTACGTTATATATATATATATAATATATATATATATATATATATATATATATATATATATATATATATATATATATATATATATCATATTAAAATACTTTTATTATAATAGATTACAATAAAACATTTTTTACATCGATACACAGAAACTTTCATGTTTCGGAACTTTAATGGTGCCTCATCGGACCATGGGAAAAATAATTTATTTGGAAAATTTGAAAACAAATCGTTACCTCTTTTGAAAGTTAAAAAGAGAAAACCTAATGTCAATATTACAAAATATAATTGTGGGTATGTCTGGATTAACCAATTAAAAGTCAGACCTATGCTAAAATAGAAAAATGAGGTCAGAAGGTGGAGAGAGGTGGGTTATAAAATCATTTCTTGATACATTGACACTCTAGACATGTCTGTTTCGAACATAATGTAGCGAAAACCAAAGTTTAGATTTCGTGAAGTGGGCATAGAGTAACTTTGAACAAAATAAAAATTATTTTTTAAGAATTTTTCAAAATTTTTTATACTACGGAATGTTGTGACCAAGTATTTGGCTAAGAAATAACAAGAGGTTGCAGATAAATAGTGTATTGAACAGTAAATACAACAGAAGTGTGTTACACGACTTGGGAGTGTGTATCGGTTGACCAGCGTTCAGTCTATATCACTGTTCCCTCGAGGCTTACTTTTCCTACCAACTTTATAGGAAATGGAAGTGTCCACAATAGCCTCATTAGAAGGAGGACGACACAACACGGAAATTGCTTAAAGAGACCGAATAGATAAAGTTAAAATATTTTTTGTAGAATTTTAATATACGAAGCTAAGTTATATTAAATGGGCAGTAAAACAGCAATATTAAAGTTGAAAAAATCCAATAAAAATACACTCATAAAATAATGGCTATGTAATGCATAACATATTTATAAAGAATTCCTTTAACTATATTTTAATGTAAAATTTAGACAATGCCCACATAAAACTGTTTTGTGATGTCAACTAACACATGTTGCCACTTTTGTGATGTCAACGAATACTCGTTGTCACTTTCGTAACGCTCGCTGTAATAAAGAATTGGTAATCGCAGATACAACTATAGTAACGCCGTTGAACAATACTGGTGTCAGACGCCTTCGAATAGCATTCGCACTAATAGTACTTGCTCGATAATACTCGCTCGAAAAGTAACCACCGAATAGTAATCCGTATAGTGATCGGTATAGAGAAATAGTATAGTGAAGAAAATCGCGATCCGCAAATAGTAAAAGAGGATAGAATAGAAAAAGTGATCGTTTAGACGTTATGCCACTTCCTACTTATGCGTTTCCCCCATGGTAACGTGATCCACTTAATTCAATAATGGGATCGTCTGTGATTGCTATCTGGCGATCCGTGTTCAAACTCTAGTGTCGACAGAGACACTTTACTCCTATACAACAAAGTGTTAATTCATTTCTTTGATTTAGCAGAATTTTACTTTTAGGAAATTTGATAATATGCAGCTTTTCTTGCAAGCACAGGAGATATGGGTCATATAAGGATTTACAGATTTTCGTGTTTTTTTTTAATATTTTCCATTTAAACTTAGGAGTTTTACTAATTTGTTTTAAATGCCAAAAACATTTAGAAAGGGATATTCGGTTACGGTAGGTATTATTGTTGAAAGAAGATATGTGCTGATACCACCTCTGTTTAAAGGGATGTTTTGTACTGCCAGTATTTTAATATTTCAATAATTTTTTAACTGTTGGATTTTCACTAGCTGAAATGGTACATTGGTAAACAATAGATTCAGTAAAACACCTATTCTGTAATGGACATTCATTAGGATTTCTACAATTACAAAATTTTTTATAATTATTGTTTTCTGTTTGGGAATAATGATTGTTACTTTGGCTTAAGTGCAGATTTAAAATATTATTATTATATTTTTTAATAATTTTTTGTAGATTATCTTTACAACTGCAACGTAATTTAATGGTATTTTTATTAAAAATCTTGCTTCGAGGATTATTACTGGGGAAATGTTTCTCAATTAAGATGAGAAATTTTAATTTAAGTTCTATCTCGACAGCATTTTGTCCCGATCACTACAGTTTTGGCCTCTTCAAGTCTAGATTAACCGTTATCTTTCCTGCATAAGCACATGAACTGCACTTGCGTTTTCATACGCTCATACAACACCATACAGTCACCCTCTACCCTGAGTGGCTTTTGGGCATTGTATGTGGGGAACATTAGTAATATATATATATATATATATATATATATATATATATATATATATATAAGTGAACATAGAAGTCAACACTTAAAAGCAACAGTCTGTTTCATGCTAGTGCAATCGTGTTACCTGACGATTGCACTAGCATGAAACAGACTGTCGCCTCTAAGTGTTGACTTCTAGGTTCACTTTTATATTTACACACGCTCTATCTCTGATATTGAGCACTTTAACCCATAAATATAGCACACTTTAAGACTATATTTCTTCATATATATATATATATATATATATATATATATATATATATATATATATATATACTAGAACTTCTGGTTTATCGTTCTTTTTAGCGTATTGAGCACTTTACGTTTTAGTCTTTCTACTCATTTGGCTTTTTTCTTTGGACTTGGAGCTTAAGCACTTGACGATTGGTTTCGTATTGTGTTAATGTTCTAGTTCTTTCTTTTTTTATTTCCAATTTTTTCTTCGGGTACCGAATTGTTCTACTACAAGTTCAGCTATCCGAGGTTTTCCAAACGAGTATTACCATTTATATATATATGTGTGCGTGTGTCCACTTTTATATTTACACATGCTCTATCTCTGATATTAAGCTCTTTTACCAATAAATATAGCATATCTTCAAAGTATATTTCTATCATATCTTATATATATATATATATATATATATATATATATATATATATATATATATATATATATATATATTTAAATAAGGCATATTTAGGCAGCAAGTATTCATCCAAACAAGTTTGATTAAAGAGAAATGACAAGGTCTGTCCTTTTTGTTATATTTTTTCAACTTTCGGATAAGGTGTTGAATATTGTACTCAAAGTTGTGGATAAACTGTCCAAAGTTCATATTATGTTATTTTTGTTCAAGTACTTTCGACTTTCGCAGTCATGATCAAGAACCGATGTGGTGTCTGTGTCGTAGTTAGAATTCCTCTGTCTGCGTCCTGGTATTCTTGAGTGGTTATATGGACATTTAAACAAATATATTCACCAGCAAATATGATTTTCTGTTATGTTGACATAGAAAATTGCTATGCGACGATAACTGTTTCAGATTAGCAGACGCAGGTCGTGTATATATATATATATATATATATATATATATATATATATATATATATATATATATATATATAAGTTTAAGATTAAATGTAAATCAAATATGGTTCGGAAACCGACAGGATGATAAAAGAACAAATAAGAAATGTGCATCACTCTAACATATATCACTTTTATTAAATCATCGTCAGAGTTTGAGAGAAAACAGACAAAAAGACAGAAAAAACTCGTATTTTCAATTATGTTTGGCTCAGTTCTCATTGGTCAAACACGTGTTACATGTATTAAAACCGTTGATAATTCTATATGTATGTAGGTCTGTGACGATTCTTGTATGTTTAAGTGGCAACGAATGGTAATATCTATTTGTAATTATGTGCGTTTGTTTGTATAGTTGGAGTTCTTTACTTTCCCCTTTGTGCGGACAACCCTCGCAGAGAGGAGTCACAGGGTTCTAATTTTATGTCTCGCCTCTTTAGGAATGTATTCTTTGAATTAGATATATGTAAGTTAGATTCTTTAAGAATGGATTCATAGAAAGATGGCTATGTAATGTAATGTTTTAAGCGTATGTTTATAGTTGGTAATAATATTATTAAGTTTTCAATGTATTTTCTCCGTAAAGAATTATGTTCCTTTTTAATTTTGGTGGCATCAGTGAAATCAAAGTTATGTCAAGCATCGTTTTGATGCAAAACGAGAGAGATCGATTAATTTATTTGATAAATCCCGGTAATTGAATCGGTGCTGGGCATAATTCTTTTTTCATAATTATATCTCCGGTTGTCTTGGAGATGGTGGTAACGGTCCTAGTATTAGGGATGGACTAATTTGTTTGCGAGTTTAGTTGGAAGAGTGTTGGAGGGCCGGATAATGAATTTTCTGTCATTTTTGTTAGAAGTGTTATTGGGGGTGTGTCTGTTGTTTGATTTTATGGATTTTGTAAGCTCGTTTTGTTTTTGCGTTGAGGACAAACCGATGTGGGTAGAGGAGAAATTTGAAAGATTTCTCAATATATCTCTCTTCTTCATTTGGGCATTCCGGGCAACATATCCTAAGGGCTCTAAGGTAGAATCTTATGACTAGTCCAGATTTTATTTTTTGGTTGTGGTAGGAGTAGAAGTTGATTAGATCCTCATATATATACATATATATATATATATATATATATATATATATATATATATATATATATATATATATATAAAGGATGTTCCAATAACTTGGACCGATTTTAAATGTGAAATAAGTTTAAGAGTCTAATGATGTTTTTTTCTTTTTCATCCAAATTTAACAACTTAAGTCTTTAGCAATTTCAATTTGAAGCCTATTACGAAAATGGACGTTCAAACAGAAATGCAGTTCGCGCACTTCGCGATTTCTTTGGTCAACATAATCGATCAATCGAGAGTGCGATTGGAAACGATGTAACGTTGTTGTGGAGAGGTTCAATTCCTGCGCGCGATGACGAATAGAGGCGTCTGGATTTTCGGTCGCATTCTCGTGCGCTGCAGCAATGTTTTAAGCTGAACGGCGTAAACGAGCACGCAATGGTGTTTTCACATCTGCCACCGACCCAGTTTGTTTGAATTTACGAACAATTTTTCCAATTGCACTCTTGAAACTTTAACTTAATCTTTCCATGGTTGAATTTGCCAAAGACTTAAGTTGTTAAATCTAAAAGAAAAAACCATCAGACGCTTAAACTTAATTTACACTTAAAATCGGTCCAAGTTATTGGAACACCCTTTATAACCTCTGGTATAGAATGTATTTAAAATGTATAAAATCCCAATCTCTACAAATATACATACATACATACATATATATATATATATATATATATATATATATATATATATATATATATTAATACATGTTTCATTAAATAATATAGATAAGTGTTGTCTATATATTTTATGTAAGTTTTTTTCATATAGTCTGATAATCTTAATAACATTATCATTAAACAATGGATTAAAAAAAAGTATGTATCAATATTGTGATTTTCTTTCATTGTTTAATGATAATGTTATTAAGATTATCAGACTATATGAAAAAAACTTACATAAAATATATAGACAACACTTATCTATATTATTTAATGAAACATGTATTAATGAAAAAATGCTGCCTAAATACACACAATTTAAATTACATGATCCAGCAGCTCATAATACTATCAATACTTGGAATTATAAATGTAGTCTTGTGAAAAGGCAAATTGAAATATCCAAGGAAAAATTGAACACACTTAACAGCAACAAACAAGAATTATACGATAAACTAAAGGATATAACTACCCCGGACCAACTGGCGGAAATTACGCATAGACTCACGGAAATTATCAACAAATCTGAAGCACAACACCGATTTAAAATTGTTAAAAAACTGAATACATTATACAAAGGTAATATCACACTTCCTGACAAAACGGATAAATACATTAACCTTTCCAACTATGAACTAACCAAGCACCAAAAAGAATTACTTATTCTTGGACCTAACTGCCATATATACCGTAAGTACAATCGACTTTTTAAAAAAATAGAAATCGAAACCCTATACGAAAACATCGTTAAACTCCAGGATGAACAGCTAATAAAAACTACACCAGAATTCAAAGACTTACTTAAGGCTGAGGCACTCAAGGATCGGCATGATAAAAGCCGAAACTCCTCAAAAATACTTACTAAACAACTGAAAATTGCCGCACAAGAACTACGCAACCACCCTGACATAATCGTAAAAAAAGCTGACAAGACCAACATTTTCGTCCTTCTAAACAAATTAGATTATAACAAAAAACTTGACCACATACTCCATGATCATATAAAATTTAAAAAACTCAACAATATTCCGACCAACCAACTAAAATCAAAGCTTAATAAACTCATTAATGCTAATAATGCCGAACAGAACTCATTAAAACTCCGTAAGATGGTTGGTGATTATAGGCCTGGTTACATATACGGCAATATAAAAACACATAAACCTAACTATCCTCTCCGTCCTATCATATCACAAATTCCAACTCCTGTATATCAACTAACAAAATACATCAACCAACTCATTACTCCTTACCTTTCTAGTAAATATAGTGTTAAGTCAACATTAGAAGTAATCCAAATCCTAAAAAGTGAAAAACCCGACAATGAAATCATAGCTTCACTTGATGTTGAAAACTTATTTACCAATGTCCCTGTTAGTGAAACTATTGACATAATTATAAGAAATATATACAGTAACTCATCTTTACCCCCACTTAAAATTAATCCTAATATATTACGGAAACTACTATTAGCTTGTACTACTGAAGTCCCTTTCTTAGATCGTAATAATAATATATATATACAATGTGATGGTGTCTCTATGGGTTCAGTACTGGGTCCGACATTTAGCAATTTCTATATGTCGAACCTGGAAAATAAGATATTTACAGACTTTAAAAAACCATCCATCTATGTAAGATACGTTGATGATATTCTTATGTTAGTTGAAAATACAGATGAAATACTTCAACTACAAAAATGTTTCCAAAATAATTCTGTCCTCAAATTCACGTATGAACTCAATACTAATAATAAAATTCCTTTCCTTGACATATTGATAAACACAAATAATAACAAATTTACTATTTCGCCATATAAAAAAACCTACTAGCATAAATTCATGTACACTTAACTACAAGAGCGAATGCCCATATTACTACAAAATAGCAATTATAAAAAATCTAATACACCGTGCAGAAACTAATTCATCCACAAAACAGATTTTTTACAGTGAACTAAAGAATATAAAACAAACACTTGTTAATAATAGTTTTCCAAACTATATAATTGATGAACAAATAAGATGCTTTCTTAGAAATCTCAATACTAAGCAAATAGTACATAATACTGCTTCTACTAATCTCAAACATATTAATCTCCTATATCGTAATCAAATGCATACTAATTATAAACAAGATGAAAATATACTAAAAAAATTAGTAAATACTAACATATCTACAACAGATCCTAGCAAAAAAATTAAGTTAATTATATACTACATTAAATCTAAAATATCCAACTCAATTATTCGCAATGATTCTTCTCCCCCGGTTAGCGATTTGAAAAAAACGAACATAGTTTACAAATTCAGGTGCCCTTTGGGAGATTGTATCTCCAACGAACTAAATAATATCTATGTTGGTCACACCACAAACTCGCTTTCAAGACGCTTGACACTACATTTGAATGATAACTCTAACATTTTTAGGCATTTAAAACAACATGCCTGGCCGCATACACAATTCCGGAAAATCCTCGTCGAAAACACAACTATACTTAAACATGAAAACAATAAACAAAAACTAAAAATTCTTGAAGCTATATACATAAAACAGTTGAAACCTAACCTGAACAAAATAAACTATGAAATCTCCAAAAATATCCTTAAATGCCTATAATTAGTAACAGAAGTCATTGGTTCATACCAACGGCTTTCCATACTCAATACTCATCGGATTCACTCTCGCGTGGTCATGTGTGACGTCATGAGCTGTTGTGCGATTTTCGCTTTCAGCGTTTTATATGCACGTGTTTATCGTTGCTTGGAAATCATCCATGTAAACAAATAATACTATCATCAATTTCTTGTTCGTGTATTGCATAAATATATTGTGTAATTGTCATCTTTGATAATGGCTTATGTAAGCCGAAAGCTTAGATTGGATTTAAAAAAAGTATGTATCAATATTGTGATTTTCTTTCATTGTTTAATGATAATGTTATTAAGATTATCAGACTATATGAAAAAAACTTACATAAAATATATAGACAACACTTATCTATATTATTTAATGAAACATGTATTAATGAAAAAATGCTGCCTAAATACACACAATATATATATATATATATATATATATATATATATATATATATATATATATATATATATATATATATATATATGCGGGGGGCAGTTAAAGCGAGGGTTATTTAAACAAGTTCAGTACAATTCTACCAAATACAATTCACTCCTGTGGAATTTCAATTACATCTTTTATAATCAGAACGTTACACTCTCTTTCTCTCTTTCATTACGTGCATACACACTCCCGAATTTTACAAGATGCTGCGATTAAACGTTTTATTAAATTTTACTTGCATTCGTACAAGTGATTTCTTTCCTGGGCATAGTGTGTATAAAAACTGTCCAAATGACCTGTGATCCAAGCGCTTTCGGCTAATCTATTAACTATTTTCAATTAGATCATGTGTGTTTAATTGGGCCCTAATGAAGCTATGATTCGAGAAATACAAAGTAAGTTTTCTCGGGTCATACCGCCTTTAGAGCTCATTCAAACACACACGGAGACCTACCAACCTCAATCTGTAAAATACTTGTGGAAAACATGACCATAATAGACTCTTGAACGTTTGAACGGTTAAAAATAATAGAAAAGTTAATAATAAAAAAGAATCCAGCTCTTAATAATATGAACTAAGAACACGGCCACAATGTGCTGACTGTTCAAAAAAATTTTTAAATATCCCTACCTATATATATATATACATATAAAATATCTATATATTTAGTTCGAATTGGACTGATATTCTTAACCTTCCTATTAAGAAGTGTGCCATATAGGCTTGGGTTAAAGCTGGCATCGATACTTTTGTACCTTCTCGGAAATACCAGGTGAAACCACAATCTTCTCCGCGGTTCACACCGGCCTGTTCAGCCGCTATAGCCCACAGAAATCCCTTTTTCGGGCTATACCAGCGTGACAGTTCCGACTAAAAAAGACGCCGATTCGTGGCTGTATATATAGATAGAATAAGGCACCGTATAGCCTCTAAAATATTTGGCTCTTGTAACTACTGGCGGCTGTGTAATTGTGTTATGTAATAAGAGTAAGTTTCATATCATCCTCACTTCACTCAATTGGGCGGGTTAAGGCAGAATGTTCTGCTCGTGAATTCACTTCAAACTCTACCCTGGAGTATCTTTCCCTGACTTTCCAATCTGTTGAGTGATATGCATATAATTCCTTCCATGATTTCTGCTAACATCTTTATTCTGGATCCCCACAAAGGATGTGGACCTGATGGTATCCTTGTAATAATCCTTGAGAAATGTGCTCCCGAAATGACTCCTGTTCTCTCTTCTTGCTTGTTGGAAATCCCCTTTTGTTGTTCCAGTCTTTAAGAACTCAGTCTGACCATTCTAAGTATCGGCCTATAAGCCTTCTACCTCTTTTTGGCAATGTACTAATCAACTCTGAATTGGTTAAGCAATTCACATCGCAGGAGCTTCTGTCAGCCAAGAAATATGGCTTTCGTTTCTCTAAGCCAACTGTTGATGTATTACCGATTGTTGATGAAAAAGTCTATCAAGCTGTAGATGAGAATGGTGAAGGTCCGACTGTTGCTTTGAACATTTCGAAAGCTTTCGACGGGGTTTGGCATACTGGTCTTCTTCGGTATCCGGTAAATTGCTCGAAATCAATTGCTCGAAAAATAATTTCTCGAAATATCAATTTCTCGAAAGGCAGATTGCTCGAAACCTGCACATTCCACATTTCCAGTAAATCTCATTCTTCACTGTTTTGTCCTTAATATATAGATACCCATCCAAACACAACTTTTTCCCATTTTCGCTCTCAAAAAAAGTCATATCCATCACTAAGGTTCGAGATATCCACAATTAGTGAAATAGAAATAGAAAACAATTATAGAAAAAAATCAGGAAAATAGTCAGTAGGTTAATTCAATACCACCAATAGACAATCCAGTGATGAGCATTAACAATTAAGGGGATACTGTAAGACAAGTCTAATGACAATAGATATGGTTGCTATGGGAAGAAAGGGAGAACCACACGTACAGAGGGTAGCCTTGCCACCGTGTGTTGAGCCAGCCAAGAGAGAAAGTCCTAGAAGACTGACTACTAAAGTGAGTGTTGTGGCTCCTTTTATATCCAGCTCCGTTGATGTGTCGTGAGACAGTGCAGTTTACGTGGTGCTTCGAGCTTCGAAATTACTTCGCGCAATCTGCCTTTCGAGCAATTGATAGTTCGAGAAATTCTTTTTCGAGCAATTGATTTCGAGTAATTTACTGTCGAGCAATTGATTTTGGGCAATTTACGTAGATCTGGTCGTCTTCACAAGTTGAAAGGTTATGGTATTTCTGGACAAATTTGGGAATTGATTTAGTCTTTATTTAATCGCGAAACGAAAGTTATCCTGACCGGCACTTTTTTAGATCTTTTAGTACTAATGCGGTTGCCCGCATGGCTGTATCCTTGGACCCAGTTTTCATCAATGACCTTCCTGGTGACATCATTTCTCGACTTGGCGTCTATGCTGATGACACAACTATTTATTTACTCCTGTCTCGACATAAGTCTGATCAATTCGATAAGGTCAAACTAGCAGCTGATCTAAAAAATGACCTACAGCTGTTAACCGGGGCAAGAAATGATTGGTTAATTTTAACACCTCCAAAACGAAACAGCTTATTTTTAATAATCTCAGAGATCCCCTTCTGCTTCTCATACGCATGGCTGATTTTAACCTCCATGTGTGTCACGCGTTGCACCTTCTCGGACTAACAGTCTCGGCTAACATGAAGTGGACAGATTATATTGAAGCCAGTGCTAGGTCTGTTGCTAAAAAAGTTGGTTCACTGTGTCGTGCTATACAATTTTTTTCACCAGAATCCCGTCCTGGGTATGACGATAAACTACGTCCTACAGCAAGGCCTCTGATGAGGAGGTTTTGAGGAGCGTGGAACCACCTCTTAATTGCTGATGTTCCCAGGTCCACCCTGACCCGGGGTGGTAGCACCTGTTATGGTCCCAGCTATAGGCAAATATTTGACCCCGAAACAGAAGTAAAAAACATTATAAATGTGTAAAAATAGATTTTAATACCAGAAATACTTTGTAAAAAATTATTACCAGAAATAAATTTTTGAAGAAAAAAAACTATTACCAGCAATATATTTTTGAAAAAAAAATATTACCAGCAATACGTTTTTGAAAATTATATTACCAGCTATACATTTTTGAGGAAAAAAATATTACCAGAAATAGATTTTTGACAAAACAAAATATTACCAGGAAAAAAAAGTTGTCGGCATTAAATAACCCATTGAGGTTGATATGCCGTAAAACAAAACAAACCAAACCAAACAAATACATATGTATACATAGACACCTTTTTTACCAAACTATCGCTATGAATCTATTTCAAAATTTTGTTGGCATTAAATGGCCCACTGAGGTTGATATACCATAAAACAAAATAACCAACCAACCAACTCACCAGAATCTATCTTATATATTTATAAGTCTACCATTCGTCTATTCAATTCAATATTGCTACCACATATGACCCCGGTACTACTGCAATATTTTTATAAATTCTTGATAAAATGCAAAGAATCGGTACTGTACTATATTGGCAACAAGGTCTCAACAATCTACAGTTGACTTGGCTACATGTAACCGTACGTTCTATGCTAACAGTTTCTTTTCCTGTACTTCCCGCTTGTGGAACTCTTCTGGCTCCATGTTTTCCAGTCAACTTTGATCTTCTAAAATGTAAAAAGATAAATCTACTGGCTTCTTGATGACTCTCCTGTTGTTCTCGCTCCTTAATGATGTGTCTCGTTATTTTATTTTTTCACATTCAATAATCCCTTGTGTTCTTGTGACTTTATTGACTTGCATGTGGTAAAATAATTTAAAATATCCTTGAAAATCGCTAATAAAATAGTTAAGTTAAAATTCGGGCAGTTTTCACACACACCATGTCTAGAAAAAATGTCACTTGTATGAATTCGATAAAAATTTAGTAAAAACCTTAATTTCACTGCGTTGTCAGGTGTTTGAACATAAATGAAGCTTGTATAAAAGAGAAATTGCTGCCCAAATACGCAATATATATATATATATATATATATATATATATATACTTGAATTTAGTGTATAGGGACAGCAGATCATTATTCACACACACACACACACATATATATATATATATATATATATATATATATATATGTGTGTGTGTGTGTGTGTGTATATATATATATATATATATATATATATATATATATATATATATATATATATATTTAGCAAACTTCTTTGTAAACTGTTGTAACCTAGGGAAGGTTACTGAATAGAATAATCATACGAAAATTGGTAATGAACGATAATACTTAGAGCAAGAACAACACATATAAGATTCGCCATCGATGCCTAGAAGAATTAGTCAACTGCTAGAAGTGAGTTAAGTGAATTCCCCAATGAATCTCCAACTGAAGACCAACATACAGTATTTACTACTGTATTTATAAAGATAATAGTATGTTATCTTTGATTGTGAACATCTCTGTTGTAATGTCCATATAACCACTCTGATGATCGCTCATGTGGGCCGAAAGCTTACATCAATGAACAGCATAATAAAAATACCCAAATATTGAACCGTTTTATCTTTATTTTCTCCCGAAACTAAAGCCACTATACGAAGCTTAGAAAGGCACATTATCAAACATAATATACATTCTTTGTCTGTTATATTTAAAAATATATGGTTGAAAATATATTCTTGAATACTGGTTATTACAAACCATATACCATAGATCCCTATAGCTGCAGACACGTTAATAAAGAGTTCAACCATCCATACAATATTCTAAATAATTTACATAAATCAGTCCAAGTTAGATTATCTACTAACTCCAGCAATAAGGAATTATTTGATAATAATAAAATTAAATATATAAAAGCATTAGAACTAAGTAACCATAAAATAAATTTAGAATATTTATTTTTTAAAAAAAAGGTAAAAATAAACAGAGACAACGTAACGTAATATGGTTTAACCTAATTTTAATCGTAATGTCCAAAGAAATATTGGAAGAAGTTTCTTAAATTTAATTCACAAGCACTTTAACAAAAATAAAAGATCACCTATAGCTATAATTGTCGAAAAATACGATCTGTCCCTTAAACAGCCAATGTATGATTGATAATATTGTATACCGAGCTATTATACATTCCGGTAACGATGTCAAATTTTATTTTGGTTCACTGAAAATCCTTGGAAATTTCGTTTCTACTATCATCGAATGAATTTAAACAATATACGATACATGAACAGCACTGCTCTCTCCAAACATTTCTGACAATTAAAGAATGATGGTAATACACCCATTATTACGTGGAATATTGTAGCAGAAACCAAATCTTATAATAGGAAAGGCGATAAATGTAATTAGTGACTTGTAGAAAAATTAGTTATTTTAAAACACTAAAATAACCTTAATTTGTTAAGTAGAAGAAAAGAATTGATTGTTATATGTAGGCATAAATATAAATATCTGTTGATGGTCCGTTTATTTTTATGTAATCTTTCTTAACAAAATTTTTTATTTAAATTTTTAAAAAACGGTAATCTTCCTTTATGTTTAATATAAAATAATATTCACAACTTTAAATAAAAATTAATATTATATATATATATATATATATATATATATATATATATATATATATATATATATATATATATATATAAAATAAAAATTTCGTCTATTTTAAATGTAACATATGTTTTAAAATAAAAAAAAACTGTAATTCTTGTATCTGAACTGCGTTAGCATTGCGTTAACCAAATATTTTTGTTAAAATTTAAATTATGTGATGGTCAGTCTCTACCAATATATATATATATATATATATATATATATATATATATATATAAATATATATATATATATATATATATATATATATATATATATATATATATATATATATATAATTGTGTATTTGGTCAGCAGTCCTTCTTTTATACAAGTTTCATAAAAAACAACTGACAAGGTATTGTGGTTAATTCTTTATTTCATTTTTCTTGTATTCTTATAATTTTCTACTTTTCTGGATATAAATTATGTAGAAATTGTCCGAATGTTCTGTATGTCCGAGGGCTTTCGGCTCTACCTTTAGCCATTATCAAGGATAATTTTATTTTTACTTGTAGCTGAATGTATGGATTGTTTTATGCATCTATTTATTGTTATAGGAATGTTTTATTTTTCAAATACAGTCAGCACATTGTGGCCGTGTTCGTAGTTGATGTTAGTGAGTGTTGCTTTTTTTATTAATAATGCTTAATTAAAAAAGCTAAAAATAATGAAAGTATTATTAATAAAAAAGAAAAGCTAACACTCAATAATATCAACAGTGAAGACAGCTACAATGTGCTGACCCTGTTTGGAATAAATAGAATTAAACGGAAAATCGAACTTTCTGTTTTCTTTACAACGGAAAAGAACGAGGACTTTAATATGATTCGCTTAAAGGATGCCATTTTAATTAACCAAACTCCAAATAGATTTAAAATTTATATTTAATTCTACTTGTATTTCTACTAATTCCTATGCAACGTCGAGCCTGGTCGGTACCTAGATGGGTGACGACTTGGGAATACTAGCTGCTGTAAGGTTGAAGCTTGGAAGTGCGGATGGCGTAACAGATAACGGCTCGGAATGGCAAATCGAAGAGCCGCGTTCAAGTTCCATTCGGGTTCGTTATATTAACTTACACGAAAATACTCTTAGGAAATTTATGAATACACATCTTCTCCCCCAGCTAAGCGTTAATAGGTAGGACTTTTATCACTAAATTATTATTATCTCCAAAAACTTTTTACTATCTTTTGTAATGTCAACGAATACTCATTGTCACTTTTGTAATTCTCGTTATAGTAGAGACTTTGTAATCGCAGATACAAGTTATAGTAACGCCGTTGAACAATACTGGTGTCAGACGCCTTCGAATAACACTCGCACAAATAGTACTTGCTCGATAATACTCTCTCGAAATAGTAATCCGTATAGTGCTCATTATAGACAAATAATATAGTGAATAGAGTAGAGAATAGGGAACTGTATAGTAATAGAGGATAGAATAGAAATGCAACTCAGATGTCACACGACTTCTTACTTATGTGTTTCCTCTATGGTCACGTGATCTACTTAATTCAATAATGGGATCGCCTGTGTTTGTTCACTGGCGATCTATGTTCAAACTCAAGTGTCGACAGCGACACTTTATTCCTATATAACGCAAACTCAGTAGATATTTTATGGCTTTAAATAACCCGCAAAAGGTTGATAAGTCGTCAAAAATAAATCTACTAACCCCTAATCAGCAGGAGTCCAGTGTTAAGGGATTCTTAAACACACATGCTTATACTTAAGAACATTTTGATAATGAGACTATGCAATGTGTGTGTGTGTGTGTGTGTGTGTGTGTGTGTGTGTGTGTGTGTGTGTGTGTGTGTGTGTGTGTGTGTGTGTGTGTGTGTGTGTGTTTTAATAATGAAAATATGGAAGCGTTCCTTATCGGACAATGAAAGAGGCAAAGAAAAAGACATGAAAAGATCATTTTTGGGATGAAATAATGATACGTTTATAAGGTAATATCGATATGAAAATATGTAATAACATTTTTTCTTTGAAGTAAAAGCATTATTATTTTATATAGCAATCATTTTTCTTCTTTCAAAAGCCTACAAGAATTGCATCATTATAACCGGGGTGAGAACAAACAAATATCATATACTAGTGCTTTATTCTTCAAGTAGAGCATTTTAATTATATGCGTGGAAATATTCATGATGGAAGAGAAAAAGAAAAAGTAATGAAGAAATTGATAACTCTGTTTTTGTTGCATAAAATAAGGATACACATGAAATAACTATACGCTTACTTATGGAATCAAATCATTTTTGCAGAATAAAGCATTATTGCATTATAAAGAATTCCTTATTGCACGTGTATCATTACTTTAGGAGGCACGGTGGAGTAATGGGTAGCGGCTTGGATTGAGGAATCGGAGAGCCGAATTCCAATTACATTCACTTACGTGCTAATACCCTTGGGAAAGGTGTGAATTCTCTTCTTCTCCCTCCAGCTATGGATAGAGACTGGGTTCTATAGCCTTGGATGGCAACTCCTCTAGGAGAAGGACAACTCTGAATTCAAAACCTGCGGAGGGTCGTTTGGGGATCCTGTGGCACGTAGTGCACCAAATCTCTGTATTTGGCCCTTCAAAAAGTGTGGATTGTTCTGCACAAAACATTCAGCACTATAATCAAATCTCATATGCTGGTGTCGGGCTGTCAGTTTCCTAGGAACTGATCTGCTTGACCCTCATACGTCGAATTCGACGAGAGAGTCGAGTATCATTACTTTATACAGCAAATAAGTCAGTTATGTGCCATGTGTGATACACACTTAGGCGATCATGTACCTTTTGATACATGACTGACGAGGCAGATTTTCCCCACAGTAGGTTGCCATTTCTTTCCAAGGCTATAGAACCTGGTCTGTCTTGCTATTTACTCATGGGGGGAGAATGAAGAGCCATGATTAACAACATTTACCGGTCTGAATGTCCGAGAAATTGGCATAGAAAATATGCATCCTCCGACAGGAATCGAACCTGTATCTTATACGGAACCGTCATATAGCCTGACGTGCTTTTACCAATTTCGCCACAGAGGAGCGTTTTGGTTAGCGAGGTCGATTTTACTGTTTTTAAACCACAATTCTCCATAATTTTCTCTCATACATTCATATCTGCTCGATGCTTAAATCGATAAAAGCACGTCAGGCTATATGATGGCTCCGTATAGGATACAAGTTCGATTCCTGTCGGAGGACGCATATTTTCTATGACAATTTCTCGGACATTTAGGCCGGTAAATGTTGTTAATACTGTTTATTATAAACAGAGCATTTACTTAAATATTTATATCTTAAATAAAGAGAAAGAATGTATAAACATAAAAATGTCTTAAAATAATTGTCGGACTTTATCCATTTCATAATATATATATATATATATATATATATATATATATATATATATATATATATATAATCATTTCACCCCAAGCAAGGCAATAAATCTACTAAGATGCTGGGGTGGGTACTGAATGTGAAAAAGAATGAGAGAAAATTAGACGGAACCGGAAAATCAATCCTGTGTGTGAAAGAATATGCGAAAAAGGAAAATGTTATTAAGGAGCGAGAACAACAAAAGTACGGCCATTAAGAAGACAAAAGATAATGATTGAGATTCCATTTAAATTTTTGAGGATCAAAGTTGACTGGGTAGCAAGAATCAGAAGAGATTTCCACGAGCGAGAAGTAAGAGAGGAGAAACTGTTAGCATATAGCTTATGGTTACATCTAGCCAAATCAACTGTAAAATGATGTGACCTTGCAGCCAATCTAGTACTGGTCTTAAATTCATCAGTTCATCAAGTCCAGGTACTAAAGTGGAAAGTTCTTCAGAACAATGACATGAAAGTATTTATAGGAAAGGCACGGGGTTCATAAACAAATATACTAAAATCAGATCACTATTACAGGGGTGAGCGCGAGCATATTATTATTATTAAATTGGAAATTAAAATTTAAAGTGCTTTAATCTTCAAGTGAAAACATTTTGGCTATATTTTCTTAATCAACAACTTGCTACGACGTGCAGTTTTTGTTGTGTTGTAGCAAGCAATAAAAATGTATCAAAACAAATGGGACAGAAGTTGTTTAGAAGTAAAAACGTGAAGATGAAGAGCCATGATTAATTACGTCCTGAAGGTGCATGGCACATAAAAGGGAGAATTAGCAAAGTGAATGCGAACGTAAACTCCATGCTATTAAGTTGGATATTGACACGTAAATTGCTTTATACAAGATAGCACCATTTAGCGTCATTGCCCTATCATACCACTCACTACGATGTGCCGTTTTAGCTCTTTTATGCTAAAAATACACGCATAAAGCGGATCGTTATAATGAGTATAATTTATAAGGAAAACCTCTTTTACGACTTGTATAGCAGATGTGAAGAGTTAAACGCTTAGCTAGATTTGATTTTCCTACTCCAACGCATGTTAAACAGGTTTATTCCAACACTGAGAAGTGCAACAAACAACTTCTTTATCAGATGAGCTATGGCAACGCCTTTTTTTAAAATCAAGGCGACAATCGTGACAATGACGCAAAAACCACAGTGGTGTGCCATGAGAATATTTGCGGCTAACACACACACACTCAACCATATATATATATATATATGTGTGTGTGTGTGTGTGTGTGTGTGTGTGTGTGTCTGTGTGTGTGTCTGTGTATTATACGCCCGACGTACGCACGTCTCTGTGTGTGTGTGTGTGTGTGTGTGTGTGTGTGTGTGTGTGTGTGTGTGAGAGAGAGAGAGAAAGAAACCAGTCGCCCTCCTCACGCACAAAGAAAAGGTGACTTGGAGTATTGAACTGTCTTCTTTCTTCTCTCAAACTCAGTCCCGATTTAGACATTCACATGTCAACCAACGTTAATTTTCATTCGCCTGATATGTATAATCTTTCTATCTTTACGACATTGCTTCATGAGAATCTTTTACTCTTCGCTTCTTTATCTTTCTGATTATTTGATGATCGTCTTCTCTATCTGCCTGTCAATCATTTTATTTACTGCCATCTTTTTATCTTTTTAATTAGTGTTATTTCTTTATGCTTTTGGGCATCAAAGAATTTCCTTCTATCTTCTTCGGCTGAAAAGTTTATAAGAGGAAAGATGGAAACCAGTTCTCAAGTCAAGCTAATATAGCTTTCAATGCAGCAACATTTTCTGCAGAGACGCAATTGAAGTATTTCATTTTACAATATGATATCATCTGAATGACACGCTGAAAAATGGTATCACGCTGAAAATGGTATCTCCTCTGTATATTGGATATCTGGGAATAAGCCGATCTAATCAATATATGTGACATCATTCCTTTCTGTTGTCCATTTTTTTCTATAGTAAAGAGATCCTGCTGTCGCCTTATAGATTTTACTACTGGAGAAGGGTATCAGCAACAAAAACACAACAAAAAATTGGGTCGGTGGCAAGAAAAATCCATCTCGAGTAAAGCAATTTTGTGAGAAAGAAACAAAAAGAACCAGCACATGAACTGAATAAAAACGTTAAAGTTACTAAGCGCTGAGTGATTTTACTGGCAGCGAGACAAGGTGAAGAAAAAAAAGAGATGCGGTTGATTCATCGATGAAGAGATCTCGATAATTACAGGATTTTGGTAGAGTTCTTTTAAAATTGAAATCCTATTGTATTTTCATTTCTTTTTCTTTTTTTAACAAAACGTTTTCAATCTGAAGATGAAGATAAAAAATGGAGATGCGCTTTATTCATCGATGAACTGATCTCGATAATTTCAGAATTATGGTAGAGTTCTTTTAAAATAGAAATTCAGTTGTATTTTCATTTCTTTTTCCTTTTTCTTAACAAAAAGACTTCAATCTTAAGGTAAAGATAAAAAAAGAGATGCGGCTTATTCATCGATGAACAGATATCGATTATTTCAAAATTTTGCTAGAGTTCTTTTATAATTGAAATTCTATTACATATTCGTTTCTTTTTCTTTATTTAACAACAACACTTCAATCTTAAGGTACAGATAAAAAATAAGAGAGGCGGTTTATTCATCGATGAATAGATCTCAATAATTACAGAATTTTAGTAGAGTTCTTGAAATTCTATTGTATTTTCATTTCTTTTTCCTTATCGTTAACAAAATGACTTAAATCTTAAGCTGAAGATAAAAAAAAAAGATGCGGTTTATTCATCGATGAACAGATCTCTATAATTACAGAATTTTAGTAGAGTTCTTTTAAAATGGAAATTCTATTGTATTTTCATTTCTTTTTCCTTTTTGTAACATATAGACTTCAATCTTAAGCTGAAGATAAAAAAGAGATGTGGCTTATTTATCGATGAACAGATCTCGATAATTACAGAATTTTGGTAGAGTTCTTTTAAAATTGAAATTCTATTGTATTTTCATTTCTTCTTCTTCTTTTTAACAAAAAGACTTCAATCTTAAGGTAAATATAAAAAAGAGATGCGGTTTATTCATCGATGAACAGATCTCGATAATTTCAGAATTTTGCTAGAGTTCTTTTAAAATTGAAATTCTATTGTATTTTCATTTCTTTTTCCATTTTCTTTAAAAAAAAATATTTCAATCTTAAGGTAAAGATAAAAAAAGAGATTTCGTTTAATCATCGATGACCAGATCCCGATAATTTCAGAATTTCGGTAGAGTTCTTTTAAAATTGAAATTCTATTGTATTTTCATTTCTTTTTCCTGTTTTTTTTTTAGTTTCAATCTTAAGCTGAAGATAAAAAAAGAGTTGCTGTTTATTCAACGATGAACAGATCTCGATAATTTCAGAATTTTGCTAGAGTTCTTTTAAAATTGTGATTCTACTATATTTTCATTTCTTTCCGTTTTTTAAACAAACAGACTTCAGACTTAAGCTGGAGATAAAAAAAGAGATGCGGTTTATTCACCGATGAACAGATCTCAAAATTTTCTGAATTTAGCTAGAGTTCTTTTAACATACAAATTCTATTGTATTTTGATTTCCTTTTCGTTTTTTTCAACAAAAAGACTTCAATCTTAAGTTGAAGATAAAAAAAGAGATGCGGTTTATTCATCGATGAAAAGATCACAATAATTACAGAATTTTGGTAGAGTTCTTTTAGAATAGAAATTCTATTATATTTTCATTTCTTTTTTCGTTTTTAACAAAAAAAACTTAAATATTAATGTAAAGATAAAGAAAGATGTGGTTTATTCATCAACGAACAGATCTCGATACTTACAGAAATTTAGTAGAATTCTTTTAAAATTGAAATTCTATTGTATTTTCATTTTTTTTACATTTTTTCAACAAAAAGACGTCAATATTAAGGTAAAGATAAAAAAGAGATGCGATTTATTCATCGATTAAGAGATCTCGATAATTTTAAAATTTTGCTAGAGTTCTTTTAAAATTGAAATTCTATTGAATTTTCATTTCTTTTTCCTTTTTTAACAAAGAGACTTCAAACTTAACCTGAAGATAAAAAAGAGATGTGGCTTATTCATCGATGAACAAATCTCGATATTACAGAATTTTGGTAGAGTTCTTTTAAAAATTGAAAAATCTATTGTATTTTCATTTCTTTTTCTTTCTTTTTTACCAAAAAGACTTCAAGTTTAAGCTTAAGATAAGAAAAAGATGCGGTTTATTCTTCGATTAACAGATCTCGATAATGACAGAATTTTGCTAGAGTTATTTTAAAATTGAAATTCTATTACATTTTCATTTCTTCTTTCTTTTTTTCAACAAAAAACTTCAATCTTAAGGTAAAGATAAAAAAAGAGAAGCGGTTAATTCATCGAACAAATCTCGATAATTTCAGAATTTTGGTAGTGTTCATTTAAAATTGAAATTCTTTTTCACTTTTTTGAACAAAAAGACTTCAATCCTAAGCTGAAGATAAAAAAAAGATTGATCAACAGATCTCGATAATTTCAGAATATCGTTAGCGTTCTTTTAAAATTGAAATTCTATTGTATTTTCATTTCTTTTTCCTTTTTCTGAACAAAAAGACTTCAATCTTAGAACAACCTTTTGCAAACTTCATGTTTGTGTAACAATGGGTGTTTAAGTTTTGCAACGAAGTTAATTTAATTATAGACCGAAATTTTCTGTATTTAATCGACACGAGAAAACAAAATTTATTAGAAAATACTTTGTGCTAGTTGAAAAATGAATGAACAGAAAAATTTAACGTATACAAAATGTATGTATGCGTTCAATACAAAAGGATATATATACCCAAAGAATACTGAACTTTCTGAACTACCATTTCCCGCCATATACTCTTTGTCAAGCAGAGTTTTCGATAATATGCAACATGATAAAGAAATAAAAAATACGTCTGCACATAGTCAAAACGAAATCTACATATTGACAGTTTATTTGTCAAAAACATATCTACTCTTGTCATTAGTTTTCTTGCTCTTTATTAATTAGTATTAACGTTTCATTAAAGAATATATATCGTGTAATCCTTCTTCTATGTGCCGTGTCCCATCTGGGCGTGGGTGATCATGGCTCTCCACACCTTCCTATCCTTTGTAGCTCTTAGTAAGTTTTGTCTTTTAACCATTCCTCCCACTCCCTGTTCTGTCATCCATTTACACAAGCTCGTTATGTAGTTTACTTGTTCGAAACCTTTTGCCTTCTATATGTGCTGAGAGTGTCAAATTCTCCAAGCCCTCTTTCCTCATTATGTGTCAATTCTCTTTCCGATTGTAAGTATAAACCTCCTTCTTGTTTCCATTTTTTCTTAACACATCCTCATTACTCACACGTCTATGGTATTCCCAATATCCCTCTTCCAAACCACATTTCGGTAAATGAATACTGAATGTTTCCTTATAAAGAAATGGCTAATATTACCTTTCTATTAACATGCAGTACAAAAGGAGATATGTACCCAAAAGATTCTGAATATTCTACTCATATTTCCTGTTATATGCCCTTCGCCAGGCAGGGCTTTTGACAATATGCAACATGAAAAGCAAATAATGTGCACGTTTGCACAAAGCCCCAGACTTGCGGTTTGTACTGTCAAAAACAATCCGCACATTTAGAGTTTAGTTGCCAAAACATATCCATCTCTCTCGTTAGATTTAATGCTAACTCGCTTTTAATTTGTGTCTCAAATTCTAAGTATCAGCAGCTCATTAATGTATATATGTATTAGAATATATTGATGAATTAGCGTATTGACTTCATTGCATTAAGAAATCAATAGACTGGGTTCATCTGATTTTTATTTTAGTTTTTATTTATTTATGGACTTCGGGAAATCAGCGTCATAGGCACAGAATTTTGAGATAATAGAGTAAAATAGTTTGAAACCCAGACTCAGAGCCTCAACCAAACCTAAACCCGGCCTTCCACACATAAAGCAGCTAATTGTTTCATCGATTTCTTTTATGTGCCGTGTCCATTTAGGGCATTGGACGATCATGACTCTACACAGTTTCCCGTCCTTTAACTCTTTACCATCCATCCTTGACTCCGCTCTGCCATCCATTCGCACAAAAATCATTAGGTAGGTTATTCGCTGTCTCCCTCTACCTCTCCTTTCCCCTAATATTTTCGGTTAGTATTAAGTTATCCAAATTCCAACAGTCTCTTTCTGACTTTCTTTAAAAACTTCTTCGTTGCTCTCATGTTAATTCTTTAGCATTCTCAGCATCCTTCTGTAGAAACACACCTTGACACTTTGAGTTTATTCTAAATCTGTAAGGAAATTGTCCAGCATTCACTGCTATATAGGATGATGAATATGATATAACAGTTCAGCACTCTTCCTTGCGTCTAACAACATTTTCTTATATCTTAATTCTTTCCTTAGTTTCTGTAAAACATCTTTCGTTATCCAGATGCGTTATTAGATTTGTGTGCCACATTTTTCATCGACTCTGGCATGCAAAAATATTATGCAAAGCATGAAATGATTATGCACCTTTATTTTATTAAAAATTTAAGAGTGTTAAACAGTATATTTTCATCAGTCGTATTTTTGGACCTTGAGGATTGGAAAATAAGTTGTTTCCGTGAAACTGAAGTAATACCTCTTTGAGCAGCTTGAAACTGAAAAAATTTCATGCAAAGCTATTGGGCCAATGAAAAATCTGATATAAATTCACGATAATATTCAAATAGCCTAGTGGATTAAAGCATTGGTTTGATGAGTTCAATCTCTGGGCAAGGCAGTGTCTACTTGAGTAAGATATCATTGATATCATTGAAAATGGGTAGTAAAATGAAACCTATCCTCGTAGATGAAATAAAGAGTTCAACTCAGAATACCTTGTAGGTTACCCAGATCGATATACACCTGATGAAGGCCGGAGGGCACAACGGTTGAAATGTGATAGCAACAACAACGATAAAAGCGTTAGTCGGAATGTTAACAGTGTAAATAGAAACAAAAAATGTTAGCAGTAGGATAATAGATCTAAAAATATTCATTTTATGAGGGGATTAGATAAAAAAAATATATACTCCCTCTGTTCCGAAATAGTTGTTCCATAGCCGGAAATCTCATGTGGAATATACTAATTCTTAGTCGAATTGTTTGTCGTTTACATTAACAGGTTAGCATTGATGTTTCTCAAGTATTTATATTAGCTTATTCAGGTAGAATAATTTGAAGCGCAAATTATATCACTTTTTAACCACATTAAAATTGTATTTTTTTTTCAGACCACCCGCTGGCAAGAGATTATGATGTGAGAAGAGAAGCCAGTTGGCAGAAATGCTACACGAAATTGCAAGAAGCACGAATTGACAAATAATGAATGTAGTGCTGTGTTGCAAGCACTGCTGGAAAAATCCACAGATCGTGTCCTGAAGCGTGGTGCAATAAAACAGGTTGCAGATGAATTAAACGTAGCTGCAGAACGTCTGGGTTTGCAAATTGAATTAGTTTCCAGCCTCCAAATAGTCTGATCTCAATGTCCTTGATCTGGATTATTTTAATGCAATTCAATCAATTCAGCACCAGCAAGCTCCAAATAATGTTGACCAGCTCATTGAAGCAGTGGAAGAAAGCTTCAATAAACTTCAGAAGTCGAAGCTTAACAATTCTTTTCTAAGTTTGCAGTTAGCAATGGAACAAGTTATTTTAGTTGACGGCGATAACAACTATAAACTCCGGCACATGTCTAATGAGAAGCTTGAAAGAGAAGGAAAACTTGAAGTATCCATTTCTATTTCTGACGAGTTGCAACAAAAACTGCTTTTGTTAAAGTAAACCTTCCCAGTTATTTTTGTTATTAATTTAACTGTTTATGTATATCAGTTTCGATATATTTCACTTATTTATATGACAATTCACTAATATTACTCATTTACTGTTGAGTATGGGAATAAATGATATTTTTTGTTCTTTTTTGTGTTTTTTATCTACTGGAACAATTATTTTGGAACAACATGAAAAAATTTTTGGTACAACTATTTCGGAACGGAGGAAGTAATTTTTATTGATTTATTGATTCATTCATTTTCTACGGCTTATCAACCCTTTTCAGGTTATTTAAAGCCAGAAAAGTATTTTTTTTATATTTTGCATTTTCTTTTTTTTTGTGGGGGCGGGATAATAATGATTTAGTAATACAAGTCTTACTAATTAAACTATAACTGGGAAGAGAAGAGGTGGATTTATATCTTTGCCAATGGTATTTCCGTGTAAGTGAATATAACAAACCCATTGGAACTCTGCTCTCCGATTAACAATTCCAAGACATTATTCATTACACCACCCGCACATCCAAGCTTACAGTACTTGGTATTCTCTATAATATTTAAAATTTAACATCTGAGTGTGCCCACACCGACTTTTAACATTTGATTTAACACCCCAGCTTTTTATATTATACCCTGATTAACTCTTTCAGCCTTAACATTGATTCTCTGAGACTGTGACATTCCAGTTGAAAAGACAAAAGTGTACAACACTACTACTAAAGCCCGGCGCCTACAATAAAAACATGTAAAGGAATGAAGAAAAAATGCATCAAACTTTGCATCAAACTTTGCATTAAAATACAAAGAATTCAATAATCAAAAAATATACGGATTTAAGGAAATTCTCAAAATTTCACAAAATAATAGAAGAGGAGCTATCATTGATCCATAAGGAAGCTTGTTTTCTGTTTATATTGAGTAACTTGTTTCTCATTCACACGCATGCATAATATTACCAGATTGTACTGTAAATAGCGAACTTGACTGCATTTTGAATTTACTTTTTTGCATTATGGTGGAGTAAAGGATAGCGGCTCGGATTGAGGAATCGGAGAGCCGAGTTCGAATTCCAGGCAGATCCATTACATCGACTTACGTGCTAATATCCTTGAGAAACGTATGAATCCTCTTCTTCTCCCCCCAGCTATGGTTAAATAGCAGGACAGGCTGGGTTCTATAGCCTTAAATGGCATCTGGTCTACCGCAGAAAGAAATGGCAACCTACTGCGAGAAAAAAACCTACCTCGTCAGTCGTGTATCGAAAGATACATGATCGCCTAAGCGTGTATCACGCATGGCACATAACTGACTGACTGAGTCCAATTTAGCCCAGGTTAGTTTTAAGACGGCACAGGTTCGATCTCTGCCAGGGAATACATTTTCTTTACTAAGATTTCTCGAATGCACAAGTCAATAGACGAAATACACACTGTTTAATAAATAAAAATGCGGCCTCCATTTCAAATAGGAAACGTTCACTACAATAATTTCGAACTATCTAGACAAAAAATACACAAACACGGTAAAAGTATTTACGTTTTTGCCTGAGTCAAATGAACAAAATAATGTTTTTAAGTTTTAATAAAATAACTTAAAAGCAAAAAAGCAGTTTATGCTTTGGGTGTTGGTTGATTGCAGACATTTGTGGCTTTAATGATAAGACAAGTACATTAAAAATAAGGAGAAAAAGGATTAAAATGTTTGACTTAGTCATTTAATGACAAAAGAAAAGAAGAAGCGAATGCTGAGAATAACACAAAGAGGACTTAAAAGTATTTATAAAATTCGGAACGGAGGTCTAGTAGCGGGATGACAAGAATGACGAATTTTGCGAGTGCACAATTTAAACGTAAAAGATGATTCACTGTTTCCAAATAAGTTTTATTCGCTCTTTCTCTCAATTTTTTTTTCTTTTGAAAGGGCGGAGGAAAAGAAAATCAGACAAGTTATTATTATGAGTTCGTAAGGCAGCGAACAGTTGAAAGAATGTATCTTTAGGAACACATCTGGATATTTGGTCTCCGATTTTTGGTTATCGTCCTCCTCCTTTTTCAATTTACAATGACACATCAGAGCTCATCGCAAAAGGACCACGCCTCGCACGGTGCAGTATCGTGGATTCTGAACACTGATGGCATTTTTTTTTTTTTTGGTTTGAATGTTTCTATTCTCTCTTTATCACGGTTACATGAACGATATCCATGATCCGAGACCTTTTTAATTCCCCGTCCTTCAAATGTCCTCGGATAATTTGCCGTAATTTTCGGCAGTCATTGGTGACCGCCCCTACACAAATACGTTTTCAGTGATATCATAATGATAGCACGTCCTTCTGGAACTTTGCCAAGGACGATTCCCAAACGGGAGTTTCCCACTTTCGACCCTGACATATAAACTAGGCTCAGAGAAATTTGTGAGAAAATTATTCACGAAGAAAAAAGTCTGAAAATGAAAAAAAGAAATTGACTTCTGTGATATTACTTCAATAGATTTTTCTCGAGGTATTTTCTTTTAATTATTTCTACAAGAATTAATTTAAAGCAACTATTATTGTATTAGATGTTTTGTTCCATCTTATTAGTTGCTTTTTATCCCAACACTCTGGGACAATACACAAATATATCACTAGTTTTACCGTTGATTTTTACATGTGTCGAAAAAGTCTTCATTATTAATATTATTTTAATGTCTTTCTCTATGGAGGTATGGCGGAGTAATGGATTGCGGCTCGGATTGAAGAATCGGAGAGATGAGTTCGAATTACAGTCGAGTTCATTACATTCACTTGCCTTGGAAAAGGTATGAATCAATCACTCTATTCCTCAGCAATGGGTAAATATAAAGATAGACTGGGTTTTATAACCGTGGATGGCAGCCGGTCTAGGAGTAGCAAAACCTCTAAATTCAAAACCTCCAATTAACGGTAAATAGTCGGACAGTCTGGACTCGGTAGCCATGGTTGGTAACCAAACTAGGAGAACGACAACTCTAAATTCAAAACCGGATTCCCTAAGACAGTCCGATGTCATGTGCGATGGTACCAAGCCGTATTGGCCTCTACCTTTCCCTTGAACAACATTGATTGAAAGGAGAGATGTGCTACATGGGCAACTGCCGATCTCTCATTAAAAAAAAACCTGCCCAGGCGCAGATCCAGGTCTCTCGAAATCGGCTGATGCTAATAATAATTATAATGTTTTTCTCCCTCTGATGCTTTTGCACATTGGGTCGATAGAATCTTCATTGCCACTATTATTTTATTACTACTTTTTAACAGCATTATTTATTAACATTATTAAATATCCCAACATTGTGTGTTGATGCATTCTTCAGTATTAATATTATTTCATTACTATTTGTTCTCCATCTCATTATTGTCATTTTATCACGGGTTTATGGGTTGCTAAACTCATCAATACATGTATTAATTATCTTTGTTCTTGTGCCAGACTTTGCTACTGTTAGTCATATCCAGGTTGCTAAGAAATTAGATACCTAAGTACATTAATAAGTCAGATTCTGAACGAAAGCATTTATTTTATACAATGCATATTTGTTTTTCAATATAATCTCCTTCCTTATCAAGGCACTTAATGCAGTGGTGATGGCTAATCATATTAGTATATTAGAAATTATATATCATATTTCATATCAAAATTCAGCTAATAACCATGTATCAGTATAAGGATTGATTGGTTCAACCATATTTGAACCTTTGAATAATTTAAGACTTTGTAAAGTTTCGTAAAAAAAAAACTTTCATCCAAAATATAAAATCTGTGTTTCCTCGATTTATTTATTAAATACGATGAACAAATGATACTGAAAAAAAAAACATGTACAAAAGAAGTTAATTTTTTCGTTAAAAACTGAAATTCCTGGCATATACGTGGGATATTCCAGAAGTGAGACGTTTTAGGAGAGACAGTTCTACCTGCCCTAGATATATATTTTAGTATATAATTACTATACGTCTAATAAGCTGGCCTGCCAACTTTTGTTATTCGAGTATGAAGCAGACGGCTGCATCAGCTCTTTGAACACACCCAACTAAAAACTGCTTATCACAACTGATTTTGCTTTATTGCGGGAGGGACGTGAAAACAATTTGGAAGCTCGTTATGCAATAAAATTTTGTGTTGACAAAGATGGGGATGAAAAATGTCCCTTACCGTCTCTACAGTCCAGAAATTGCTCCTTATGACTTTTGGTTGTTCCTCAAGGTGAGGGAGAACCCCAGGGACAGTCGCTTTGAAGTCAGAGAATCCTACCGAGTTTCTCCTGAATGATTTTTCAAAATTTCTGGAATGCACCTCGTAATGTCTGATGACAAGTGAAAAAAAAAGTAACTTAATATTAAAACTCTGACATTTTCAGTATCAGTGCAAGAATTAACAAATGTCTAATTCTAGAGATTCCGACGCCCAAGACAGAGGTTTTTCCATTCTATTAGAAGAGTGGCTCAGGGTTAATTCCGAGCGCCTGAAACGTCCCTAAAGAAGAAAGAGAAGTCTTACTAATTAACACATAGTTGTGGGGAGAATATGGTATTTGCGTGTAAGTGAATATAAGGAATCCGATTGGAATTGGAACTCGACTCTCCGATTTCCAATTTCGAGCCATTATCCATTACATCTCACGTACGTCCAAGCTAACAGCACCTTGTATTCCGAAGCTGTCACTCATAAATGTACTGACTAGCCCCAACGTTGCTTAACTTTGGTGATCTTATGAGAACTGGTGATATGGCCGAAAGCCTTATGTATTTGAGATATTGGGTTAATCAAATACTTTTCTATGGCCTATATTTTTCGCTTTTATTTATAAATAAAAATTTATCTTACACTGAATTTGTTCGCCTAATAAAAGCTGACATTCTCGGAATAAGTCAGAGCTAATATATTTTTACAATAGTAGGTAAGTTGAATCTTACTTTATATGGTAAGCGTAATCAGCATTCATTGACCCAACAGGCAATGATACTCTTGGTTGAAATTTATAAAATCATTCTAATAAAACAATTGTCAGGAAAATACGATTCTCAAGTCCACTGTTATAGCGCTTTCCAATATTAATATAGTCATTCTGCCTAATGTTTCTTTTGAAGTAGCGTTGATTATGCCATTAATTTTCCCTTCGTGCTATATGTTCTATCCATTTTAGCTGTTGATTTTGAAATTCCTCAACTGATGTAGTTTTTTTTTATTTGGAACGGTTTTTATTCGTGATTCAGTAGCAACAGTCAACGAGGTTTGAAGAAGAATGGTTCACACTAAGAAAATCTACGAAAATTCCCAATCAAAAACTGTGCAAGAAGATGAAATTTAGGCATTTTATCTACAGTATTGATCGGCAGCAACTTATTCGAAGATTGGAAAAATACAATAAAAATTGTGGGCTGAATTCAATAAAACTTTCAGGAAATTTATACTGAAGTGCTACTGGATGTTTGAAAACACATTTTATGTGCAAAGAAAATTAAGTGGGGAGATTCAAGCAGGTCTGTCTAAGTGAATTAACATCACTTGAATTAGAGATAGAAAAATTAATTGAATTAAAGTTCAGGAAAATCTCTGTGGTCAGTGAGTCGTGAGATGAGAATTTAAAACTGAAGCATCCATCGCATTTTGAAGTGCTATCATCGAAACAGTTACCTTTCAAAAATAGTTCATGCTTTCAGTGACGATAATTCAGAACAAAGAGTTTTGCGATCCATTCCTGACAAGATATATAGAAGATGCACACTTTCTAATAAGAATTGTTTGAAGAAAGAAAGCTACATTTAAATTAAATGACTCGATTAACAGAAATAACTGCATCTACTGAGAATCCGCATATTATAGAGGAACATCATGTTAATTTACCAGGAGTTACACTGTGGTGCGTGCTGCTTATAATCAAAGAGGTTTGTCGCAGTTAGCTCATCCTCAGTTCCTTAATCCTTCAACAGGGGTCTCTCTCCCCTGGCTATAAATACTGGCTGACCCTTCGTCTCTCTCTCTCTCTCTCTCTCTCTCTCTCTTTTCCGCCTCAGGCCTTGGGCCGCCACCTCGCGTGGAGATGAGGTAAAATCTCTCTTTTTCCACTTAGGCCAATATGTGACCTCTCACAGATACAGCGTTTCCCAAATTCTGGGAACACGCTAAAAACAATACACGTACGTACGAACACCCACAACACACACATAATTTCTCCATACAAACACTATGTAACTGTTCGTGTCTTTGTGTAACTTGTTATTAATATATATTTGTCTACCCATATATATCGGTCTTGTTTGTTTTATTTGTCTTCTTTGGACTTAATGTCCAACATTCTCATGTAGCTGGACCGGCTAGCAGGAAATTTTAACCTTCTGATATCTCTTTACATCTTCACCCACACGGTCCGCTACAGGTTAATCAGGTCATTCTATTTTTTTAGAATGAATGACGAAACTAAAAAAATTATTAGTGACGTGTTTCACGCTGAGAAAGAACTTCTTCAGAATAATAACCATTCTCTTGATGGAATCAGTCTCAGATAGAAAGATGGGGACAGAAGATAAATTCAAATAACGCTGATTACAGTTGTCATCGAAACGTTAAAGCGTTAAGTTTCAATTTTGACGTCTAATGTGTTGCTGTTTAATGTAGCCCGCCATATGCAGCCTTTAATGTTGTTGTTTTTTTTACTTTTATTTTTATCGCTATTGTTTTTTTAAATATCCCACATTGTATTAACATAGGTACCTCTACGATATCGCTAAAAAAATGGCATAAGCATGATTAAAAAGACGCCAAACTTGACGAAAACAAAATTTTATCTTTTAAATGCTTATATTATGTGGAAGAGGAAAGAACAAAGTTTTTTTTCATTATTTTTCAAAAATTTTTCCTTCTTTTTAGAATATTCTAAATTTTGATTAAAAAACTTTGTTTATCTTTGTGTCACGGTCACCAGTGAAATAACATATACAATTTTTATCACTTTTTTTTTGTATGACACACATTATTTTTGGAAATCTTGCAAAAATGAAAATAATTGTCGGATCTTAATGAAACTTTCAGAAAGTATTCACAGATGATCGAAATTATTATAAATATGTTTTTTTTTATTATAGTCATGGCAGAAATATTTTTTTTATATTTATTATCCCCCCACCATAACTAATTTTATGAAAACTCTAGAAATTCGCTCGCATCGGATTTAGTTATTACAATAGTTAAAAGCACAAGGCTTTGAAGAATGCAAATCACGTTTTGTTTTTTTTGTAATAACTCCACTTGTACCTGAAAAATAGCTTTGAACTGTAATATACAAAACTCAATAAAACAAATATATTATTTAATTTCAAATGCTTTTATTTGCTTTTAGTTGTTTGTATTAATATGGACAATATTTTCTGAAAGCAAAAAATTTTTCCGATGAATAATAAATTTTTTATTCAGTTATTTCTTAATTATTTAACTATAATACATTTTTTACATTAAGTTGGTAAAATATTTTAAAATTACTTACAAGCCGCGTCGGATTTTCTAAATGCCCTTATGATATAGATCTTGCTTTAGTGCTTTATAAATTGTATCGTTTTGACTACTCCGAACTCCACACGTACTTAAAAAATGTAATTTTGTCTTAAAAAAAAAAGTTAAAACGGTTGTTATTAAAATGTATGAGAGGTAACAAAAGTATAAAAGGTCATGTGACTTGAGTTTAAATGGCGTTAAAAATTCTTAGCGAGACAAATGTTGTGCATTTTGAATTAGCGGTTTTTACTCATTACAAAAATTTGAACATCATCCTAAGCCATTTTCACCATCAACATTACTACATTTTTAAAAATACCATTTATTTCATTTATCATTTTACATATTTCATTGCAATTTCAATGTTTTGAAGTTGTTTTACAGCTTTCACTTTTTTTCTTTCAGTGAGCCGTCTGTCAATTTTTCAATTACGATTCATTTTCATACTGTACCATTTGATTTATTTTTAATTTTTTTATATAGCTACTTTTTCAATATATTTCTTGAATTTGTGAAATTCTTTTTATAGATTTTTTAATTCATGTATATTTTTTTTTGTTATGAAATAAGAAAGATAACATATCCAACCGAGCACTGAAATTTGGCGCACTCAGATATTTTTCGATAATTTTTTTTTTCTTTTTCGTTTTTTATATTTTTTGATTTAGTTTTAATAGTCTTCATTGAGATTTTAATTCATTTCATTTACATATTTTTCATATAAATAAGAAAAAGAAAAGAAAATTACCTAGCAATAGCTGATATTATTTAATTTTTGTCATCATTTATTTATCAAAATACTATATAAATTTACAATTTTTTTTTTTTTTTTTGCTCCTTATTAGTTTGTTTCATTTCTAGACATAAAGAACAACATATAACTATCTCGGTGATCATTGTGAATTCAAACAAACTATCCAGTATTGCCTCCGAGTCCTTGGTACATTCTGTCTACAGCTCATAAAAATTCATTGTCATCACCCTGCTCAAAATGTGTTAAAAAACAAAAATACATCAAGCCATTTCTCAAACTTAAATTATAAAAAGAAAAAAAGAAAAAATTGGGTTTTTTTACAAGGTGGTGACAACTTGTTATTGTTGGCTGGCTGGCCCTTGACCCAGCAATGTCGAAGTCATTTTTGGGGGCTTAATTTCAACACTGTTTTCCTCAATGCTGATTTCAAATAAAAAACATGCAAAAAAAAAAAAAAACTGGTTTCTAATGTTCAGATATAGTAATTTTAACTATTTTTTTTTCATATTTTATGCCCAGAAAAAAATTTTTATAATCATTTTCATTTCACCAACCAATTTCACTCAGAAATGAAAGAGCATTCTTTGCTTTCAGGAAATACTTAGTTTCATGGAGTGCAGATCAAAAGTTTCCTTGATATTTTGTTCAGATGATGACATAAGTTATTTTTCAATATTTATTTCAGGGCAAATAGGCTGCAGAGTGTAACAAAATAACTATTGATAAGTTTGTGATGATTTTTACTTAGGATAGAAATGTTTTACCAAGCAGATATGTATTGACTTTAGGAGGCTACCGTGACGTCATTTACGTCCTTCCGTATGATCATTCGGATCTCACGTTAGCTGACGATATGTGATGACAACACATCACTCATTGCCTGTCAATAGCGAAAGATGTTAAGATCGCCTCCCTTTATTTTAAACCACATTTCTTTTCGAAGAAAGTAAGTAAAAGTTTCCTTAGAAATATATTAAATAATCTTTAAATTAGATAATTTTCGTTAAAAAAATTTTGAACAACCTATAATTTATTTTTAAAAGAAATTTAAACTCGGATTTTAACTTAGTTTAAAAAATTTTTAAAATATGGCTGATATCGATTTTTTTTCGATAATTTTGCTGAAAAAAAAAAACAAGATTTTTAACTAAAATTTCGGACATGCTAAGAATGAGTAAAAAAAATTTAAAAATACTCAAAAAATATTTCGGTATTTCTTCTTAATAATGATATATATCCTTAAGCAGATAAAAAATTTTTTCGTCAAATTTAAGGCCTTTCTTGTCAAGCTATACTGATTTGTTTACATTTCGTGGAGGTACCTATATTAACAGTAATTTTGGGAGGAAAGAAGATATACTGTATGAATCTGGACGTAAACATGGGCGCAAATGAGTATGTCACAATGTTGATGCCTATCTTCTTTAAGGTCAGACGTATTAGGAACCTATGTGGAAATAGTTAAATCACAAAAATGCGTTATCCTAGTTTGGATTCCAAGTCATGTTTGCATACAGGGCAATGAAATAGCAGACGAACTAGCGAAAGACGCCATGACAACAAGCAACATAAAGATACACCATACAGATTTAGGAAACAAATTAAAAGAACATAGCAAAAGAAAATGACAATATGGGTCTCAAAACCTATCAAAATATACGCAGAGATCCGAAGGTGCGTTGAAATAGCAAAGAATCTTTCCCGGGGGGCCAAGAAAAAGAATTAAAAATGAGATAGGAAACGTTCGTAATAAACAAAGAAAAGAATGTTGAACAGCGATGTAATCTTCTGGACATTTTTATCGCAGATAAAGACAAGGCAACAGAGATATGGTTCTACGCATGGATACTGAGAATATTATAGGCGGAACATATGAGCAATGAAGACGTTTTAAGGTAAATGGGAACGACGACAACATTTGAACATATAATCAGAAAGAGACGTTTGAATTTTATTGGTCGCGTAATGACGGAGGGAGATTTGGAGAATTTAACATTCATAGGACGTCAACAGAACATTTGGAAAGCAGAGTGGAACAGTGAATAGTCTATCTCACGAGCTGGGCAGATTTTGACTTTTAGTAGGGATTCCCGGCCTTTAAATTGTGGACGGGCGAATAAAAATGTTTTATGCTAATGCATTTATGTGAATTCTAACACTGTGTTTGGGGTAACAGTGACTGGTTCACAGATTCGAAAAAATCATAAATAAAAATGAACAATTCCCTTTTTTATGATTGACATAAAATATTTTTCTTTATCAAAATGTACGGCGAACAGTAAAATAATAATCTATGAGGATAGAGTAAGCGTCGAACAATTTTCCAGCGCTTGATAAATAACTCAAGCGTTGGAAATTAGTTCGTCGCATGGTTTATCTTGTAAGAATTATCACACTAAAATTATTTTGCATCAGTTTCATGGGTTGGGATTAGCAAATGGTTTTCGGTGGGAAGCATGTCTCCTAGCCCTCACCCCTCCCTTGACGACTAGCCTGATAACATGTAAATGGATGGCAGAGCATGGTGTGGTGGTAGTGAAAAGGAGATAAACGCCTGTCTTGCTATTTAACCCATAGCTGGAGAAGTAGAGATAGATTCATATCTTTCCCTGTTGATATTTGTGCGAATTTGTAACGTTTTCGGTCGGAATTTGAACTCGATTCTAATTATCGCGCCGATAATCGCTACGCTATTCGACCTTAGCCATAACCCCCTCTCGAAATCGAGGTTTTGTACAATATTTTAGGAACTAGTGTCATTTGTCTGGGATCAAGAATTGGAATGAAGTTATTTTCTAAGGAAATAATTCATTTCTACTTAAAATCTGACTTCATATCTTACTAATATAAATGTTATATTTAGTGGATGAATGTGTTTGAGTAGATATCATTGTTTTTTTAAACATTGTAAGTCAACGGCTATCGGCTTGAGCATTCGAGAGTCTTAAGAATCAAAATGGTTTGAATCCAAGTCTTCCATATACTGTGAAAACTACCTTTGAGTGTTTTTTAGATCGCTAAGCCACGAAAGATTTTACAATAAAACAAGTCCCAATTACCCACCTTAACAAATACACATCCCTCTTTGGAATATTTCAAAGTCAATATCTTCTAGCTCCATTTTCTTATTCGAAACGTAAAGTATTTTCTAAAGAATAAATGGATTTTTATCCGACATTATTTCTTATTATATAAAAAGTAAATCTATTCTTCTGGAGCACTGTTTTAAGAGAAATGTTTTATTAATTTCAATCGACAATGACACTAACTGTTCAATCAATGATTGATGAATGTTTACGCATAAGGAAACAGCTTATCTCACCACTTCTATTAAATAGCATAATTCAACATCTACTGACCTGGATATTCGAAAGACTTAATAAAGGAAAGGAAAGAAAAGAAAAGACTTTATTACGACTCTCGACGTTGAATTACACTGTCTAAATAATACAGAGATGTATACTCGTACACGTGTATTCACTAAATATAATACCTATATTAAGAAATTAGAACTGAGTCCCTCTTGAGTGATATGCAAATAACTATGTTCATGGTTTCTGCTATTATCTCTAAACTGGATCCTCACAAAACATGTGGACTTGATGGTATCCCTGCAATAGTCCTTAAGAAATGTGTTCCTGGGCTGGCTCCTGTTCTCTCTAAACTGTACGATACATGTCTTGCTGTTTCTTCCTTTCCTGCTTGTGAGAAATCCTATTCTGTGGTTCCAGTCTTTAAGAACACAGGCGAACCGTTTGATCCTTCTATCGGTCTATTAACCTTCTACCGCTTTTTGGCAAAATACTAGAGGCTCTAATCAACTATGAACTAGTTAAGCAGCCCACCGCGCAAGGCCTTCTTTCAGATAAGCAATACGGCTTTTTAGATCAACCTATGATATATTAACGATTACTTCTGAAAACAATAACAAAGTTTTAGATAAGAATGGTAAAGCTCGAGTTGTTGCTTTGAATATCCCGAAGACATTTGACAAGGTTTAGTATACTGGTCTTCTTCACAAAATGAAAGGTTATGATATTTCTGAAAAATTTGTGAACTGATTCAACCTTTGATATCAAATCGTGAAATGAAATTTGTCTTGAATGGTCATTTTTGAATTAATGCAAGTGTTCCACGGGGCTCCATCCTTGGACCAACGTTGTTCCCTATTTTCATAAACGACCTTCCCGACGACATCAGTTCTCAATTCGCTATCCCTACTCTGATGACACAACTATTTAATCCTGTCTTAATAATAAGTATGTTTACTTCGGTAAAGTCAAATTGATAGCTGATCTAAAATATGATGTACAATCTGTTGTTAACTGGGACAAGGAGTGGCTTGTTAATTAGGAGCAATCCAAAACGAAATTACTTTCGTTTAATCCTCTGAGAGAACCCTTTTTAACTTCCATCAGCATAGCGCCTTCTCAGACTAATGTTTTCCGCTCACATGAAGTGGAAAGATTATATTAAAACTATTGCTAGGTCTGATGCTATGAAAGTTGATTCTCTACGTCATACTATAGTATTTTTTAGCTAGAATCTATCTTTCATATATGTCTACTATTCGTCCTTTCTACTCCCACATCTGGTTTAGTGCTCTTGCTATATATTTAGAGGTTCTTGATAAAATCCAAAAAAGAATCTGCAACGTTATTGGTCCTGACCTGGAATATCGGCTTCAGTCATATTCCTACCGCTGTAATGAAGCTTCTCTATGCCTTTTCTATAAATAAGTATATAGTAATTGTTCTGATTAACTTTTTGTAAATATTTATTGGGGTTTAAATTTTTAAATTGTTATTTTATTCCCCTCCCCCACAGACAATGAATTGTACATATGAGGATAAGTTAAGACTTTAATAGAGACGATGAGGTATTATGGTGGATGTATTATGAAAGGTAAGTAAGAATGTGTTATTTTAGTGTTAGGAATTTTGTGGTGTGTTTGCGTCAGTATTTGTGGCTAGCTAAGTTTAATGTTAAGACAGATGAAGACCGTCCTTTTTCTCATTCCCCCTTTTGGCCGTGTGCCACATTTTGTATCATTATACAAATAAATATCACTTTCCTCTATGGCACCAAGACTTTATGAATTTAAATGCAGTACTAGATTGGCGGTAAGGTCTCATCGTTTTACAGTTGAAATTGCTAGATTTAACCGTAAGTTCTATGTAATAGTTTCTTCTCTCGCACTTCTCGCTTATGGAACTCTCTTCCGGTTTCTTGCTTTTCGGCCGAGTTTGATCTTCAAAAATTTAAATCCAATGTCAATCGTTATCTTCTGTCTTCTTGATTTTTGTTCTTTTATTGTTCTCTCTTCTTAATAATGTTTTTCTTCATGTTATCTAACCCCCAGTAACTCCTTCATCTTCATGATTTTATTGCCTTATTTGAGGTGAAATAATGAAAAAAAAAGAAATCATATTCCAGGCTCTTGTCTACAGATATTTGATTAATACAAACTAACATGTTCCAGTCTCCCAAACCAGCCTCATGCTTCTGTCTCTATGCGTTATCCATATCCGTGACCATTATTATTTTACGGGCCCTACTTTTTCTGTCAACAAATAATATCAAAAACAGCAAAATAAACAAACAAATAGCATAGCTCTTCTGAGATGTTAATTTAAACTCCTTTTTGAAAGTGAGAAGAAAATATAGGCAGAAACTCCAAACTAGGTTATCACTGTTTGTGTCCAATGACGCCGGCTTTAGATGACGTGACGTCAAATATATATTGTGAAGCGATCAACTTTCACTAGTTATTTCCAGATGGCCCTGTTTAATTAAAGTATTATCCCCGTTTGTTCTCAGCTATGAGAAAAATAAAGAAACATAATCGCTCTGAAATTCTGACGATTACTATCAATATGACTTTCTTTAACAGGTCCGAAAGAATAAATGATTATTAACAAGTGGGATCTCGCGAAATAAGTCTAAAAATGCTCAATTGCCCGCATTTCTCAAATGAATCCTTGTTCCATTTAATGTAGAATGTGCGGATGGTGTAATGGATAACGGTTCGTAATGGGAAATCGGAGAGTTGATTTCGAATTTCTATCCTGTTCGTTACATTCACTTACGCATAAGCGAGGTATAAATAAAGGTATAAATCCATCTCTTCTCTCCCGTCTATGGGGCTAAATAGTAGGAATTGTATATGAAAAACGTCGTTATCTCTAGAAAAGTTTAATGCCATATTCACTGCTAAAAATTAGTATTTTTACAATCCAAAATATTTTCAGCATTAGATGACTCACAAAGGGATGATAAGATATAAAAAATAAATTCATCCTTCTTTGGACTAAGTTTGCTGGTGGAATTGTTAAATAAACAATGAGACCAGAAATAATCTTCTTTGTTTTGTTTTGTTTTTGTTTTTTTTCAAATATTTTTCATATTGCTATAGATTAAGCACTTCAATTCCCAAATATTATAAACGAAAATTTTAATTAAATTTTATAAAAGTTAATTCGAGAAATCTATTTTATTATGTACGAGAGGTCGTTCAAAAAGTTCTAAGCCTAACTAAGAAAGAGTCGAAGAAAGAAGACAGTTTTTCACAATTTTTCAGTATGGTCTCCCTTGACATCAATGTACTCGGTCCAACGATGCTAAAGCAGTGTAATTCCATTGCTGAAGAGGGTTACGTCCTGGTCCTACAAAAACTTCTCCACAGTACATCATTGTTTCAAAAATAGCGACCACACAAGAGGGATTTGAGTTTAGGAAACATGAATAAGTCAGATGGAGCTAAGTCATATGAGTAAAGGTGATAGAGTAGCAATTCAAAGCCACGTTTGACTATTTCAGCTACTGCAACCTGAGCAGCGTGAACGGGTGCGTTATCCTGGAGCAAGAGCACACCTGCCATCAACTTCTTTATCGGTTTCGACTTGATTACTTTTTTTTTAAGCTTATCACCCCAAGCAAGGCTGGAAGCCACTAGCACGCAAGGGGTTACAGAAGTTTTGGAGGAAGAGCAGATAGGAGTGGTAAAGGAGAGGATGTGGAGAAAGATAGTGGATCGATCAAGGCAAGGGGGTTACAGAAGATTTGGAGCGAGAGCAGATAGGAATGAAAGGTGAAAGGATGTGGAGAAGGAGAGTGGATAGATCAAGGCAACTGGAGATGTCGATTGACGTTACACTTACTTGGAGATTGTATTTGTCAAGGAAACGGGAATAAGGAAGGGAGTTCCATAGGCGAGATGTGCGAGACATGAAGCTATTGGAGTAGAAGAGACGTCTACATCTAACAGTTTTAACGGTGAAGGGGTGGGAACGGGATGCCAGCCTCGTAGGACATTTAAATTCATGAGGCCTAGGAACCAGCGAAAGCAGCTCATCGGAGCAATTACCGTGAAAGTATTTGTAAAAAAGACAGAGAGAGGCAACGTCGCGTCTGTGAGAGAGTGACTGCAGACGAGATGACAGATCAGGGCCAATTACATTGCATATCCGTCTCTGGATCTTATCAAGAACCCTGAGGCAAACAGCAGGGGCTCCAGACCATATATGGCAGCAATACTCCATGCAAGGGCGAATGGTCGATTTTTAGATTTGGAGGATCGATTCCGGGGAGAAAAATTTCCTGGCTCGGCACAGGGATCCAACTTTCCTTGCGGTGGATGATGCAATTGACTCGATGTATTTGTTCCATCTCAGATCAGCGGACAGCGTGAGACCGAGCAGCCGCAGAGAGGAGCTCTCGAGAAGTTGGTCTTCAGACATTCTAATGGGATGCAGGGATGGATCCCTGTGGTGGTTAATAGAGAGCAGTTTTGTTTTAGAGGCGTTAAAGTTAACCATCCATTTCTTGCTCCAGTTCACAACCGATTGGAGGTCCTTTTCTAATCGAACTGCCAGGTTAACTTTGTCAGCATCACTAGATTTGTGTTTGAGGCAGGAGTAAATTGTGGTGTCGTACACTTAGATGCCGACTTAGGAATCTATGGCGTCAGGAAGGCCGTTTATGAATATGAGGAACAGAGTAGGGCCTAGGATGGAGCCTTGAGGAACACATGCGTTAGTGGGATAGGAGCTGGAGATGAATCCATTGAGAATGACCTTCAATTCACGGTTTGACAGGAATTATTGTATTAGGTCAAACAATCGACCTGTAATACCATAACCCTGGAGCTTGCGAAGAAGGCCGGCATGCCAAACTCTATCAAACGCTTTGGAGATGTCTAGGGCCACGGCACGAGCTTCACCGTTATTATGAATAGCTTGGTAAACAAATTCAGTGATGGCCGTAAGCACATCGGCTGTAGATCGGGCAAAGCGGAAACCATACTGCTTGTCTGAGAGCAGATCATGGGATATCAGGTGATTAATCACTTCAGTGTTGATAAGGGCTTCGAAGACTTTGCCGAAGAGGGGTAGGAGACTGATAGGACGGTAATTAGAAGGGTCGGAGGGGTCACCAGAGTTCTTAAAGACAGGAACAATGGTTGAGGACTTCTAGCAGTCAGGAAAACAAGACTCTTTGAGGCAGTGGTTGTATGATTTAGAGAGGGCAGGCGCCAATTCAGGTGCGCATTTCTTCAGGAGAATGGCTGGTATCCCGTCACCACCAGTAGCCTTGTGGTGATCTAAGTTAGAAATAATGCCCAATACCAACGACGGGGATATGTGCAATCTGCTCAAAAGGGCATCGGTTCTGGGAGGGAAATCGGGCATGGGTACCCCGGAAGAGTCAAACGTTGAATTGGAAGAAAACTTCCGAGCAAAGCATTCAGCCTTGTCGGCAGAGGTTGTCAGGACCTCAAACTGATTGAACAGGGGAGGAATGGAGGATTTGCTATTGTTCAGAACGCTCTTGCAGAGGCTCCAATAATATTTGGAGCCGAATTTGCAAGATGCAATACGTTCCTTCATGCGAGCAGCAAATAGTGACTTAGCTTCGTTGAGGATACGCTTACACTCGTTACGGGCAGAGGTAAATAGGCGTCTATTGCAGTCAGACATATCACTACGAAAACGGTGGAAGAAGTGGTTCCTATGGGCAGTGGCGGCTGAGCAAGCAGCTGTGAACCAAGAGGAGACCTTGAATTTCCTTGAGGGGATGAAAGCGTCAATTCCAGCTTTAACCCAGGAAGAGACCTCTGAAGCACATTCTTGAATGGGGAGCTTAAATACAGCACCCCAGTGGACATCGCGGAGGAAATCACGAAACGAGTTCCAGCTTCCTTCAGTTGTTTTAATTCTGATGCATAGTACTGTCCAGTAATAGTTTTTCCCTTTTCCAGGTGGTCTATCATGATTATGTCTTCAGAATCATAAAAACCAGAAGCTGCCGACAGAGGGTGCCTGCTTGAACTTCTTCGCGTGTGGAGACCTAGAGTGCTTCCACTGTTTGTTTTGAATCTTTGATTCAGATTAGAGGTGGTGAAGCCAGATTTCATCTTGAGCTACTAATCTGTGGTGGAAATTCTCGGGGTCAGCCTGGAAGCGAGTCAGAAATGTCCTGTAAATGTCAATCATTTTCAGCTTCTGCTCTGGTATCAGAATTATTAGGACCCATCTTGCAGACAGCTTGCTCATCCCCAAGATCTCAGTTAAAACCGAACCAGAACTAATGCCTATGCACTTAGCTATCTACCGAACAGTAAGACGTTTGTCTTCGAAAACCATACGGTGAATGGCATCAACTTGATCATCAGTGGTTGAAGTTTTTGGACGATCTGACCGAAGGTCATCTATAATGTCTCTGCCTTGATTGAATTCCAAAGTCCACTTCTTCACAGCTGCATAGGAAGGGGAGTCCTCGGCAAGTATCTGTATCATGTTCTTGTGGATTTCCTTGAGTGTCATACTTTTCTTTTGCAGATATTTATGACTGCTCAAGCCTGTTTTGTCCATTTTTAGTTTTGTCGCACACCTGTCACCTTTGTATGGGCCTCACCTGCACAGAAATTAAAACAGAAATCTGAATAAGTTTTTCTAGTCTTATAAGAAGTTGTAGTGGATTGCCACAACAACAATTTTCAGCTATGGCTCTCTTTCTGGGTGAAGCTTAGAACTTTTTGAACGAGCTTCGTACATTCTTTCCCTACGAAAAAAATATATGCCGCGTGATTTCTTAAAATTAAAAAAAAATCTTTTTTTATTCGTAATTTCGAGTGCTTATTTATAGTAATGTATAAAATAAGTGTTAAGGGGTCTCCCCTTTTCACACAAATGGATTCACCCAGGGTATACATATACTACTACCAGTGAATACCCGAAGAGTCAAGGAGTCGAGACGGAACGACAGAAGAGTAGTAGAGTTCAGTAGTAGTAGAGTAAGTCACACACAGAGACGGCGGCAAGCGTCACGGTTAGCGAGCACGTAGACTCAGTAAGTCGATACTTCAATACCAAGATTGTATATATATTATTGCTGCTAACCCGCATTCCTGGATCTACTAACCCGTATTACCAGTTTGTATTATTACGTTAATACATTTATTTTCCTTATCTATTCCTGGCGTTTGTTATTCATTGATATCGGATTCATCCCGGAATCCACAACAAAAAGAACTTCAGATTACAAATGTTTTTTATTTATTTTACATTTTAAGAAATACTGCTGCCATATATGGTCTGGAGCCCTCCGCTGTTCGTCTTAAGGTCCTCGACAAAATCCAGATGTGCAGTGTGATTGGCTCTGATCTGACATCTTGTCTACAGTCGCTCTCTCACAGACGTGCTGTCGCTTCCCTCTGTCTTTTCTACAAATACTTTCACGGTAACTGCTCCAACGAGTTACTTTCCCTAGTTTCCAAACTGCACGAATTTAAACGCGCTACTAGGTTGGTATCTCATTCCCACACTTTCACTGTCGAAATGGTTAAATTTAACCATCTCTTCTATTCCAATAGCTTCATGTCTCGCACTTCCTGTCTGTGGAACTCCCTTCCTTTTCCTTCTCCGATAGGTATAATCTCCAAATATTCAAATGTAATGTCAATCAACATCTTCAGATGCCTTGATCTAATTCCCCCTATTTCTCTTCATCCTTTCCTCTATCACGCCTCTTTACTCTTGCTCCCACTCTCTGTGGCCCCTTGCGTTCTAGTGGTACTCACGCCTTGCTTGGGTTTGGTTTGGTTTGGTTTGGTTTGGTTGGTTTTACGGCATATCAACCTGAATGGGTTATTTAATGCCGAAAAAAATGTTATTGTTGGTAATGTTTTTCTTCAAAAATCTATTTCTGGGAATATTTTCCCTTGAAGAAATCTATAGCTGGTCATATTTTTTTCAAAGAATGTATAGCTGTTTGTATTGCTGGTACTTTTTTGTTAAAAAGTATTGCTGATAATAATTTTTCCTTCAAAAATTATTGCTGGTAATATTTTTTATTACAAAGTATTTCTGGTATTAAAACCTATTTTTACACAAGTTTGGGTGTCAACTATTTGCCCATAGCTGGGACCCTAACAGATGCTACCACCCCGGGTCAGGGTGGACGAGGGAACACCAGCAATTAAGAGGTAGTTCCACACTCCTCAAAACCTCCTTATCAGAAGTCTTGCTGTTAGACGTAGTTTATCGTCTTACCCAGGACGCGGATGTAGTTTATCATCATAGCCAAGACAGCCTTGCTTGGGGTAAAATGCTTAAAAAAATATTTTGTTTTAGCTTTCGTGGGGTGAATCAATTTGAAACGTAGTTACAGTGAAAACTTCACCCAACCCTATCAACATTTATAAAATTTAATGTAACAATTTTTTTCGATATTCGTAATATGGAGTTCTTAATCTAACGAGATATAAAAAAAACTATAATTTCTGGCTGCAGTGGTTATTTTTCTTACATATTATTTGCTTGTTTATACCGAGTAGTAATAATGGAAGTCCTAAGAATTTCTTCTATCTCTTTCACTCCCAGTAACCATTTGCGTCTTAGTGGCATTATCGCCTTGCTTGTGGTTAATTGATTTTTTAAAGAAAAGACGTTGTACATCGCAGTCAAAATTGGAATAAATTTCCGAAGTACATGTTTTGTTTTGTTTTTGTTCAAGTTATCATATCATGGGTGTAGTCAATATGGCAGTCAAAATTTTGTTGGCGAACAATTGACATTTTATTTTAGAGACGTGTTCAGAATGTGTCCCACTTGACTCCCGCGTAGTATCATGTTTGAAGAACTCTCCAGCGACAAGAAGCTATACGGAGTTCCAAAACGACGTTTCAAGGATCAGACCTGCGGAACCGTTGTTGAAAATCGGCCTCCCTTGCGTAGGACTATCCGAGAGGGGACCAAGACTTTCGATTCCAACCGTCGACATGAAGAGGATCTGCGATGTTCTGTCAGAAGGACCTGGCTCGACGAGCCGCGTCTACCACCCTCACTCGTCTGTGACTCCTGCTCACGATTCTTCAGGAGTAGGCTGGGCCTTCACAACCATCACCGCCACCGCTACCAGCGTGGAGAAAGGGGACAAGGAGAGAGGATGCGAACAGATGCCGACTACTACTATTTTAAAGTACTGGAATTCGAATGAATTTAAAAGTGACGTCATTTGTAACGGTTAAATGGGGACAAACAGCGTACTACTATAGTAGGTTTTAAGAGACTTTAGTTGAAGTATTGTCATTTTAATTCTGATAATGACAATTCTTCTCCTTCTTCTTCTTCCTCTGCTTCTTCTTCTTCTTCTTCTTCTTCTTCTTCTTCTTCTTCTTCTTCTTCTTCTTCTTCTTCTTCTTCTATATACCGTGTCTCTTCGTGACTTATGCTATCATGCTTGTCCACAATTTCTTGCCCATAGTAGCTGTTAGTAAGGATTATCTTCATACTATCTCTCCTAATCCCTGTTCTGCCAACCAATTACACGAGCTCGTTAGTTTACGTTAATGTTTGATTTCCTCTGTCACACTTGACTTTAATATGTCCTGTGATTGTCAAATTCTCTAAGCTCACTTTCCTCATCATGTGAACTCGAAATTTCAACTGTTCTTTCTAATTGCAAATATTCTTTTTGTTTGCACTTCACTTAAAACTTCTTCGTTACTCACATATTTAGTCAATGGTATTCTCAGCATCTTTCTGTAGAACCAGAACAAGAACCAGAATAAGAGATTGAAAAAAACTCATATATATATATATACAAAACTCATATATATCTATCTTCTTTTATATATATATTCTCAGAATCTTTCTGTAGAACCATAATATCTACCCTATGTATATATATGTGTGTGTGTGTGTTTGTATATATATATTCTCAACATCTTTCTGTAGAACCAGAGCATCTACCCTACATATATATGTCTGTGTGTGTGTGCGTGTGTGCGCGCGCGTGCACGCTAATAATAACATATTCTTTGAATACCTACGGCCGAAATGTTGTGATAATAACGATGATGTTAGTCTGATTACAATTTTTGTAAAACGTGTATAAAATACTAAATTCTATCACATTTTCTTGCTTATTAGTCAATAATTGTGTTTTTCCGAAAATTTATATTCCTTCGAAATAGGTTATTTAAATATAGCTCCTTGGTTAGAAAAGTGTCATAGTGTATCAAACGCTGCGAGTCCCGTAATGCATTAGGGTCGTCGGAGCACAACACGCACCGCGCCCATATTAACAGTGGTGCGTCTAATGCAAACTAGCCTGACAAAGTTCATCACGCTGATTTTGATTTTTTTCTTCTCCAAGACTGGTTGCCACCTCAAGGCAAGGTAGTTCAGTCTGCCGTGCTATTTAACCCATAGCCAGAGAAAGAAGGATCCATGAATTTTCCACGAAACTAAATCGACCAGAAATTGAACTCGGGGCGGCGGTTTCATTTTCTATGTCGTTAGCCGTTATGCTACCCAGACATCCGGAATGTCTACTAATTCATATAAGCATCTTAGGCGCGCATTATTTGAACTATCAAAAAAACTTCTCAATATGGACGAAATTAATGACTCTTCAGTCTTGTGTGGTCAGTGACGGGCGTGTTTCAAAAACACAAGAACTGACTCACAGACATTTTCCTTGTTCACCTCGCCCACGAATGTCACCAAACCACAACAGGTATACAAATGATGGGCGTAAAAGGATTGCCTGGACACACTGACAAGGAGACCGTGGAGGCGGCATCAGAGAACTGACTGTGGTGAACAAAACTTCCATTTCATTCATCATCTACCTTTTCGATAAGCTCACAAAAGACATTTTCACTTCGCTTAAGCACCATACCCTATGCCCTATTTTACCTGCATATAGGTTCACATACAACCGCTCTCTGCCATCTTCTTTAAGAACATTGGCGATCATGGTTCACCATAGAGTCCTTTTTTTTGTTGATTTAAGCAATACTTTCTCCTTTAGAACGTGTTTTTTTCTTTCTGTGATACTTGTTTCTTCACTCATTTTCACAAACTTATCAAGTTTCTTTCTAGCTGTTTTCCTCTTTGTCTTGTGAGTGCTAAATTCTCCAAGTCTTCTTTCTTTCTAGTTGTTGTCAACATATTTTTTCAATCTCTTAATAGCTCATTCCGTTTCTGAAAAGTTCCTTTCGTAGTTCTTGTACGCGTACGAATTTGTGTTATAATTTATGTTGTCTCATTACACAGACTAAATACTCGAATTTTAGCATTTGTTCAATTTTTAATCAACAATTAATACTGCAAATATACAGACATTTCTGCCCGTCTAAAAATTCTTGAACCTTCGATATCATTAAACCTAAAACTACACATCCAAGAATCAATAAATACATAGCATATTCATTTTATATGTATTGTGTCTATACAGGACGCGGTTGGTCAATGATCCACACAGCTTCCTATCTTTTGTTGTTCTTAGCAATAATTTTTCATTCATGACACCTCTTTCTCTTTTTGATCCACTAGTCATTTGCCCAAGTTCGTTACTCATTGCTTTCTTTTGTGAGTATTAAATTCTTCATGCCTTCTTCCCTCATTATGTGCCTCAAAATGTCAGCTATCGCTCTCTGTTTTCTACAGAATATTTGTATTTCCTAGTTTTGTTACAACTTCCTCAATTGTCTTGTACTCTGTTTAAGGTATTCTCTACATTCACCTATGTCATGAAGGCATATTTTGTTCATTTATAACGAAACTGTTCGGCTTTTAGTTCCATATAGGTTTGGTTTGGTTTGCTTTGTTGTGTTTTATGACATATCAACCTCATTGGGTTATTTAATGCCGAAAAATTTTTCCTGGTAATATTTTGTTTTGTCAAAAATCTATTTCTGGTAATATTTTTTCCTCAAAAATGTATAGCTGGTAATATTTTAAACCATGTATTGCTGGTAATAATTTTTTTCAAAATCGTATTGCTGGTAATATTTTTTTTCAAAAATATATTGCTGGTAATAGTTATTTTTCTTCAAAAATTTATTTCTGGTAACAATTCTTTTACAAAGTATCTCTGGCATTAAAACCCATTTTTACACTTTTATAATGCTTTTTACGTCAGTTCGGGGTTAACTATTTGCCCATAGCTGGGACCCTAACATATGCTACCACCTCGACAGGGTGGACCTGGAAACACCAGCAATTAAGAGGTGGTTCCACGCTCCTCAATGCCTCTTGATGAGAGGCCTTGCTGTTGAACGTTGTTTATCGTCTTACTCAGGATGCGGACGTAGTTTATCGTCTTACCAGGACGGCCCATATAGGAGAGCAGACATTACATAATTTTAATGTCATTTTTCAACGCTGTAATACCTTATTTAGTTTCAGAAAAATATCCGGTGTTGCTATGCACGTTCGAATGTACTCGTTGCATTTTCGGGTAGGTCCTCTAATTACCTTTGAATCTTTTCGCTGTACAGGTTGGGAAAACGCATCATTGTTGCACTACTCATTCTAATTTGCACTTACTTCGCTGTCTAGTCGCATAAAAGCCAGAGGATTCGATTGGGCGTTTCTGCCCTTGCTACCAACTTCTCTGAACGCCCACAATCCACACAAAACTGTTGGAATTTGCCATAGTCGCAGGCCAATAACTCTCTCCCACTCGCTCACGACGACAGATATATATATATATATATATATATATATATATATATATATATATATATATATAAAAGTGACGATTGCGTCTAGCATGAAACAGCCTGTCGCCTCTAAGTGTTCACTTCAATGTTCACTTTTATATTTACACCTACTGAGTATAGGGGGATTGAGGAAAGGATAAAAGATGAATGGGTTCAAGACAACGGAAGATGGCGGTTGACGCTGCATTTAAATTATTGGAAATTGTAGTTATCAGGGAAGCAAGTAAAAAGAAGGGAGTTTCACAGTCGGGAAGTGAGATAAAAGAAACTGTTAGAGTAGAAGTGGTGGTTACATTTAACTATTTCAACGTTAAAAAGGTGGGACCCAGATGCCAATCTAGTAACACGCTTAAAATTCGTATCGTCGGAGTACCAGTGAAAAGATCTTGTCAAAGAGTTGCCATGAAAATATGTGTAGAAAAGACAGAGGGGTGCCACATCACGTCTCTGAGAAAGTGACCGAAGTTAAGATGCCAGATCAGGATTGATTACATTGCAGATCCTTCTTTGGATTTTGTCGAGAACCTCAAGATGAATATCGGACGCACCAGACCAGATATGGCAACAATATTCAAAGCACGGACGAATAGTAGATTTGTAGATGTGTAAGATGGACTCTGACAAGAGAAAAAAAACTTTCTTACACGACACGGAGAACCAACTTCCATTGCAGTAGAAGCAGCTATTGCTTCAATTTAGTTGTTCCACCTCAAGTCTGTAAAAATAATCGTTTCATTCTATCGCTCCAAGAAGTACCTGGCTCTTTCTGCCATGATCTATCTTTACAAGAGTAAGATTAAATTAAAATGGAGTATTGCTACAATATCTGGGATGGACCTGTTAACCCTTACTTTCCGGCCTAGATTGAGTTCAAAATCTTTTACCCCAATTTGTGGAGGAAACATACTGCACTCTACAGTCTCTTTCTCCACGGACGCAACGTCGCAAGTATATTGATACTCTCTCGCTAATCCCATGTACAGATGATATCCATTTTGTAGTACCTTCAGTTTATATTTTACAGCTAGGATACACTATGTCACGTTCATGTCATCTAATCATTCGTGTTCCAAATACAAGAAGTTTCATTCAGAAAAAAACAACTTTTCAGTACTGTCAATTTGTAGAATAAACTCCCCGATTAGCGCTTCCCTAAAAATGACAATTTTAGCCTCCCCAAATCAAGAGGAAATCGTAATCTTTCCTGCTTATCCTAATAATCTTTGCTTCCTACCAGTTTCTTTTCTATTCATAACACACAACGGTTGCACAGTGGAGTAATCGACTGCGGCTCGGATTGAGGAATAGTCGAGTTAATTACATTCACTTAGATGCTAAAGCCATTGGAAAAGGCACGAATCCATCTCCACGCCCTCAGGCATGGGTAAATAGCAGAACATATTGGGTTCTATAAAATACCGAAAATCCGACAAACATAATGTCTACTAGACATACACACACAAACACACACACTTATGAATAAACATTGTCATTTGAATCCCACATAGAGAAACTAGAATTATTATACACTTACATACTTAAAACAATATTTACACTTTTTCATTTTGGCTTGGAATCCGTTAATTTCTTGACACTTAGAATGAACCTGTTCGTCTCTCCTTGAATTCCTAGCGCCACAAATTATACTAACGTTTGTTTAACAAATTGAATGCACGTGAAACATGATTGGCCAATGAGAATCAAACAACATAAAAGTAAAAATACCAGAATGTCTTTCTTCTTTTTCTCCATATCTCATTCTATGATGAAACTTAATAAAAGTGAAACATGTTAGATTGATAAACGTTTCCTATCTGTTCTTTATCTTATCAATTAATGCTGGCTTTTACAACGGGCATTAATAGATTAAATGATCTCTGGGTAAAAGAATAATATGCACGGCTCATGGGTGCAACACCCCAGGCTGCACGTCCTCATTGCATTTAAAAGGGTCGGTCGATTTCAAAACCTATTACCTGAGGCGTCCCCAAATGTTAGGGTTTTTTTAATTTTTTTTTATTAATCATTAGTATGCATTGGATCTCCACTTTCAACATGGACTCGTGCTATATTCTGTTCTCTTGTTTGTGTGAACAAATATCAGGTCATCCCATAAGTTCTGTCCGAATTTTGAATAAAGAAAACAAGTGACCAAATGTTACATTTAATTACAGATTCAATCAACAATGTATTTTCCCTGATTATCTATGACTTCCTTCCATCTATTAACAAGCTTACTAATTCTATTACTGTAAAATTATTTTGGCTTTGATTCGAAGAACTCACAAATGTCAGTTTAACCTCTTCCTGTGTTACAAAAGCTGTTCCTCCCAAATGATTCTGTAAGCTACGAAACAAATGGTAGTTTGAAGGAGCAAGGTCGGGAGAATAAGGTGGATGAGGAATTTTCTCCCAACCAAGTTCTTCGATCATTTGTGTCGTGATTCTTGCTGTGTGTGGTCGCGCATTGTCCTGATGAAACATCACCCGTTTTCGATTCACTAGAGCAGGTCTTTTTTCCTCAAAGCTCGGTTCAAACGCTCTAATTGCTGACAGTATATTTGAGCATTAATTGTTGCATTAGGTGGTAAGAATTCAAAGTGGATTATTCCTTGGCAATCCTACCAGATTGAAAGAACCTTTTGCCCATGAAGTTCCTTTCTCGGCTGTGGCTGGGGTCCTTCCCCTTTACCAAGCCACTCTCTACGACGCTTAACATTTCGATAAAAGATCCATTTTTCGTCACAAGTCTATCCAAACAAAAGTGAAACAAGTTGGCGATAATGGAGAGAAGAGCAGATGTCAACTCGGGATTTGAGGTTGTTTTCAGACAATTCATGAGTCACCCATTTTCCAAGTTTAGGAACTTTTCCAAGTTGTTGAAGATGATGATGAACAGTTGTATGGTTTGAACTGAGAACCACTGCCAATTCCTCAACTGATAAAGCAGGATTTTCTTCAAGGGCTGCTTCAAGAAGCTTTTCATCAAACTCAACTGGACGTCCGGTTCGATCTTCATCTTCAAGGGTGAAATCTCCACCTCTGAATTTTGCAAACCATCTCCTGCAAGTTCTTTCATTCACACATTCATCTCCATAAACTGAGTGAATGTTTCTAGCCGCTTCAGCTGCTGAGTTTCCTTTCTTGAACTCATAAAGCATTATGTGCCTCAAATGATTCTTGGGTACTTCCATGTTAGCAGGGTTTTAATCAAACAAAATTTAATTTTATTGTTCTCTGAAATACTATTTGATCAGTTTAAATGCATCTAAACATAAAAATAATGTTCAGCTCCATTAGACATTATAAAATACTTTTTAAATTTCGTTCATTTTAACAAAAAGTTAAAATTCGGACAGAACTTATGGGATGACCTAATACAAATACTAGAACACAAATAAATATACATATATACACACGCGAATATACAAAATGCACGCACACACATGCCTAATCGAGCAAGAAAAATGCACTAGCATACAGATGCAAACACACGCACACAGAAACACGAAACGTTGCACACCCATATGAAATCAAACGAGTAAATTTTGTATTGTCTTTCCTTTTGTTTCTACTAGAAAAAAAAGTTCGTTTTTCTCATCGGAAAAATGCCAATTTACGATCTTCAACGCACCCATTCTCCATTTCCATATGAATCTTACCTTTAATCCGTTTTATTCAATCTATTGAAATCTTTCTCTTAGCAAGCGTCCCATATATGCGCAGGCGGCTACTTACGCCAACAGGACACACTCACCAGAGCAAAAATGTTAGTCAGATAACAGCTCCAATTTTTTCAGTAAGATTGAGGAAATTGAAGAAGTATCGTTAAAGTTTATTGAGCTCTTGATTGCATATAAATGCCAACTAGAAAGAAACCTTTCAAAAATTCCCACCACTACTGCCAAAATTGTAAGGTATGTGTATCAAATACAGGTACCGGCACGATTAAATGATTTCATTCAATTTCCTCTCCCTGCTTATTTTGTACGGCACCTTTATTACTTTTTTAAAATCTGGTGCTCTTGCTGTATATTGAGTGATCCTTGATAAAATGCAAAGAAGAATTTGCAATGTTATTGTTCCTGACTTGGTATCTCGGCTTCAGTACCGCCGTAACGTAGATTCCCTGTATTTTTCTATAAATATTTTGATGGTAATTGTTCTGATGAGCTTTCCTCTTTGGTACCTAGACTTTATGAAATTAAGCAAAATACTGGATTAGCAGGAAGGTCTCATCGTTTTACATTTGAAATGGCTAAGTGTAACGAAAGTTCTATGCTAGCAGTTTCTTCTATCGCACTTCTCGCTTGTAGAACTCACTTCCGATTTCTTGCTTTTCAGTCAAGTTTAATCTTCAAAAATTTAAATTCAGTGTTAACCGTTATCTTCTGTCTTCTTGGTTCTTTTATTGTTCTCACTCCTTAATAATGTTTTTTTTTCTCTTCTCATATTCTTCTTAGTAAAACCCTGAGTCTTGGCGCGAAATGATTAAATAAGAATCTCCGCTATACAATTGCTTTGTTCCGGATATCAAACAATTCGCACACATTTTATAAGTTGAAAAATTCCCACCGGCACTACTATTCAAGACGGCGCTTGTATTTGATACATTCTTAGTTTTTTGTTGTTTTTTTGCCATGTCCTTTCTGGTCGTGGGCGATCAAGGCTCTCCACAATCTCTTTTCTGTAACATTTAATCTTTAACATTCATCTGTGTTCCTCTCCTACCATTTTCCTTCAAAATGTCCTTTGCGTGTTAAGCTATCCATGCATTTTTCCTGGTAATATGTGTAAAAAAAATTTCAACTCCTTCTGATTGTAAGTATACGTTTTCCTTGTAGTCCCTATTTTCCTTTAAAACACCTACGTTTGCTCACACATCTGTCCATGGCAGCATTTAATCTGACATAAGTCTAGTCAAACGGGGCAAGCTAAGAAAATCTAATTCTTAACTATATTCTCTGCAATTCATTAACTTTTGTATTTATTCAGATTTTTACAAGCACTTGGTTATCAGGTAGTTTTACGGTCAACCGGATTGTGGAATATTTTCTCGTTTTGGTTATTTTTGTTGTTATAGATTTATTGTTAAATACTTTTCTTTGTTGTGATTTTACACTGGTGACTACCGACAATCACAATTGAATGACTAGAAATGCCTGTCAAGCTACAAAAAACCTTGATTTGCGGCTGTCCACAAAACGTCCTGTTAAATTAAGCGGGACAAGAGAAGGCAGATTGATCATTGACAGTAAGCAGTAAACAAATTCAATTATGATTTTTATAAATTCATCCTAAGCAAGGAAATAAAGTCTACTAAGACGCGGGGGATTACTGAGAGCGAAGAAAACGTTATTAAGGACAGGATTCAGGAAGACAGAAAATGACGATTGACATTGCATTTGAATTTTGGTAGATTGAAGTTGACAAAACAAACTGGAGAATTTATTAGAATAAAATTTACAGGAGTACATTTAGCAATTTCTCTCGATTTTCACACCTTCATACTGCTTGTATTTATATATGTTATAGTTTTCTGTGTGGAAGAAATAATAACACACACACACACACACACACACACACACACATATATATATATATATATATATATATATATATATATATATATATATATATATATGTAATTTCTTGAATGACATAGGGATACATAGAACAAAGCATATAGGTCAGTCACTTCTTTCAGCTATTCTGGTTCTTCCTATCGTTGCATTGTAGTGTTAATATGTCACGTTTGCCTAATGCCTATAATGGACCAATTGTAGTAAAATGGTGAGACCTAGCTGCCAATCTAATATTCAGGTACGCATTTGGGTGAGATTAGATGCTAATCTCACGCAGAGCGTCGTTGTTGACGAGACCAACTTTCCAGGCGAAGTCGACTGGTTCCCCGCATGATGAATGGGTTCTTGTGTAGCTGATTAGATCGACAGGGGGGAGTGGCATACTTTTCCGCTCGTCGGGCATCCGAAAAGATCTTGGTTGATAGCAGAGGATAGATTTTGCGTGTGACATTCGACAGCGTTCATCTGCCTGCTGGACCAATTTTACTTCTGTGTCTTGAACACCGTCCATGAAGACACGTGTCTAACTGGCCCGATCACCAGCCAGAATTTAGAATTGGCTAGGGAAGATATAGCTGTAGAGAGCCATGGTCGTAGAAGATATTACAGGTCATCCAGATGACCCTGATGTGGCCCCTGCATCACTTTGTACTGACCACCGACAGCCCTTTCGCCAGACTCCGATTTACTGAAACACATCGCGAGCGTCGGTTATCAGGCATGTGAATGACTTGGCCAATCCAACGTAACTGCAAATTGACAAGCATAGCTCCGAAGGTCCTTTATTGTGAACGGTTCCGGACTTCAACATGTGGTAACATATCCCAATACTGGGGATCTTTTGTAGGCAGAACAAAATCGTTAAGAGCTTTCAAATAAGGACGTAATGTGATCCAGGATTCGCAATCACATAACAGCGTTTAAATACATATTGATTTGTATACGGTACATCACACATCAAACACAGTCCACGCTTCAGTTGGGTATCTAATTTTTACCCATATCCGACAAAGAATAGACAAAGTGAGTTCGAATTACAGCTTATAATGCTTATGTTCACCTAACACTAACGCCTTACAAAATGCATCCATCTCTCCTTGAAGTTACTTGTGCTTACTTAATACTGGCACCCTAAAGAAATGCGCGACTCTGCTTCTCATTTACACTTTATGTATAAATTAACTGGAGATGCACCGTAACTGACACAGACATAGAAAACAGAATTAAAAAATAAGTTCAAATTTTGATTAATGCTACTCTTGTTTATTTTACACTAATGCCCTTGGGAAATGCATGAATTCACCTTTCCATGCACTCTGTCCCGTCCTAAGATATCTTAACAGTAACGTCTTTCTCAGGCATTTTCTTATGGTAGACAAAATATATATGAGACTAATCACTTAGGTAAACCACTCTCCCATAATTACCTTAACGCTCGTCGTCTGTTAAGCGTCACAGACGAGACAACTCGGCAGGTTTTAGAGAAAACACAACTTAAAATCTAAATAAGCTGTCAAAATTTATTAAAGAACGACGATTGCATAATTAACTGAATACCTGAATACATGGACTTGAACGCATGCCTTCTTAGTTTAACGATACACTTCTAACGTCTCCGCCTAAACTCCGAACTTTTTACTCTTTTTCTTTCTCTCTTACTTTTTCCTTTTATTTATTTTCAATAGCCTATCGCCCGGTTCACGCGCCACCCCCGTTTATTGAACAGGAGTAGAGGTTTATCCCTTGTTTCCTGTTTAGGATTGGGATTCTGGTTCCTTCTAAAGTCTTCTTATTCTCTTTCACTCTCAGAGTCTTAATGGCATTATCGCCTTGATTGGGGCGAAATGATTAAAAAAAATAATCAGTTTACTGCCATAGATGTAGAGAACTCGTAATAAAAAGTTGCACTTTTTATTCTCGCGGACGAGATAACTCGTCTTAGCAACATGTATTTTACTGCCACAAACGAAATTCGTCTTAACCAGTTGTACTTTTTACTCCCACGGACAAGATAATTCGTCTTAGCAAGATGTACTTTATACTGCCAAGGACGCATCTCTTATTCTTTCGTGAGATGGCATTATCTCTTTGCTTAAACAAAAGAACTATGAGTGTCTTATATGTACATTCATGCTTTCAGGTATTTCATAGTTATGTAAATTATTAAAATATTTTATTTTAACCCATTTATGTATATATTACACTTATTAGATATTCTTTTGCTTTATAAGTTTATTCGTATGAAAAGGAAATCGCATTAATAGGACAATGAAAACTTTCAATATCTGTCTATATCTCTGAGATGAGGTATTATGATTACTTACATTATTTACATACATCGCCCATTGGATAAAGGCGTTGGTTAGATCCAGTGACTAGACCCAAAGAGTTATGAGTTCAATACCAGGCTACTGTCAGAGCGGAGTTAAAGGAAAATAACTGCGAAATCGGGAAGAGGCATGGCACATGGAACTAGAGCAATCTACCCCGGTGAACGAAATAAAGGGTTCGGTTCGAAATTCCAATCACCTGAAGAAGGCTGGGGCGTACAACGGACGAAACGTTGTGAATATGGCAAGAAAGATGAGGATAACAGTTCGAATAATGTAAGTGAAAACTTTATTTCATTATTTTTTACGGGGAAATACACGGTACAGGAGTTACATGATTGTTTTGGGGTTTGTTTTTTGCGGGGGTATGTGGGTTATTTAATGCTGAAACATATTTTGGATTGTAAGAATTTTTTTTTTCTGCCAGTGAATATTGCATCAATAATTTTTTAGGATAACTATAATTTTTCCAGATACAAGTCCTACTGTCTAACCCATTGCTGGAAGGAGGAGATTTTACCAAAATCACGCTTTTACCAAACGTATCTGTGCGTAAGTGAATGTAAGAAACCTACCTGAAATTCGAACTTGGCTCTCCGATTTCTCAATGTAAGTCGTTATTTATTGCATCATCCGCACATTTAACGGGGTTTACAACATTAGAAAATGAAACCGGTAGCAAATAAATCGAAGGAATGATCAAATTATCTTACCCAGACACGTAATAAGAATCATTAAAATAATTCTTTATTGGAATTATAAAACACCAATTAGTCATCTATCGCTTAATTCCCGCTCTTTGTTTTTCAAATTTATGATACTGAAGATGATGGTCACTAAAATCAAGCACGCCAGCCCATGAATCAGCTGCATGACCTTACTGTTAAAGCGTCATTTAAAAGTTATTACCAGGATAACTAATAAAGAGTATCACCAACCCATCACAAGAGATGAACATGACTTTCTAAATTAAAACTTCTTTTGCTTTGTCTGTACATTGCTATTCAATTTTCTGAAACACCTTCGCATGTGAACAAGTGCAAAGCGGTGACACGCCCAAAATTAAGATTCTCTAAAACTAGGAAAGGTCGTCTGGTCCGGCCTTTCTTCTCCGCCCGGATGTTTGTTAAAGGTTTCTTCGGAATGATAGAAAACAAATACGACTTATCTTGAAGAGGTATTCAGTTGAAACGATAAAATAATCCAGTTTCGTGGTGTTTGCACGCACCATGCAAGAAAAAACAGTTTGAGGAAAATTAAACAGAGAAAATGTTTTGCCAAATGTTAGCACTAACCACTAAATGATTATTTTTACGGAACACATGACTTTCTTAATTACCTAAAAGAATAACCATCTTATCTTTGCTTTGTAGAATCTATTAGGATACCGATTCATAAAAAGTCCACTTCAAAATCAAATTGGAAATGTGTATGCCGTATACTCTGGCGCATGCCCAGTACAAAGAGCTTCGAAGGTGTCCATTCGGCGACCAGAAGTGAGCGTCGCTAACAACAGCAGGATAGGAAATGAGTAAATAATAGAAAACAGTAATGATAGATAGATAGATAGATAGATAGATAGATAGATAGATAGATAGATAGATATCAACAGAATAAGGTAATTACAGATTAAGACATAGATAGATAGATAGATAGATAGATAGATAGATAGATAGATAGATAGATAGATATTAAATGAATTAGACATAGATAAATATTAACGTAATAAGACATGGATAAATAGATAGATATATATGAAGAGAACAAAGCATAGATAGATAGATAGATTTGTAGTGATACAGATGGTGTTTATCTCCATTTGTGTAAGAGCAATTCACTAGGGTCACGTGACGGTCAGTTAGTGACGTCAATTTGGGGGATGACAAAGTCCAGTTGCTATGCCGACTTCTACGAAGATAGGGCGGCATTATCCCACAGTGATATGGTGGACAAATGGAAATCACGCGGTCCCACCAAGGAACATATAGAACACAAACAGCCTGGCCGTTTTCCCTTCGAGAAATGTTGCAATCTCGCTTTTCATCCGTCCATGTATATTTCTATTTGTATTTTTTAATTTAAACTTTTTATTTGTTTTTGTTTTCTTGTTTTATTAAAACATTTGAAATATTCTGTTGTTTTTATTTATGATTTTCATAAATTTTAGTTCGCATTGAATTATATATATATATATATATATATATATATATATATATATATATATATATATATATATATATATATTATCTATTTAAAAATATGGTTCTATCGCTTCACAGGAATTACCATATTTCAAAACAGGGACTAAATTTTAGATTTAATTATAAAATTAAATTTAAAATTCACAGCTCTTTTACATTCTCAAGCGATTTTGAAATTTTACTTTCTGTTTTGAAACATGGTATTTTTGTGTAGCGATGGAACCATATTTTTGAAATAGAAAATAATTATAATATTAAGCTCTATTGTTTTGCATCGAGTACTGTTTTTTTAAAATAAAAATAATTACTAAGAACACCGGATTGTAAACATTACTATTATTATATTATTTCTTTTTATTTATACAAACATACATATATATATATATATATATATATATATATATATATATATATATATATATATATATATATATATATATATATAGTGTACAACTAGATTTCTACATTGTCTGTTTTAAACCTGTTAAAAGAGGATCATAGCTAAGTATTCTCAGTTTGTGCTGAACCCATTAAAATCTGCTCCAGAGTTCAATAGCAAAAATGTTTTCCGATTGGTCCATAAATAATAATGTCATGTTTCTGCCTACGTCCGCACGGTTGACCTCAAGCTGACCTGTTCAGAGTTCAATGCGCCAAAAATAGGTAAACATTCTTTCGAGCTTCTCATATGATTAAGAAAATTCATAAATATGAAACTTCGACACGATTCAGTGAGTCCTTAAAATAATCAACTCGTCACACGAATCCATGAAACCCAACTTCCTCGATAAAAGTTAATTTTTATTAACATCAACCCAGTTTGTGGAATTCAATTTCTTTTCAACATCAACACATCTAGTGACCAATTCAACTAAGACGAGATTCAGAAACCAACTCACTCAATATGTTAACTCGCAGCTGTTTGACGGTGTTTTACCTCTTGTAACTCAAGAGTTCCATTGTACAAAAATAAACCCCAGACCATAATTGATCCACCTCCACTGTGTCGTGTTGAAAAAATTTCTTTTGGGCCATCTATTGCATACTAGAAAAACTGAAAACTGTCTTGACCATCAAGGTTGAATTTTTTCTTGTCTGCAAACAACACTTTTTTCCTTTTATCCACATTCCAAGTTTGATAATCGGAAGCATATTATAAATGGAAGGTTTTAATGCGAGGAAGAAGGCAAGGCCTCTTCAGCCGTTTCAAGTTCTTAAACCTTTCTTATTTAAATGCCGTCGAATTGTTCGAGAGATGCATTCAGCATCTGTATTCGTTTTTATTTGATTTTATGCTAGGCTTGAATCTCTCTTAACTTCTCGCCTAATGCGTCTGTCTAGAGATGGTGAGATTTTATTGTGACGACCAGTTGATTTTTTAGAAAAATACGCATCTGGATTTTTAATGAAGTTAGTAATGACAGTTCTGCTACGGCCAATTTCATTTGCAATGGCTCGTTGCAAAAGACCACGTCTATGAAGTTCAACAATCCGGCCCTGTTCGAACTTTGTTAAAATTCTACCCTTAGCAATTTTAAAATCTGAAATTTAACACTGGAAATGAGCTATGTAGATATCTACACGCCTGAAGCTATGAGCACACTGACCAATTCTAAAATTTTTGTACAGTAATTTTTTTTCACACACGGTCTTATGTTTATGACCAACCAAAAAAAATACTTTTTCAATATTAGTTTAAATTAATCAGTTAAAAGCTTAAAATTTTCACTTGTTTGTTGAATTTTTAATTAAATGTAAATGATTCTCAAATATATTTCCATTAAAGTAACAGTACTTTATATTTTTTAACCCTTTTGTGTCTGGTATTAAGATTTTGACCAAGAGTGTATAGACCACCAAGGAATTGCAAAAGTTTGGGGAAGGAGAAATCCTGAATTTCCCAATTATTTACGTTTGTTTATTTTCAGTTTATTATTTTACATGTTTAACTTATTTATTTATATGTATATTTTATTTGGTTCTAAATGATGTTATTGGAAATGAATTTTATTAGAGTGAAGTCATGAGATTTTATTTATTCTGTCGAGCCATGGTATAGTTGTAAGTACACAAGATATGAAGCTCTCTTGAAGCGTGAAACTGGCAGTCACTATGCAAAATTGATGCCATATTCTCTCAGTATCTGTCTATATTTCTGAGATGAGGATAAAGCCGTTGGTTAGATCCAGTGACAGGACTCAAAGAATGTGAGTTCAATACTCGATTAAGGCAGTGGAGAACTTGGGGAGGGGAATTAACAGGAGATAACTGACAAGTGACATCCATAAAACATGGCACGTAGAACTATAACAGTCTACCCCAGTGAGAGAAATAAAGGGTTCAGTTCGACATTCCAACCACCTGAAGAAGGCCGGAACGTACAACGGCCGGAACGTTGTAATAAATATGGCGACAAAGATGAGGACAATAGTCCGAATAATGTAAATAGTGGCCATACTCTCTCTCTCTCTCCCTCTCTCTCTCTCTCTCTCTCTCAATATCTATATCTATATCTACGTATATAGATAGATAGATAGATAGATAGATATGTGTCTTTAACTCTCACTCTGAAATGTTTTTTAGGTTCAGCCCACTTACTTAAATTTGACCAAATAACTGAATTTTGATTGGAAATTCCGATAATTTTTCAGCAATTCCTCGTATGTCACATGTTTATAAATAAATAAAAAATTAACCCGACACGGCGGTAGATATAAATGCATTAATTTTGTCACTATTTTATATATACAAAAAGATATTAAAAAACCACAAGTAGAAATTCTTGCCACCTTAATTCTATAAGTGAATATCCACTTAGATATAAAATAGGCGTTATAAAAACTTTTCTCACTAGAGCGCACGAAAATTCATCCACTCGTCCACCTTTCCTTAAAAAACAAAGTAGACACCTCGTATACCATCTTCAACACCAATATGAGGAGTCTACGTTGCAACTTTACAGAAGTGGAACACCATGTTCCCCAGTGTAAACCAGACCAGTTACTTTTTTAATCCGGTATCAACACTTTATGCGCACTAGGAGGGTTTACAGTCACTGGTTACTCACCTCTTATAGCCAAACATGACCACCTAAATCGTCACCGCAAAGGGACTCGGAGCCTACATCAAGGACGAGATTCCCTGTTTCAAGGACGAAAAAAACGGGGAACCCGATCTCTCGTATATGTGCTTCCGTGTGAGACTTATCTATAGTACCCATTTGCTCTCTACCGTCCTCAGGACGATGGGACAGTAATCTTCGACCGAATATCTGAGACGATTGATGATATCCTTACTCATTCACCTCGGCCAGCTTTCATATCTGCAATGACTTCAATATCCAACATAAAGAGTGGCTAGTCCACTCCAACAAAACCGATGTTGAATGCAGATATTGTAGAGTCTACTCCATCGCCTATGAACCAACCCAGATCATCGGAGAACTTACCCGGGGCACGGACACGACAGGAAATCAAGCGAAACTCCTCGGTCTCTTCCTAACCTCCTACTCTGATAAATGATTATCAAAAGTTTTGCCTCCACTAGGCACTTCAGATCATTTCCTAATCAGTGTCCAGACTGATGCCAAACCTAAGCCATCCCCTCATGAACCTTTCCATAGAACGATTTTTCGCTATATGAAGGTAGACTGGGACAGCTTTTGATTCTACATGATGGAAATCAACTCAACCTTCTTCAAGCATGATACCTCAAAAACTGCTGCCCTTGTCTCTGACCGGATCCTTTCTGGAATGGAGAGTTTTATACCCAAAGAAAAATCCCAACAAAAAACAAACAGTCAACCCTGGTTCGCCTCTGAATGAGCTGCGGCCATAACTCACTGAAACCACTATTTCAATATCTATCACAATGAGCGATATAGTTCGGCCCTCACCGCATTTAGAACTGCCCGCAATCACTGCAAAAAATGTTCTAGAAATCGCCAAGTGCAGCTACGCACGAGCAGTCTAGACAAAGGTTGAAATGCAACAAATTGTATCCCGTGAATTCTGGAAGATCACCAACCAAATCATGAACAGAGGTGAAATGGTTGTGAACACAATTATAAATGGCACCGAGGTGATATATTCCTCGACATATAAGGCGAACCTCTTCGCTTCCATCTAACTCTACGTTAGAGGAGGAAGACCATGCACTTCCCAGGTTCCCACGTCTCACTGAGCACAATCTCAGTAAAATTGCCATCAGAGCACGAAAAGTCTCGAAACTTATCAAAGGTCTTGACACTAAGAAAACCACTAGTCCAGGCAAAATGCAAGTGATTAACCGAGAATTATCTCCAATCCTAGCAAAGTCATTCAACCGCTGCTTGAAGGAGAAATCCTTCCCAAGCCTGTAGAATGTGTCAAGCGCATAAACGGTTTTCAAGAACGCGAGAGGGCTTAACCGTCTAACTCGAGTGTCTCCTGGGCCTTGTAAAGGGTTAACCTCGTTGTAAAAAAAAAGATCTCAATAATGGGAAACAGACGCTATTTAACAACGGTTTTCCGAACTATCTCATCTATCAACAGTTTAGACTATTTCCTTCTAAAGTAACTAATAGCAACATACAGATAAAATCAAAAACATTCAAATTATCTATAAAAGACAAATACACGTTAACTATAAACAAGATGAATGTAATCTAAATTACAAAGAACCAATATCATTTATGAATTAATATGTCGCTTTAGGAACAGCGTTCCTGATCAAACCTAATTCATGAATAATTATATTGGGCATACCACTACATGCCTATTGAGAAGACTCACATACACCTCTCTGACAATTGCTTAATTGGGACTCATTTAAACACACACGGAAACTTACCAAACACCATCCGCAACATACTTATAGAAAATAGAAGTATAATAGCATCATCCACGTGTAAAAAAGACTAAAAATAACGGAAGCACTAATAAACAAAAGCTAATATTCATTAACATCAACTATGAACACAATGTGCTGACAGTGTTTGGAAAATTAACAAACATTCCCATAAAGCTTGATACATACATAAAAATTCATATATTCAGTTAAAAAAACATCCTTAATAATGGCTAAAAGAATAACAGTAAGAGCTCGTATATGCAGAACATTTGGACAGTTTTACACAATTTATGTCCAAATGAAATAATGAAAATTATATATATATATATATATATATATATATATATATATATATGGGGGTATGTGTGTGTGTGTAAAAATTCCAGATAGAGTATATCTATAAAAGGACAGTATGAAAAAAGACAAAAGGAAAACTAATTTTTCCTTTTGTCTTTTTTCATATATATTTAAGCATTTCACCCCAAGTGCCACTAGTACACAAAGGGTTACAGAGGGCAGAGAACAAGGGTAAAGAGGCGTGTTTGGGGAGAGGATAAAGAAAAGATCGGGGAACAAGATCAAGGTATCAGAAGATGTCGATTGACATTACACTTGAATATTTGAAGATTGTAGTTATCAGGGAAGCATATAAGAGGAAGAGAATTACTCAGAAGGGAAGTGCAAGAGAAGAAGCTGTTTGAGTTGAAGAGACGGTTGCATTTAACAGGTTCGACAGTGAAAGGGTGGGACCGAGATACCAAATTAGTAGCTAGCTTAAATTCATGCAGTCTGGGAATCAGAGGAAGCAACTTGTCGGAACAGTTGCCGCAAAAATATTCATAGAAAAGGCAGTGGGAAATCACGGCACGTCTGTGAGAAAGCGACTGTAGACTAGATGGCAGATTAGGACCTATCACATTGCATATCCGTCCCTGGATTTTGTCGAGGACATCGAGACTTACAGCGGAGGCACCAAAATATCTATGACAGCAATATTCCATGCGGTAGATGAAGCAATTGAGTCTATGTATTGGATCCACCTTATATAAGCGGACAGCAAGCAGGCGCAACGAGGCGCTCTTGTGAAGTTGAGAATCAGCCATTCTGATGGAAGGCAGGGAGGGTTCTCTGTGGTGGGTAAATGGGAGCAGTTTCGTTTTGAAGATATTGAAGTTTACAAGCCATTTTCTGCCCCAGTCAATCACAGATTGAAGGTCCTTTTTCGAGACCGGAGGCCAGGTTAGTTTTGTCAACGATACCAGATTTACTACTGACGCATGAGTAAATAGTAGTGTCGTCCGCGTAGATGCCTACTTGAGAAGTGATGACATTGGGAAGGTCATTAGTGAACATCAGGAACAGTGTAGGACCCAAGATAGAGCCTTGGGGAACACTGACGCATGAGTAAATAGTAGTGTCGTCCGCGTAGATGCCTACTTGAGAAGTGATGACATTGGGAAGGTCATTAGTGAACATCAGGAACAGTGTAGGACCCAAGATAGAGCCTTGGGGAACACAGGCGTTCGTGATAAAGGAGCTGGAGGAGAAGCCGTTTAGAACAACCTTCATTTCACGGTTTGACAGAAATGCTTTTATTAAGTGAAATAATCGTCCTCTAATGCTGTATCCCTGAATCTTATGAAGAAGGCCAGCTTGCCAGAACCATCAAGTGCTTTAGAGATATCTAAAGCCACGGCCCGAGCTTCTCCGTTATTGTTAAGTGCTTGGTATACAAATTCAGTTATGGCCATGTGCACATCAATGGTAGATCGGGCAAAGTGAAAACCATATTGCTTGTCGGAGAGCAGATTATGGGAAGTAAGGTGCTTAACAACTTCGGCGTTGATTAAAGTCTCGAAGACTTTAGCGAAGAGTGGTAAGAGACTGATAAGACGGTAGTTAGATGAGTCAGAATGGTCTCCAGAGTTCTTAAAGACAGACACAACAAATGAGGACTTCCAACAGGCTTGAAAGCAAGAGTGAGTAAGGCAGTAGTTGTATAGTTTGAAGAGGACAGGAACCAGTTCAGGAGCACATTTCTTCAGGACAATAGCTGGTATCCCTTCCCCACCACTAGCCTTATGGGAGTCTAATTTAGAGATGATGTCCGATACCATCGTTGGGCTTATGTGCATCTCACTTAGGAAAGCCTCAGTTCTTGGGGAAAATCGGGAGAGGGTACACCAGATAAGACTAGCGTTAAATTGGATGCGAATTTCTGAGCAAAATATTCAGGCTTGTTAGCTGAGGAAATCATGACCTCAAATTGGTTGAATAATGGAGGTATTGTGGGTTTCTGTTGTTCATCCCTCTCTTGCAGAGCTGCCAATAATCATCAGAACCAAACTTGTGAAAAGCAATTCTTTCGGCAAAGAGTAACTTTCCTTCAATGAGGACACACTTGCACTCATTATGGGCGGTGACAAACAGACGTCTGTTGCAATCAGACGTGTCGCTACGGTACAGATGGAAGTAGTGATGCCTGTGAGTAATAGCAGCTGAGCAAGCAGCTGAGAACTAAGGGGAGGAACGCGATTTCATTTCATATTTTCTTGCGGAGATTCCAGATTTTACCCAAGATGAGACCTCAGACGCACATTTTTGAACGGGGAGATTAAAAACAACATTCCAGGGGACATCGCGGAGGAAATCACGGTACGAGTTCCAGTCTGTTCGTTGATAACAGAAAAACGTTCTGTTGGTGGGAGGTTCTTTACTGTGGGAGGAGTAGAAGGAGATGCTAACAGACACGACGACAAGATCAGAGTTGCCAAGAGGGCAGAGCTGCGTGGAACGACAATACTCTGGGATGGAGGTAAAACAGCGAAAAAGAAAGCCTTACCATCATGGTTACTGGGGAAATCGCGAAAGGAAGCCTTACCATCATGGTTACTGGGGAAACGCGTAAAAAAAATCAACCACTTGTGAGAGATTGAGTGATTGAAAATTTAAGGGTTTATATGCCAGGGAGGTCAGTTATGGAGTGTTTAAGTCATTTGGTATGGTGAGCATTAAAGTCGCCGAACACACACACACACACACAAACACACACACATACATACATATATATATATATATATATATATATATATATATATATATATATATATATATATATTACCTCCATTAATGTTGCTTCTTTTAATATATTCAATAAATAAAGCACAAAGTGTTCGTTCTAAACACTGAAATTTAAATTATTTATCTGGCTAGCTATCTATAACTCTGGGGACGGAATGCTGAAGGTAACATAAATTAGCTAAATGTCAAATTTTTACTTATATTAATTCTATCTATATTTGTATCTCTCTCTCTCTCTCTCTCTCTCTATATATATATATATATATATATATTTATATATATATATATATATATATATATATATAGATAGATAGATAGATAGATAGATAGATATATATATATATATATATATATATATATATATATATATATATATTGTTGAGGAATCTCCCCTTTTTATACAAATGGACTCACCCAGAGTATACATATACTACCGCCAGTGAATACCCGAACAGTCAAGTAGGAGCAGTAGTGGAACGTTGAGTCGGTCGATAGAATAACGTAGCGGCAAGAGTCACAGTCACGAGCACTTAGACTCAGTAAGAAGTCATACAGCGATACGTCGATACCAAAGACTTTATATATATTTGTCAACTAAGCCCACATTCCTGGAACTACTAACCTGTACCATCACTTTGTATTATTACGTTAATACATTTATTTTCCTATATTCATTCTTGGCGTTTGTTATTATTTGATACCGGATTTCATCCCGGAATCCACAACAACTTGGCGACGAGGATATCGGACTCACACGTAAGGAAAACGAAATAAAATTCTCCCTCCTTGTCCACAACAACTTGGCGACGAGGAATTCGAACTCACACGGAAGTAACAAAACAAAATTCTCCTTTGTCGACCACAACTACTTGGCGACGAGGAATTTGAACTCACACGGGAAAGGAAAAAGAAAAATTCTCCCTTGCCGAACACAACAACTTGGTGACGAGAAATTGGGACATACACAGAAAGAAAAAATTTCTCTCTTCTCACCGCAACAGCTTGGGCGACAAGAATGTGCACTTCTCGTAGACTCAAAAGAAAAGATTACTGTTTTTTGCCAGTATCCACAACAACTTGGCGACAAAGATTTACGAGGATTAAAATACGGAAAATCGAGTTTTTCGTAAGACTCTTATCATGGAGGATTTTAAAAGTATTTTAGTAGAACTTGTAAAATGCCAAAATGAACAGGAATTACAACTCCAAGAAAGACAAAATGAACAGCAATTACAATTCCAAGAAAGAATGGAAGAGAAGTGGCAAAAGCAATTACTACAAACGTAGAAGGAAAATCAAGAAAGACAAATGCAAAATGAAGAAAGACAAATGCAACTCCAGGAACTAATATTAAAGGTAGCGGGTAACAAACAACAAAATATCGAAAAAGAGTCGACTTTTTTCCAAGACGCAGTGTGGAATACGATAGAAACATTCAATTACTTTCTTGAAGAGGATAAAAATTTCGGGTACTATTTCCGACGTCATGAAGACATCTACAACATCGATTGTCAAAACTGGACAGAAGCAAAGAAGCTATATCTGTTACTCAGAAAATTAGGAACAGAAGAATACACAAAATTTGTGGATTACATCTTGCCAATAAAGACAAATGAGTTAACGTTTGACGAAGCAGTTACATGCCTTACAGAGCTTTTCAGTCCAAAGACGTCACTATTTCACAAAAGGTGGAAATGTCTTAACCTCGTAAAGGACGAAAAGGAGGACTACTCCACGTTCGCCGCAATCGTGAACAAACATTGTGACGACTTCTAGTTGGCAGAATTAACTCCGGACAATTTCAAGTGTCTTATTTTTGTACAAGGGTTAGTCTCAGCTAAATATAATGAAATGCGCAAAAGAATGCTTTCAAGACTGCAAAATGAGCCTGGATTAACACTATAAAAATTATCAGAAGACTGCCAAAAATGCCTAAGTATAAAGAACGACTCGAAGGATATCGAGGAGTCAGAAGTAGCACATATACGTAAGTTGAACAAAAGTTTACGTTTTTCACCGTTCCCGGAAAGAAAACAAAAATTCTATAGTAATGGAAAAAGTACAACGTATAGGATGAATTATGACAAAAATCTAAACAAATATAAAATCTCCCTCCCCTCTGCATGTTGTCGATGTGGAGGACTACACTGGAATAAGGATTGTCGTTTTAAATATAATTTTTATATCTAGCGTGTGGAGAAATGGGTCACAAGGCACCCCAATGTAGGAACAGAAAATTTAATAGTAAGATAAGAGCTACTAGAATGCACGACGAAGACAATATTAACATAAGAAAATACGTGGAACTTGAAATTTTAAATAAAAAGATAAAATTACAACTAGACACAGGTTCGGATCTAACGATAATTAACCTACAGACATGGAGAAAGCTTAATAGACCGACCATGATACATACGCAGAAAATTGCTAAGTCAGTTACAGGAAAGCGTATAAAATTCGAAGAAGTAATCTTAAATGTGAAATTCCACGGAAAACTAAAAAAACTCAAGATATTCGTAGTGAAAGATACAGAAAATCTGGTGGGCACAGACTGGATACAAAAGTTCGACGTATGGGATTTACCTATCAGTTATTTTTGTAAGAAGGTAAAGCTGAACCATCAGAAGCGACAAAGTTAAAGGAAGAATTACATAATCAATGTCCAGAAGTATTTTCGAGCGGTTTGGGAGGAGGTAACAAGTTTGCCCCTAGAATTGAATTAAAAGAAAAGGTCCAACCAGCAGTAAAAAAGAAGAGAAACGTGCCGTTTGCCCGCAGAATACGGTCTGTGTGTGATAAGTTATTGCCGAACAAGAACAAAAACCGGCATACACCTATAGTACTCAAGAGATCACTCGAACCTGGTACAATAATTAACAGACTAGGAAATGTGATGTACACAGTACAAGGCGAAAAGTCTCCCTACAGAATACATATTGACCAAATACAAAATGAGATTCAAAGACCTCAGGAAGACACAGAAATTAGAAGGTCAAACAAGAAGATAAATTTTACCGAACCTCTGATTATCGACCATAAGAAAAAAATACTACCCCCCCCCCAAATGGATATAAGGATGGAGGTGTTGAGAGATCTCCCATTTTTACACAAATGGACTCACCCAGGGTATACATATACTACCGCCTGTGAATACCCGAAGAGTAGTAGTGGAACGTTGAGTCGGTCGGTAGAATAACGTAGCGGCAAGTCACAGTCACGAGCACAGACTCAGTAAGAAGTCATACAGCGATACGTCGATACCAAAGACTTTATATATATTTGTCAACTAAGCCCACATTCCTTCAACTACTAACCTGTATCATCAGTTTGTATTATTACGTTAATACATTTATTTCCTATATTCATTCTTGGCGTTTGTTATTATTTGATACCGGATTTCATCCCGGAATCCACAACACACACACATATATATAGGCATGTGGATGCGTGATAGTGTATAGATAACAGCTTGGCATCAGTAATTGGAGAGCCGAGTTCAAATTCTCAGTCGAGTTCGTGACATTTACTTACTTGCAAATCTTCCCCTTGGGAAATGTATAAATCCATCTCTTCTGGGTAAATAGCAGGTCGTTCTCGGTCCTATAGCGTATCCGCACAATTCTGAATTTAAAAACCTCCAACTATGGGTAAATAGTGACGCAGACTGGACTCTTCAACCTTGAATGACAACCTAAGACAACACTGAATTCAAAAACTCGTATGTAGTCCTGGTGAGACACATACTATACATCTAATGAAAGATTCGTGAAGTTTACAATAACTCTGTGATTTTGTGTGTGTGCGTGCGTTTTTAGGCAGACGACAAAGAAAGAATACACACACACACACACACTCACACACACACACATATATATATATATATATATATATATATATATATATGTATGTACTGTAATTATTTTCTATTTGAAAAATGTGGTTCCATCGCTACACAGGAATTACCATGTTTCAAAACAGAAACTAAAATTTTAAATTTAATTATCAAATTAATTTTAAAATCCCTACCTCCGTTCCTTTCGCAAGCGATTTTTGTAATAACCTATTAAGATATTTACTTCACTTATAAGCACAGACAATCTCAATATTTTAAATTGTTATGGTTACGGAAAAATTCAATCATTTTGATAAGGGGTGGTTGGTTTTAATTTCCCTAAACAAGATATGTATCAAATATAAGTTACTTTCAAAATCATGTTAAATTAAGGTGGGGTAGAGGTGCCTGCTCATAAACAATGGCATCCGTTTTTCGCGTGTCGTCTGGGTTTTTAAATGATAAAAATGTTTTGGAATTTTTATTTGGCCTCTTACTTTATAATTTTATACACAAAGATTTCTTAAATGGGTCGTCTGAATGTAAGTAAGTCGTATTTTTAATATTTAAAAATCTATTCCTACAAATTTGAAGTACTTTTCCACTTCTAATAACTAACAGACAATACGTTATCTTTACAAATAAATATATTAGAATTACATTCGGGTTTTTTTTAAATATTAATGAAAGATCCAGTGTAAATATGTGTGCTTCATCTTTCATCTCTTTTTTCAAAATTAAATATGATTTAAGGAAAATATTTGACAGTGTCTACAAAAAATAGCTATTTCATTTCTTTGATTAAGAAATTTCTTTTTCAGAGACTTTTTAATGTATAATTTTTCATGTATGCACAAGGAACATGGGTCACTTAATGACCTACAAGCTCTAGCTTTTCTTATTAATTTCCATTCTACTGTTGGTGTTTTATTGGTTTCTTTTAAGTGCCAGAAATATTTAGATAGGGACGTTTGATTTCTGTATTTATTATTTTTAAAGGACATTTGATTTTGGTTCCAACGTCTTTTGAAATCATGTTTTGTGCATCCAATATAGATTTTAACTATGTATGGATCTTCAATAGATGAAATATCGCATTGATAAACTAATGATTCCATACAACATTTATTATTGAGAGGACAGTTTTGAAGATTTCTAGTTACATAATTTTTCCTTATCTTGATTTCTTTATACTTTAGAATCTAGATTTTTCGATTTTGGTCTAAGTGTTTACTCAAGGTATTAGCATTATGTTTCTTAATAATCATTTCTAAGTTTTCAGTCCAACAGTAACTTAATTTAAGGGTATTTTTTATTAAAAATTGTACTGAGTTTACTGTCTCTAAGAAAATGTTTATCAATTAATGCAAGGAATTGTTGTCCTAATTTATTTTTCACAATTTGGTTGTATGGGTGTATACCAAATAGGAGTCTGCACCATGCCACACAAGCGGGAGAACGAAGTCATGGCTGTCAGACAATTTCTGCCACCACATCAGCCCTTACATCTGGCCACCTAACTCCCCAGACCTCAACCACCCTTGATTAATACGTGTCGGGGAAGTTTAGCGAGAGACCGACAGAACTCCATGTAGCACCAAAGATGAACTGAAGGCAAGGAATATGGCAGCATTCACCAATTTAAACAAGGAGACTGTTCAGAAGAGTTGCAGGAGATTCCAAATTCGTCTGGAGGCCGTGGTTGGAGCCAATGGCGATTTTATTGAATAAATTTACTGTTTAGTAATTCAAGATATTTTTGTGTAATTTTGGTAAATATATCTGTTATGTCAGTGTTATTTTCATTTTTGAGTAATTTAGGCGACAATTTATCCATCGCACTCTGTACAATTACATTTCTGTGTTTAGAACGAATACTCTGTGATTTTTTTATATTAGATATATTAAAAGAAGCAGTATTAATTGGTTAGTGGTTTATTTGTGTTAAACTGTGGTTGTCATTTGACTATCAGAATTCCTTATGCTTTTGTATTTTCATTTTCTCTCACAATTTCAATTTGCCATCAGTCTTACACTGCTTTCTTTGTTTATTTTTTGTATAAATTCCTTTAATGGACGATTGATCTTTTTCCTTTATTACCATGTCAAATCTATCTATAAAAAAAAATCTATATAATCAATCAGCAAACTAACCTACCGAGTGATCTATCTATCTATCGATTGAGCGAGTGATCAGTAAGATGATCTATCTATCAATATATCTATCTATTACTAAACGCTCTTTTCTTCCCTACCCTCTACAATGACGTCAATCTTGCTGAATTCTTTCAGTGTAACACAGTTCTTTCGTTATGCGATAGTCATGACGTCATACAGTCTGGGGACCGGCTTCTGTCCAGTTCCTGTCTTATTTACTCTTAACTTGTATTCGCTTTGGTTTGTATTTTAACTTTGTGCCTTTCGCTTCTTTGCGTCCTTTACAAATTATATTATCTTTCTGATTATCCAAAGTTTGCTTTAACATCTTAAAATGAACATGTAAAAACAAACGACCATTATTTTCATAACCTTACATTCACTTGAATGTAAATCTTTCAGAGTCAAGATTTTAGGGGAAAATGTCATATGAGCCAAGCAAGTGCTAACAGCTTGCAAATAACATCGGTAGATTTCGCCGAGTCAGTAGAAAATGGCGGAAAGTTATGCAAATCAAAAATTCCAGTAAGTTTGACTCAAAGACCAATTTCAATCAGAATAATGATAAGCTGAGTTCAATAAAAGCAAAATATTCAGCTCATATCTGAACCTTTCGTCCGCAGAAGGTGAGGATGCGAGTAAATACTAAAAATACACAGAGACGAAGAATTTGTGAAATTTCCGTAATAGAAGATTTTAGTTATTAATGGAGAGACCATTTAGAATTAAAATTCTTTTATACTCCATTATAGCGGGCATCTAAGGTGATTGAGTAAAACAGTGAAGAGATGTAATGGTCTAACTCCCAAGAAAAGAATAACGGTTTTTATCTTCGGGGCTCTGATATTCCACCATATATGACGAAAAAAAAAAAGATTTAACCAAGAAAAAAATAAAACTTTTTTTTCCCGAATATAGATGTACATACATACATATTTCTCTCGTTTTCTGTTTCTTTTTCTCTTTCTCAAACTCTCTGTTTCTCACTTTCTCTTTTATACATCTCTTTCACTCTTTTCCTCATTAGGTTTATAATATTAAACGAGTGCATATGCGTATGTATATATGTGCACGTTTTATAGTGTGCATTTTCTAAAAATGCAAAATTATTACGATACTACGTTTCTCTCTCTCTCTCTCTCATTCTCAATCTCTTTCTCCCTCTCCCTCTCTTTCTCGTGCCCTCTCTCTCACACACACACACACACACACACACACACACATATATATATATATATTTTCTTTTTTTTTTTTTTTTGAACGATAAAAATTATTTAAAAAATCAATTAAAATCTTCAGACATACTGGGTTGTAGATTAATATTCTTATGCTTTTATTATTATTATTTCATTTATATTCCTCGACTAGTTTCGGCCAACATGGCCATCATCGGGAGAAAAAAATGTTTCTGCTTGCTGTAGCAGTAAACTACAGAAATGAATGTCTTGATGAAGAAATATATATATATATATATATATATATATATATATATATATATATATATATATATATATATATATATATATATATATATATATTTGTTTTATATATATATATATATATATATATATAAAACAAAAATACTAAAGAACTTTGGATTATAAATCTGATTGTTCCTTCCCATTGTATATATTTATATATATATATATATATATATATATATATATATATATATATTTGGGAGAAAATTATATATACATGCTTATACTAGAACAATGTTGTTAGGAAAGTTAATCAAAAAGTGGCAAAATATATTGTGTGAAGCGTTTCGTCCTTTAGTACTTTTTTTTAAGCTTATCACCCCAAGCGAGGCTGGAAGCCACTAGCACGCAAGGGGTTACAGAAGGTTTGGAGGAAGAGCAGATAGGAGTGGTAAAGGAGAGGATGTGGAGAAAGATAGTGGATCGATCAAGGCAAGGGGGTTACAGAAGATTTGGAGCGAGAGCAGATAGGAATGAAAGGTGAAAGGATGTGAAGAAGGGAAGTGGATAGATCAAGGCAACTGGAGATGTCGATTGATATTACACTTAAATAGTTGAAGATTACATTTGTCAGGGAAACAGGAATAAGGAAGGGAGTTCCACAGGCGAGATGTGCGAGACATGAAGCTATTGGAGTAGAAGAGACGTCTACATCTAACAGTTTCAACGGTGAAGGGGTGTGAACGAGGTGCCAGCCTCGTAGGACGTTTAAATTCATGAGGCCTGGGAACCAGCGAAAGCAGCTCATCAACAAAGTGATAATAGGCTAAAACATGACGGTCGAATTTTCCCTACCACCTGTAATAATTTCAACAATGAATATACAGGTGAAAGCTTGGGGATTTTAAACAAAAGATTATCTGAATATAAAATGGATATTTTTCAAACAACCCATTTATTTGCTCACTGTAATGAGTTCGACCATAATTTCGATTTAAAAAATATCTTAATTAAAAGAGAAAGCAAATTACTAAGACAAAACGTATCAAAAGTTCTTTAATCGATAGATCATCTACAGTAAACTTGCGCCCAGGTTCTGACAACATTTCATTATTCTTGGTAAATCTTCTATTATCACGATGTGGGATACTTAATAACAAAAGTAATAAAAATAGAAACAAAAAGTAAATGAAACTAAATGAAATTGGATAAACTATATATCCAAACACATATTTAAAAAAAAATAATTTAAACGTTCAAATTTTCAATGTCAAGCAATTTCCAATGACACGCAGCTGCAAATGACATCACGAAGTCCGAAACAATAACTACTACAACGCAAAGAAGTTATTTATCTGTTTCAAAACTACTCACTCGCTGGACTCCAATTAATAATAAAAACTTTTAAAAACAGTTTATTCCTATTAATATAGTTTACACATTATTGTATATTTTACTATATAAAATATATTGTAGAGAAGGTATATTGACATTGACTTGTATAAAAATACGTATACTATTGGCACACTGAATGATTTTTAAACGTAGTCAACAAAAGGTTGCCGACCCTTGACCTAAATGACGAAACGCGTCACACGAATTTTTTTCCACTTTGTCATTAATTAACATACACCCTTGTTCAAATTAATTGAAACAAAACGAATAATTCCATTCTACTTTTTTTCCATATTTTTCCAATGAAACATGACCCAGTAGACATGTTAGTACTTCGTATGTCTATTCCACGAAGTCGTTCCTTGCAGATTGACCACAGATTCTCGATTGGATTTAAATCAGGAGAGTTTTCTGGTCAGTCTCTAGTACCTTGATTTGCTTACTGGTAAGGCTTGTCAGTGTATTCGTGCAGTGTTAGAATTTTCGTACGCTTCCTTTCAGTAACGTCCATCGCAGACAATGGCCGTAGGACAACTAATCGACAGTCGAGAAAATAGTGTCTGGGTAGGATGAAAATATGATGCAATCACGGATGACGCAATATTTTTCAAGGCCAAACAAATTTAATAGAAAATAGATTTATATTGCTGCACACCAATGCAAATAACCCAATCTGAAGAAAAATAGAAACCGATTACACCCTGTCACTCCAGTGGGTCTAAAACTGACCGTATGGTGAAAGAAAAGAAACTAAAGGGATTGTTTCAATTAATTTTCACAAGAGTGTATATATAATAATTCATAATTAAGCTAATATTATAAATATAATTTCCCTAGCATATATATATGTCTCTGTGTGTGTGTGTGTGTGTGTGTGTGTGTGTGTGTGTGTGTGTGTGTGTGTGTGTGTGTGTGTGTGTGTGTGTGTGTGTGTGTGTGTGTGTGTGGGCACGGTGGAGTAATGGATAGCGGCTTGGATTGAGGAATTGGCGAGCCGAGTTCGAATTCCAGTCGAATCCATTACATTCACTGACCTTGAGAAAGGTATTAATCCTCTTCTTCTCCCTTCAGCTATGGGTAAATAGTAGGACCGGGTTCTATAGCCTTGGATGGCAACTGGTCTAGGAGAAGGACAACTCCGAATTCAAAACCGGCGGAGGGTCGTTTGGGGACCTTGTGGCATGTAGTGCACCAGGTCTCTGTATTCGCCCCTTCAAAAAGTGTAGATGGTTCTACACAAAAACCTTCACCACTATAATCAAATCCCATGTGCTGGTGTCGGGCTGTCAGTTTCCTAGGAACTGATCTGCTTGACCCTCATACGTCGAATTCTATGGGAGAGTCGAGTATATATACCGGGTTGTCACTCTTTTGTCTTTCAAACCGCCTCAGATCTTCGTGTTATGGAAGAACTCTTTGAAAATTTAGGCCAACGCCGTTTTTATAACACCTCACAATTCTAGATTGACTGGCTAAACATCCAAGATTTGAGTTTCCCTTTCCACCACATCACAAAAGTGCTCTATAGAAATGATATCAAATAACTTTGAAGGCAACTTTAACACAGAAAACGTATCGCTGTCTTCTATAAACCAATTTATCATAGGTGCGCTGTCCTGCTGGAAGTGGCTACCAGAGGATGGGTTCACCGTAGTCTGAAATCGTGTCACGTGGTCAACCAAAATACTTAGGCTGCAGTATTTAAACGATCTTTTATTAGTACCAAGATTCCCAACGTATGCCAAAAAAAAATATTCCCTATAACACTACACCACCACCAGCTTGAAACTTTGATACAAGGCAAAATAACTCCATATTTTCATGTTGTTTTCAGCAATTTCTCGTTCCACCATCTGAAGGACGCAGCAGAAATTGAGATTCATTGAACCAGGCAGCGTTTCTCCAAATCTATTATTGTGCAATTATTGTTATCCTTAATGATTTGTAATCTCAGTTCTTTGTTCTTATCCGGTAATTGTAGCACTTAGTGTTTTCTTCTGCTGCTGTAGCCCTTCTGCTTCAAGGTTCAGCGTGTTATACGTTCTAAGATGTGCTGCAAACAGTGGTTATTTGAGCTACTGATGCATTTATATCAGTTTGAATCAATATGACCGCCGATCTCTTTCATCAGAAAACAGTTCACGCCTATATAAACTGTCGTTAACTAGGTTTTTTCCCTTTTTTCTGACCATTCTCTGTAAACCATAGTGATAGTTGAGCGTGAAAATCACAGTACTTCATCCACTTTTTAAATCCCTCAGACCCAATTATCTGGCACCAACGACTATGCCACATTGAAAGTCACGTAAATTACTTTTTTCTCATAATAATGCACGAGTATTTCATACATTAATATGAAGCAAGTAGCCATGACCAGGTTTAAATGCCTATATCCATTAAATTTGCCACCATCTCGTACTCTTCACATATTCTATAGAAACTAAACAATGTTAAACTCTCCTACTGTCTATATGTCTAGTACCTCCTTCATTCAATGTGAATATGGTTTGAGCTAGTCTCACTTATGAGGGACCGGTGGTTAACTACTACGCTCTCCACTGTGAACGGCAAAGCTTTTCATTAGGTATTCCCAGCTCACAAGTGACAGCGTAGATCTAGAGATTTTAAATATACAATTTCAAAAATGAAGTTTTCCATTTACTTGGCATACGCTTCGATAATTCATATCCCCTTGCCATGAGAAACCTTACTGGTGTTCACCCTAACTCACTAAATGTCAGAGAACAGGTGATATAGCTATAGACATTTCCATAACAAGGTACAGTGGCTCCACCTACCATTTTCTTTTCATATTACTATTCCATTAAAGCATTTTAAAATTTGTATGAAATATTTATAACGCGTATAAAATAATTATAATACATATAAAATATCTAATATATTTGTTTTCTGATACTGTCAAGCTATGTGAAACCGTTTTACACGTGACATCACTTATACGCTACACATATAATTAAATTTGAGCTGTAACGTTCCAAAAAATGCCAGGATATATCTAACAAAACATTTGACGTCTATACATACAACATTTAGTTTATGATAATAACCCAGACAACCAAAAATACTCGAAAAACAAAAACAAGACTTTGGGACAGTTTATCAGTAACTTTGAGCTAGATGTGCAACAACATATTCGAAAATTGGGAAAATACAATATATTTTAAACAGACCTTGTCGGATGAATTTAATAAAGTTTGTTCAAATGAATTCTCCATGCCTAGACACACACACACACACACACACACACACACACACATATATATATATATATATATATATATATATATATATATATATATATATATATATATATATATATATATATATATATATATATATATATATATATATATATATATTGATTCAGTTGAGTTCCACCACGGAATATGTGATCGAGCGGCGCTATATCGCGTCTGATTCGCTACCTCTTCGTTGGAACAGTTGGTATGGCGTTTGCCTGGCAACATAACTATCAGGGTTTCAATTCTCGGTAGTGGATGCGCACTGATGATGACTCCCGAAATAGGACGAAACGGCCATCCAGTGCTTTCTGTATTCTGTTGAGGTTTCTAGACTCGATGAATTACTTAATTATAATTCTCAGATCCTCCTAATTACTGATATATATATAAAGAAGTAATTGATTTTTTTATTTATTAATACGACAGCTTTTATCACTTAAACGTTATTTTGAGTGGATACTCATATTTGAGTAGACGTGCGTGTTAATTTATTAAACAATATATTTCTTAATTTTCGTCTCCCGGCCTGAATTTTCGAGAAATCTTCGTAAAGAAAATATGCTCCCTCCGGTAAGATTCGAACTAGCATCCCTCTGGGTAGGGGAAACCTTCGTTAGATCCGACGTGCTTATACCGACTCAACCACGAAGAACTTTGTCGAACTTTTAGAGAGAGAGAGAGAGAGAGAGAGAGAGAGAGAGAGAGAGCAAGAGTTCAGCTTTTTCTCTGTCCATTACCTTTGCTTTCCGCAAAGTCTGTACGACATAAGTAGAAATGGGCGAATTCTCGTCATTTATTCTCGAAATTTCATGTCTGTTCAGTTTCTTCTAAAGAATTAATGGAATTGCTCTAGATTAATCCGACATATTTTATCACTTTAAACGTCATTTTTGTGGATACACATATTTGGGTAGACGCTCCGTTTATTCATTTATTTTCATCTACCGGACTCAATATTCGAGAAATTTTACTAAAGAAAAATATACGCTCTCCGAGAATAAACATATTGTTTAATAAATAAACGTGATAATACATACATACATACATACATACATACATGCATACATGCATACATACATGCATACATATATATAATGAAAATATTTGTTTTAATAAATTTGTTCGTCATAGCCATCTAGAGCAATATCTCTGTAGGTAGTTCTGCCCACATCTGCTTCATACATGTCCTATCTATTTTCATTAAAATACGGTTAAGTTATTGTTTTTCTGCAAACGATTCTTATATACGTACAAGCTGAAAACAGTCGAGTAAACTTGAAATACAATTCTAAGGTTTCTCTAATATTATTTAAAAATCGTGCTAGGAACATTTGCATCAGCCTACAATATCAACTCGATAACTTATTTTTAGATCAAGGATGAAATAAGCGCCTTCTTTTCTCTGGATTGTTAGCGTGCATTGAATAGGTTCTTATCAGACGGTTTGGCCAAGCCTACAAACCTATAAAACCCTGTGGAATTCCGATCCTGCTGTTGAGTTTGCTTTTTTGCCTCAAGAGAAGATAATTTTGTCATTAACTTTGCAGTAGGTGACGTGTCCCGTGCATTCTCCTCTACACGCACTCTTTTTCAATAAGACCAACACCCTTTACGCTCAGACTC
>OZ038478.1:124193101-124253101 GCA_964036315.1 Acanthosepion esculentum | reverse complement strand
CAGATAATAGAGAATATTTTCCTTAATTTTAAGTTTAATGGGTAGTACAAAATGGTGTTCACGTTATATTCTTCAAGTAACTTTTACAGATATGTGCCCCATAGAAAAAAAGTAGATAAACTTCCGTCTGTGATTCAAGCTGTCAACCTGTCAAAACTAAAATAAACAGCTACCGCCGTGTTAAAAAATGCAATTCTGCGATATTCTTACTTACAGTAAGTAATATTTGTTTCAAATCAGATTCATTAAATTTTAAATCCGTTAAAATTCCTGAAATAAAGTTTCAGAAAAATATATTTTATTTTTGAAAGATTTTTTAATAAAGATAATTACATTGTGATGAAAATTCAAAACGAAAACTCTTTCGAGTCAATTTAAATTAATTTTGAAATACAGCAAAATAATTTGCTTGTTGGAAATATTAAATTTAATCTATTAGCTTGAAATTAAAATTAAAATAAAAGTTTCAAGTAATTAATGTTGCAAAAGACCATACTTATAAACACGCGCAAACCACAAGATAGCTTATTTCCAAATTTTCGCTTGAGGATGAAACGGGACTCGATACCTTACTTCAACTTAATTTCAATAATTATATTAAGGGTTTCGGCTCTCGTTTTTGAAACATGAGAACTCTTATGTAGCGAAGGAATCATATTTTTAAAATATTATAATATATATATATATATATATATATATATATATATATATATATATATATATATATATATATATATGATCAACCAATCTGAAGCATCGAGCCCTTTATTAAGTCACCCAAATGCACAGGATAGTAGCCGTAATTCGCCGTGTTTTAAAAAAAAACACAGCATCTGCTCAAACATGGGTATCCACAAAATAACGTTTGCAATAGTAAGAGATAGAAATTAAGCTTGGCATACATGTTTCTTACCGACGAGGTAGATTTTTGTCGCACAGTAGGCTGCCATTTCTTTCTGTGGTAGACTGGTTGCCAACCAAGGTTGAAGAACTCAGTGTGTTCTACGAGAAGAGATGATTTCATACCGAGGCTATGGGTATTTTGTGCGTAAGTGAATCTAACGAATTCGACTGGAATTCGAACTCGGCGTTAAAATCAGCGACGGTTAGCAAATTCAAAACGAAATGCTCTTTCCAGTTAGTTTTGAAATACAGCAAAAAAATATATTACATCCAATATCCATTATACCACAACTCACATCCTATGATAGATAGACAGATAGATAGATAGATAGATAGATAGATAGCGATTTGACTCCTGTGTCTATAATATATATATATATATATATATATATATATATATATATATATATATATATATATATATATATATTATAGACATAGGAGTCAAATCTATCTATCTATCTACTTATCATAGGATGTGAGCTGTGGTGTAGTGGATATATATATATATATATATATATATATATATATATATATATATATATATATATATATATATATATATATATATATATATAATGTAATATCGTTTTAAAAATAGAGACCCACACTTGGATTCCAGCCACGCAGAACATGTGTAGACTCGCAATAAACGCTGCTACTAGTATTGAAAACAACACAAAAATACATCTTAAAGAGTAAAAACATAAGAGAATTTAACAATACCTAAAACAACCCCCCTTGAAAATGGCTAAAGAAGTTGCCTAAAGCGCTTGGAACAAATGGGACAATATGGACAATATTTACACTCCAAGCCCAAACGGAAAAATGCAAGAACGCTGGAAAAACTAAATAAAAAATTAATAAAACTTTCCTTGCCTGTCATATTTAACGAAAGCGAAAAGCCGGCTTTCAATTATACATTCAGTCTGCAATTTTAAAAAAAAGCATTGAGAATTTTTGCACAAACCTAATAGGGTCTATCCGACTGTGTTACGATGATTATTTATACTATTTACAAGAAATTTCGGACTGAACACTTTATTCAATGTACGGGTGTAGATTGTCCTCATTTTTGTTGTTGTTGTTATCACAACGTTTTGGCCGTTGTACCTTCCGCCCTTTATCAGGTATATATCGATCCGAGTAACCTACAGAGAACTCCGAACTGAACCCTTTATTTAATCTATGGAGGTAGACTCTCTAGAGGATATTACGCCTAGTTCTTATTTGTCCCTAAGCATTTCCTGCAGGTTACTCAGATCGATATACACCTGATGTAGGCCGGAAGGCACAACGACCGAAATGTTCTGATAACAATAACAAAGATGAGGATATTAGTCTGAATGTAAATAATGCAAATACACAGGGAGGCTTCGTCTGACGTCAGAGTTCAAATCCTACAATGCTTCGTAACACGATTTTCGTCTAAGTCGGAACGTACCCGCGATTTTCCGTGAATAAGCACTTACGCCGCTCACTTATGCTAATGCAACATTAAACTAATAATCTATGAAATAACAACACATTCTCTATGACATATGTTAACATAATTAGGACTAAAAAAAAACACATGGAGGACATAAATATAATACATTAGAGCAATTACGATTGAGTAGTGAGTTCGATCCTAACTGGGTACTCCATACTTTCACCCTTGCCCCACATCTTAGTGATGCTTATTAAATTGCTAATGAAATTGTCTTAAACTGCTTGTATGTTTATTGCCAGTGATGTCATTGGCTCTCGGTAGAATTTCCCCCAAACTAGCTAGAACAGCCAGGAAACAAAGCAGCAGTGAAAGTGTTAATTACTGCTACACACGTTCAGTTTTCCGCTGCTCTTCATCAAAATATCTTATGGGATTACCGCACCTGCCATGTCACTTCTGCTAACTCCTACCAGTGAGGCTATATAAAGCAAAATGTAAAAAGAAACCAATTCTCTTTTTCCTCTTTCCATCTTCAACCACGGGATGACGTATGGACAAGACGTGTCTCTTTTATTCTCCACATTTCATATCGCATATAACAAAATACTATCACCACACTCTCCTATGTTCGAAAAAATTTCATCCGATCGCAATAATATATTCAATACAATCTATCAGATAAATATATAACTCGCTTCAATACGAGACAATATCCCTCTTCAACAAACAAGACAACAGCGCTATAAAATGGTGACTGCCATAAAAAAAAACTGATAACCTAATACAGTTAAATATTATTTGTTATATTTTTTCTTTCTAAATTTGTAAATATTTTCACTCTATGTTTTGGTGCAGCTAAGGCTAATCCACGTCAATTACTTTATTGAAAAAGTTTGAACAAAGTAACTATAAACAAAATGTTTGTTTTTTGCTATCCTCTGCCAAGCGCAATGATTGAGAAAGCATTATCTCCCACCATCGCCAGTGAGGCACGCTGCAATAGCTAATTAGTAATTAATCAAAAAGTGAGAGAAAGATCGAAAAATGGCGTCTGATTAAAGCTGAAAATGAAAAAAAATGTTTGAACTCTGTTTTTAATGCTACTCAATATGGACATATTTTCTAAATCACCAAATGAAATATATATTACAGGAGAGCCTCGACTTACGACAGAGTTCCGTTCCTACAATGCTTCGTAACGCGATTTTCGTCTAAGTCGGAACGTACCCGCGATTTTCCGTGAATAAGCACTTACGCCGCTCACTTATGCTAATGCAACATTAAACTAATAATCTATGAAATAACAACACATTCTCTATGACATATGTTAACATAATTAGGACTAAAAAACAAATAGAGGACATAAATATAATACATATAATGAAATTATTTTTTAAGCTGCTTGTATGTTTATTGACAGTGATGTCATTGGCTCTCAGTAGGTGAGATGACGAAGATTTCGTCTCTCTTGCAGTACTCGGAAGAAGCAGGAAATCAGTTTTATCGAGAATTCATCAACTTATAGTTTAACAAGAAAATTTCCTTATCTCTTACAGGGAAACTTAATATGTAAACACATATGTACACGTTTTAAGGTACATGAAACATGTTTTAAGATACATAGAAACGCAACACCCAAAGTCAGTGTTGAAGAGATGTGCATATATACGATCGTATGAACGAGGCAAACGGCATAAGTCGGAATAAGATTAATGGAGATTGCAAATCGTCGTAAGTCGGAACTGTGGTAATCCGGAGACTTACTGTAATGATAACTCATCATCTCAGAAATTGAAACTGGAATTAGATTGCAATTGTTAGCCAGAAAAAAAAACTTTTAAAACGAAGATTACTCGCCGTTTTTTAGATTTCCTTTTTACTCACCAAGACTATCAAATGTCCATGGCTTTTGCAGATTATTTTCTTTGTAGCATCTGAACTCGAAAAGGGACAGAATATTAATGTGCTTGATGTTAGAAGCAAACAGACGTGAAATATAACGGGGAGTGCCTGTCGGGCCTTCATAGGAGCCTCCATCATCGAAACTGTTTCCCCAAAGACTTAAAAGTGGGGCCTACGACATTTCTCCCATTTGTTTCTCTGTTTCTGTCGTTGGTGGTCTAATTTTTTTCTCACATATCTTCTTTCTCTTTCTCTGTCTGTTTGTTTGTCTGTCTGTCTGTCTGTGTGTCTGCCTTGTTTTTCTCTCCGCCGATCCCTCTCTTGGTTTCCCCTGATTATTTTGGCTTCTCTCACACTCTCACCTTCTCCTTGTGTATCGCTTTTCCGCTCTCGTCGTTAAATAGCGCTTCCTCTTATTAAAAGATTATTGGCTGGTTTGCCGCGTCAAGGACCGAATGACTGTTTTATTTTGTTTTTCAAGTTATGACTTATCGTAGAATAAAGATGCAGATACACATTCATATAATACTAGCAGGCCACACGCACAGTTGAATAATAGAACACATGCATAAGCGCGCGCACACACACCAATATATATTGACACCATTTAATTTAGGGACACTAGTACCTTCTTCTATGTGCCAATTTCCTTCAGGATATTGGTTATCATGGCTCTCCACAACATCCTGTCCTTTGTAGCTCTTAGAAAAAATTTCTCTTTTCCTACCTCTCCTAATCCCTGTTCTACCAACCATTTACACAAGCTCACGACGACATTACTAGTATATTGGTTTTAAAACTGAAATTATTTCGCGTTAATTATAATTTCTCTAAAAGTAAGTAAATATAATGCTATAAAATAGATAATATAAATATAAAAAAATAATATAATCGCTCGCCAGGGTCCAGACAACGAAACATCACGAAACTTTAAGTCGGGCTTTGATAAATATTATGAAACTTTTAAAATATTTTTCATAATTATTGCCCTAGATAACTACTGGGTACTTTATTGGCAAAATCTTGTACATCGTGACGTACATCAAACTATATAATTTTACGTACACCAATATATATTATTATTATTATTATTATTATTTATTTCCTTTAATATCTGCCGTTTACACATTTCTTTCCGAGTCCCGCCCAGGGACCTAAGGTTAGAAATGGTATCATGACACTTTCTACTGCAAAAAAAATATTACATAGATAAAACCCTTCGTAAAGTGTGGGCTGTACTTGTCAGAATAAATTTTTGTATCTCTTTGAGGCATAGACTTCCAGGGACCCCTTCAATTAGTTTCCTGGAATCTTTTCCAACCAATCCTAAGGCTCCAACTACAACAGGGATTGTTGATGTTCCCATGTGCCACATTTTTGAGATTTCTATTTCAAGGTCCTTATATTTTGACAGCTTTTCAAATATCTTCAAAGATACATTTCAGTCCGCAGGGACTGCCATATCAATGAGGAGGCATTTTTTGTTTGTGGTCTTTAATAACAATGGCTGGGCGGGTTGGCTTTGATTGTTCTGTCAGTGTGTATTGTGTAGTCCCATAGAATTGTAACAGGTCCTATCTCCGTAACTGGGTCTGGATGGTGTTCGTACCAGTTTCTTTCAGTTTCCTTCCTGTAGAAGTTGCAAATTTTCTAGATCAGATATTGGCCCACTCTGTCATGCCGGGTTTTATATTCAGTGGCTGCCAATATCGTGCCACTTGATACAAGATGATCAATGATTTCTGGATATTTATCACAGAATCTGCATTTGGGGCTAACACAGTATTTTAGTATATGTGCTTGATAATTCCTAGTTAACAAGCATTGGTCCCGTGCAGCAAGGATAAAACTTTCAGTTTCAGTTTTCAACCCTACACTACGTAGCCACTGATGGGTACGTTTTTGTCTACGTCAGCTTGCTTGGTACGGGCAGAGTATTGGCCATGAAGCGGTTTATCTCGCCATTGTGTCTGTATCTGGTCGGTTGCATCTGTCTGTGCTTTCTTTTTTTAAGTATTTTGCAGCTTCAGCCGGTTTACCGTGCTGTACTTGTATTTCTGCGCCCATTTGAAACTCCATTTTGAATTTGTTGGCTTCCTTTATTACGGAGTAAAGACGCTTACTACTTTCATGTTCCTTGACACATACCATCATCCAGTCTTCTGTAGTTTCCAAGTATCTTTGGAGGCCAATTGTTGTAGTTTTGTAGGACAGTTCTAGTTGAACTAATCCTCTGCTTCGTTCGGATCTGGGCACATACAGGCGATCAACATCAGCTTTCAAAGTGAGAAGCTTTCTCGTTTTGGCGCCCATTCGCTTAATTTCAGCTATGGTCCAGTTAAGGACGTTGACGCTGTATTGCACCACAGGGACAGCCAAGGTGTTTATGGCTGATATTCTGTTTTTTTAGTTTAGCTCGGTATTTAGTACCATATGTACACGCCTGTAGTACTCCTTTCTTACGTTCTCCTTCATTTGGGGGTGTTGTATGCCATCTCCTTCGCTAATTCCTAGGTACTTATAAGCTTCATCATGCTCCAGTTCCCTAATCTTTGTGACAAAATCTAAATCTATTAAGGGTGCTTCTGTAATTCTACCTTTCTTGAATGTAACTTTTGCACCTTTATCTAATCCGAAGTTCATACCTATGTCGTCACTGAAGTATTTTAAAATATTGAGGAGGCCCTTCAACTCATTGTCGTCTTTGGTAAAGAGTTTGAGATCATCCATGTAGAGTAGGTGATTGAATATATTCTTATTTATTTTGTAACCATAGTTACTGTTGTTCAGTTCATGCGTAAGGGGGATTAAGGACAAACAAAACAGAAGGAGTGACAGGGAGTCTCCTTGAAAGATTCCACGTCAGATATTTAGTCGGTTGGATATGGCAGTGCCTCTGGTGTGACAAAGGTATAGTTTGGTGTTCCACATTCCCATGCTGTGCTTAAGGAAATTTAATACCACAGGGGAGACTTTGTACATTTCCAAAGTCTTAAGGATCCAAGAATGTGGAACACTATCAAAGGCTTTACGATAATCAATCCACGCTGCGCTGAGATTTCTACGTCTTCTCCTGCAATTTTCCAGGATCATTTTATTTATCAGTAGTTGATCTTTGCAGCCATATGAACCTCTCCTGCATCCCTTCTGTTCCAGCGGAAGAATGCTGTTTGTTTCGAAAAAGAAGTAAGCACGGTTCGTCATGACAGACGTGATCAACTTGTACGTTGTGGAGAGGCATGTTATCGGTCGATAATTTTTCGGGTCGTCTGTTTCATTTGTTTTTGGTATGAGGTATATTATACCTTCAGTAATCCATTCCGGGATTTTATTGGGATTATTTACAAGCTTTGATAATGCTTTTGCGAGGATTTTGTGGATAGATAAGAGATGAGAAAGCCAGAAATTGGGAACCTTGTCATTTCCTGGGGATTTCCATTTTGGGGATTTCGTTAGAGCTTGCCTGACATCATCTGTGGATATATTTTCCAATTCTTGCAGAGGTGTATCCAGCATTCGTTCTTCTTCACGTCGGATCCATTCTTCATTCGGGTTATATTCCTTCGGGCTGCTCCAAATATTTTCCCAAAATTTCTGTACATTATCAATCGATGGTGGCCTTTCGACATGTATAGGTGTTTTTCCAATTTCCCTGTAAAATTTATTAAGGTCCGTTTGGAATATTTTATTTTGGCGATAGAACCTACAACGTTTTTCGTATCGTCTTGTTCTCTGTGCCTTTAGCTGAAGTTTCTGCTTCAGCATTTCCGTGGTTGATGGAATGTCAAGTAGGGATTTAATTTTGTATTTCCTCTTGATTTTTTGCACTTGCGTGTAAAAATATTAGGGTTTCTGGTAAGCTCATCTAATATAGAAAGCTTACATCTGATTTGTTTTATTTCTCGTAACAGTTTTGCTTTCCAAGCTGGATCTCTATGTCTGTTAACTTTATTTATTTTCTTGATCCCAAGCTTCCGAGTCGCTGCTAAAGCTGTTGCGTATATGACGTTGTTAACTTCAGTGATGTTTCCCGGTGGTTTATCTGTTAACAGTGTTTCCAGAGCAGCGTTGTATATTTTCACAATGTGTTTGTTGGAATTCGTCATATGGATTTTGGGTAGCTGATCTCTTTCTGAGAATTCTATGAAAGTTACTCTGCTGAGTACTTGGATGACGTGGTTTTTCGCCTCGGTGATTTCAGATGTGTGGTTTTCAAGGAATTCTAACAATGTACCTGGAGTGATCCTCGGTGACATTGTCTGGAGAACTGCTGGTTATGTTTAAGATAGAGTCTTTGATTTTATTTCCTGGGAGGTTATTTCGCATTTCATTTGTTTTAGTTTTTACCTCATCCTCTGTCACATTACTTATTTCTACATTCATCTCATTACAGTTTGAGTGATGGGTCATAGTATTTTGTCATATCTAATTTTATCCTATCTATTTCTGTCTTTGAGAGTCTGTTGTTTGCATAAATTCCATACGGACATTAGCAAGCATGTTTGAATTGAGGTTAGGTCTTATATCATTTCCCACCATACTTCTCCATATTTGGTATGTTTGATTGGTGGTGTTCTTTGCAGGGTTTTCGAGTGCTGCATTGAAGAATGATGCCATGACTTGTCGATACTCTTCGCAGGTCCATTTAGTTCGTTTTCTTTTTATTAGTCGATTTGGTATTGAGTCACTTGGTCCAAGGTTGGCAATAATCCGGTTTTGGTGACCTAGTGTCTCTTCGTTTGTGGAAGAGTTTGTTCCAGTGACAGATTTTTCGTCCTCAGACTGGTTCCTCTCTGAGGGACGCGGCCCTTGTTGACCCAGGTGACGACCGATCCGGTATGAAATTTTATTCGTATTCATTGAAATTGGTAGACATTTGCGTTTTAACCTTGGCCGCCAAGGGGTAATTATGTTCAAGTTACCAGCTTTAGGACGACTCTGGAAAAAGGCCCAAAAGCATGCCCAACATGATATATCGGAGGTGGAATAGTTCATAAAAGTGTATTGTGTTCAGAGGGGTAGACTATACTAAGTTTTAACTTAGTATAAGTTTGTGTGCAAACTTCCAGGGGGGATTATCAGGTTTTAGTATATAGAGTTATAAAAAAAAAGGGAAGAAAAAGGAAAGAGAAAAGAGGAATCCAAATGAAAGAATTAAAGTTAAATTGAGTCAAAGAGATTTAGAATCATAGTACAGAAGAAGTACAGGAAAAGTATAATTGAAAAATGGTACAACATTTACCATTTCTTAATGTTCAGAGCATGGCACAAGTGATTTCCACAAATGTTCAACTCTCCGTCGCCAACGACAAATACTTATCAAATTTTATGGGGTAGGCTGGACCTTCTACTACAGTTTGGCAGGGGAACTATCAAAGAATTCATTAAACAAAGGGGTAGAGGTAAGGGGAAAAATATATACATTTCCGGTCATCTCTCAAACTACTAGACACTAAAAGATAAATTTTACATTTTCACTCAAAGAGAAGACAAAAGAACATTGTTAGATAATTACACCAGTAGCCATGAAAAATAAATAAATAAAATAAAATAAAATAAAAACCATTCAATATGATCCCTACCATTATTATTATTATTATTATTATTATTAAAATAAAATAATATAAAATATAAGATTAAATATGTTTTCCTCTAAAAGCAAACAGATTAAATCACAATTATTGTTCTTTTAATTGACAAGCATTTAAAGTGAATGATTTAGCTAACCTTTAATCTCCTATATGGCGGGGAATTCTGAACAATCGCTTCACAGATGAACAAGAGATTTAAATTGACAGTGTAATAGTTCAATTGACGAATGCCTAGAATAGCACGGACAGAATATCTGAGTAATGAGGATGCTTTAAGGAAAATATGAATAAGGAAACTAAAGAAAGAGACAATTCAAATTTCCAGGACACATAATAGCGGACTTGGAGAAATTAACATTCACAGGCAAAAAACAAAAAAAAACAGTGAGCGAGTAAATGGATGGCAGAACAAGGACAAAGGGTTTTTTTTATTGATCGATTCGTTTTCTACGGTTTATCAACCCTTTGTAGGTTATTTAAAGGCAGAAAATATTTTAGATTGTAAGATATTTTTGAGATAATTATTTAATGATACAAGTCTTATTAATTAACCCATAACTGGGGGGAGTAGAAAAGGTGGATTCATACCTTTCCCAAAATTATTTGCGCGTAAGTGAATATAACGAACCCAACTGAAATTGGAACTCGGCTCTCTGCAAAGAAGGAGAGTAAATATCCAAAAGTATTGCAATTGTACTTCTTTATTTTAAGAGCACGAGGAGACTGGTTTGAAATAATTTGGCCTTAATTTATTTTTCCTTTAAAACCACATATTACAGCATATTTTTGTTCTTTTAATTTCAATTACAGAGCAACCTTGGTTCTCGAACATCTCACATGTCAAACAAATCGGTTTTCGAACAAAATATTCGAGATGAAAATACCTCGAATACCATTGCCGAACCAAGCCGAGCCGAGTTAACCCGAACGGAATCATTTCTTAGTCGACCGCCATGTTGTATAGATTCGTATGTTGTGCTGTGCTTTTCTTTTCCAATTTTATTGTATTGTGCCTTTTTTTTCTCTTCATTAGTCCCCAGTCATGGCTTCAAAGAAAGCTAGCAGGGATATTGGTAAAGGAAAAAGAAAAGTTAAGAGAAAAACAATTGTTGATGATATTGTCTCTTCCTATTCAGTTTCATATGGCAAAATCAATGATCTATACTATTCCTATAAATAAAGAGACGATCATGTCTTTCCTTCCCTTTTCCAAACAATAACATCTTTTACCTTCCCCTTCCACTTACGTCATCAACTCTCCTACATACAGGTACGGTAAAATTGAAGTCTTCGTCTATATTTTATCTGTTTAGTATTGGCTTTTTTTCCCTTAGATTTAATGATTTTCATTAGTTTTGTTTATGAACTTGTGCACAAAGCACTGTTGTTAAAGTTGAAATAAGCAATCATCTTAAGACCAGGAACGGATTAATCTATTTTACATTGATCCCTATTGAAAAAATAATTTCAGTTTACGAACATTTCGGATTACGAACGGGTTTCAGGAACGAATTAAATTCGTGAACCGAGGTTCCACTGTATTTTTAAAAACATATTATTAACAACAGCTATTTCCAAACTATTTATTATTGCGATTCGTTCAAAGTCGGTAAATGTAACGATCTATTCATTATGTTTACTTGTTTTTCTTTTTAATATTCTCAATCTAGGCGATTGAAATAGTTTGTTGTGTTGTTGATCTTTATACCACTGTAAACATCAATTTCGCTTAAAGGATGAAGCTGTCACCCGCCATACAGTGTTGATCACAAACGCTCTATCATCGACATTGAGCACTCTTTCTCATAAATATAGCACATCTTAAACAATATATATGTTTGCGCGCATGTATGTATGTATGTTCCTGATCAAACCATATTTATGAATAATTATATTGGGCATACCACTATGTCTATCAAGAAAACTCACGTTACACTTCTCTGATTATAGCTCAATTAGGACTCATTTAAACACACATGGAAAACTACCAAACTACATCCGCAATATACTTGTAGAAAGCACAAGCATAATAGCTTCATCTACATGTAAAAAAGACTAAAAATAATGCAAGCACTAATAATAAAAGAGAACAAGCCAACACTTAATCGCATCAATTATGAACACGGCCACAATGTGATGACTGTGTTTGGGAAAAAATTCTAATCACTCTCGGAACATATTAAAAAAATCTACACATTCAGTTAAAAATAAAAAAACAACAAAAAAAGATCCTTGATAATGGCTAAAAGAATAACCGTAAGCTCTTGAATATACTGAACATTTGGTCAATAGTGTATAACTTATATGTATAACTTATAAAATGAAAATTACTGATAACATCACTCACCTAAGTCACAAATTTGTATTAATCATATATACATTTACCTTGATAATGGCTAAAAGAATAGCCGTAAGCTTTTGAATATATTGAATATTTGGACAATTTCTACACATTTTATGTCCAGAAAAAGAAAACACTTATACGGACACAAGAAAAATGAAATAAAAAACTTAATCACAGTAAATTTTCAGTGATCTGTAATGAAACTTGTATAAAAGAAGGACTGAAGCCCAAATACACTATTCTGTATGTATGTATGCATGTATTTATACACAAACATACAGAAAAATGCTACTGCTAATGGTGCGTTTCAAGTACAGTATATAGGTTGCAAACAAAAAAACAGAAATCTACCTCTGTATATGGAGGCGCCTCTGTGTGGGAGGGAGGAGTGTTAAAGATCATTTATTTGGAAGCTATTTTCTTCATTTTTATCTTCATTTCCAGCTAAGCCTTTCTGAGTTATCAAAAACACCAGACACAAATTTGACTACTACATCCTTCAATATGCATCAATTGCATTGTGTCACTCTCATTTTCTACCATTCTATTTCTTTCTGTCAACTCCCTCCATCTATATTATACTCTCTCTCTCTCTCTCTCTCTCACACACACACACTCTGTGTGTGTGTGTGTGTGTGTGTGTGTGTGTGTGTGTGTGTGTGTGTGTAAGTTTCTACTTTTTTCAGTTTCGAATAAATTCGAACCAAAACAAATTTTCCTTCAAACAAGAATGACGCCATTATTAATCCAGCTTTTCAATTTGTTTTCATTCGCCTTCAATCGTTTGAGATCGGAAAGTAGAAGAAACAGACGACTTCCTGCAAGCTGATCTGTCTCAACGGCATGGTTTTGCTTCGACTCTTCTTCCTCATGATCCTTTCAGTGGTCTTTCAGGTAGTTTGGCAGCACCCATCTCCTCTCCAAGCTCTCGACCGACAGATGAAGATCATGGAATATGGTGTTGAACGCCCTCGGACCGTACCCCAAACGAACCTCCTCAGTTTTTGAATTCGGAATTGTCCTACTACTATAATCGTTTCCATCCAAGGCTCAGTCTGTCCTGCTATTTAACCATGGGGAGTGAGAAGTGATGCAGTCATACATTTCCCAAGGGTATTTGCATGTAAGTGAATGTAACTAACTCGTCTGGAATTCGAACTCGGCTCTCCAATTAGACAATCCAATCTGCTATCCATTACTCTACAGTGCCTCCACAAACATTATTAATGCATCTTCACACCATGGACTGAACATGTGAGTAATGACGAAGTTTTAGAGAAAATGGAAACACTTATACTTAGAATCAGAAAGAGGCAATTGACATTTCTATGGCACATAGTGAGGAGAGAGGGCATAGAGAATTTGACACTCACAGGACACAGTAGAGGTAATACTCGAGGGACATTGGAAAACAGCACATACCTAACGAACTTGTGTAAATGGTTGAAAGAACAGGTATTAGGAAAGATAAGAAAAAGACACTCTTTACTAAGAGCTAAAAAGGAGAGGAAATTATAAAGAACCGGGATCGCTCACGCCCTGAAGAGACATATAAAGAGAATGAGAAGCTTGTGTAAATGGTTGGCAGAACAAGGATTATGAGAGATATCTATGGTGTGCTTTAACAGAGGACGGAAAATGCGACATTGAAAGTGCATTAGAATAGTGAAAAGTGCCTTCTAAAAGCTAAGTAACGTATTAAGAAACAGGAAGCTCTCCTTAGAAACAAATAAAAGAGTAGTTAACTGTCATGTAATATCCGTCCTCCTATATAGCAGTGAATTTTGGACATATCCTTACAGACGAAGAAAAGACTTGAAGCAACAGAAATGTGGTTCTACAGAAAGAGACAGTTGAATCTTCTAGAGCACATAATGAGGAAAGAGGGCTTAGAAACTTTGACACTCACAAGACATATTGAAGGCAAGAGGGACAGAGGAAAAAAGCGCATAAACTACTTGTGTATATGAATGGCAGAACATGGTTTTGGAGAGATAATAAAAAAATTACTAAGAGCTACAAAAGACAGAAAATTGTGAAGAGCCATGATCGCCAACGTCCTGAAGTGACACGGCACATAGAAGAAGAAGAAGAAGAAGAAGAAGAAGAAGAAGAAGAAGAAGAAGAAGAAGAAGAAGAAGAAGAAAACTAAGATGTTTTTTTTTTGTTTTTTGGGGGGTGCAGTCTGCAACCTTGAAGTATGCATAAATACATTTCGATTAGATTTCAAATTTCATCCCTTATTTATGGGAGGCCGTTTGGCGTTATGAGCCACCTTGGTCACATCAATAAGGAAGGCTTTCAAATTTCGTCTGAGCCTACCTTTTTTATTCTCTGATCCATGCTGCGTACACAAACTACCTACGCGTTGCCATAAAAAATCATCCACTTGGTTCATCATGGCTGTGTTAAATACCGACGAAACGAATAAAAAGAAACAACAAAACAGTAATATTGGGTAAACTTACCAGAAGAGTGCATAACTGAAAAAAGGTTCTTTTTTTTTCTTTCTTTCAGTCGTTCTTTTTGCTGTATGCAGATCATTACTTTTTGTAAGTTCAGTAGAGCATCAAGACGCACAAGACCGAAAGAACTCCAAAAGCAAAGCAGAATAGTTGAACTGAAACCAGATACAAAATATTTTCAATAAAATCTATTTTTAAATCCTCGAAAGAGAAGGAAAATAAAAATCGCATTGAACCGTACAATAATAATCCATGTACAGAAATATCTTTTTTATGCTGACTTTTTCACGCGTTATTTCGCACTCGACTTAAATTTTATGTGGACCAAATATTATTGCGATATTTCCGAATAAATTAAAAATGAATTACTTTTTCTCAATATATTTTACAAAACACAACCGATTGAAGTTTTTCAAGTATAAGGCAATACTCGGTAAGATTTTGAAAGATTCTTAAAAAAAAAAAAAACTCAGCCATTTTCATTAAACGTAAACACTTTATTATCGGGTGGTTTAACAGAGAATAGAAACTGTGACACCGAAATCCGAATGCGCATTGAAATAGCGATCGATTGATTTGTTTGTTTAACAGTATCAACTCTATAGGAAATATAGGTTATCGCCCCTTAGAGATACGACACCGGACGAGATGCGGCTTCCAAACAGAAAGGACGTTCACCACCATTTACGAAGCGGGCAGACTTAGACAGTGACCATAGCTTCCAAACAGAGGACGTCCTTCAACCATTTACGAAGTGGGCAGACATAAAGACCATTGATTCCGAACAGAGTCCTCTAACCATTTACGAAGCGGGAAGACTGAGAAAGACATAGCTTCTGGACAACCAGAATTTACGAAGCTGAACTCAAGCAAGAACACCCCCCCCCCATATATATATATATATATATATATATAGGCACGAGGCAGATTTTCAAAGTCATCTTCGGGTATATAGACTCTCAGTTCAACGTTGAAGAGATGGCCTTCTTATTATTCTAATATCTCGCTATATTATTGTTCTCAGTTAGAATAGGATAAGTCCGATAGACGTTGTTCACATAGTTTAAAATAAAAACGGAGCGTCTATTTCAAACACGGGTATCCACTAAAATAACATTTGAAGTAATATACATACATATATACCTATATATATATATATATATATATAGAGAGAGAGAGAGAGAGTGAGTGACAGAGCGAGAGACAGACAGACAAACAGACAGAGAAAGAGTGAGAAAGATCTATATATACAGCCCTTTAAAAAAAGTAATTGCACTTGGTCTGAAGATCGCATTGAGACATTAAACTTAATATACTGTGTTGTATCTTATGTCCACACAGTTTATAACTATCGCCAATATTGAGCACTCTTCCACTATAAATATAACACATTTTAAACAATACACACATGCATAAATTAATAAATATATACATATATATATATATAGAGAGAGAGAGAGAGAGAGAGAGAGAGCAATATAATAAAATATATCGATATCTATGGCATTTCGTTGATTTTATGCACGATCCTAAGTTTCATCCAAATTTCTGCTCTAATTACATTTTATGCCAATTTTCACCCGGTGTTTATTACATGTACGTCTTTCAAAACCTTTTGCTCACATCGACATAAATATCCTCTGCTTCTAGAATTGATTTGTTTTTTTTTTTTCTTAAAAAAAACTATGTAACCTTTGTTGAAAGTTGATTTCACTTTTCAGAGCATCGCGGTTCAAAGATTCGTCTTTGCTCCTGCTGCGTCACAAGAGAATACAAGTACCAATTCAGTTTTGATGATTGCCACATCAAACATTTCGCTTGAAATCCCAACAGATTTAAACGTTGGGGTTCTTCTTTCTTGTTCTTTGTTGCTGCTACATGGGGTTAATAACGTAATAATAATCGTGCTTGGAGAAGATTCTTGTAAAAAGATCGGAAGGACTGGAATTGCGGAAGAAACGAAATCATCCCCGCGAGAGTATTACGGAAATCAGTTAGAATAATGAGAAGACTTCTGACGTAGAAGTTTTTTTTATGTTTTTAGCAGTATTTTCTTTGTATTTTATTAAAGCCCTTACTGTTCATTTGTCCATGGTATTCTTTTCAATTGTCAGTAAAAAACACATCTGCAATGAAATTATCCAGAATTCAGTGCCATAGAGAAGATTTAAAATTACATAACAACCTTGTACTCAATTCCTTTGTATGGACATTTTTGATTCCTTAATATTTGACCCAGTTTCTGAAACAATTCCAATGAGCCTTTAGATTTCTCTGTTTCTGGGGGCCACTCACGTCACACCAGCAGGGTTAGCCTTGTGTTCACAGGAATAAAAACATACAAGGAAATAACAATAAAAACATGTTAACTTGTAAATTCATATAATTTATTTACCTTTGTGTACTTGTGTGTGTACATTTTAGTTATATGTGTATTAAGGTTGCATGTAATAGAGGAAGGAAGTCACATCGTCTTATGACAAGCAAGGCGCCAAGGAGAGGAGATGGGCGTCTTGATCCTCCGAGTATCCGTAGTGAAGAGAGTGAGTTCATCATTATTTGGTACAAAGAATCTGTTTTTCGGGCAGGAGTGTTGCATGCTGGGATAACTTTTATTATTCTGGCTTTATTTATTTTATTTTAAACAAAATTATAGTTGTTTGTTTCATTTGTATCTGATCTCTAATGAAAACTTCAGAACAGCGTTAATAATCTCTCATTACAAAAGATTCAATAACAGAAGATCGGATCTTATTGAAGCCTGGGTAAATAAAATATTTTTTTAAATATCAGGAGGTAAGCAATCATGGCTCTCCGTAGATTCCTTTTCTTTCTCATATGTGAATTACTATGACTTCTTGTAAAAGATAGTGGAGTATTTTGCCTTTGCCTTGAATTTAAATTTGTTGTTTACCCAGACTGGATGTTACTAAAGGCGAGATAGCCCAGTTAAGCAGGCTATATATATATATATATATATATATATATATATATATATATATATATATATATATATATATATATATATATATAAGGAGAGAGAGAGAGAGATATAGATATATAAAGAAATATAGTTTTAAAATGTGCCATATTTATGGGATAAAGTGCTCAATATCAGAGATAGAGCGTATGTAAATATAAAAGTGAACATTGAAGTCAACACTCAGAGGCGACCAGCTGTTTCATTCTAGTCGCAATCGTCAGGCCATATGTGTTGGTTTTTCTCGACTACTTTCTGTATATATAGGTATAGAGTTAGATAAATCAAACGACTAGAATATAAGCAACCGTATATATATATATATATATATATATATATATATATATATATATATATATATATATATATATTTCATTAAAAACGACTGACAAGGTGCTTTTATTTAGTTTTTTATATAATTTCTCGTGCGATCTAATAAAGTTTTTCTTTTCAGAGGATAAATAATATAAAAATTGATATATATATATATATATATACATATATAGCCGAAAGCGCTCGGAAAAGAACATTCGGACAATTTTTATATAATTTATCCTCTGAAAAGAAAAACTTTATTAGATCGCACGAGAAATTATATAAAAAACTAAATAAAAGCACCTTGTCAGTCGTTTTTAATGAAATGTGCTTGAAAGAAGGATTGCTGCCTAAATACAAATATATATATATATATATGCACGTTTCACTGAATATGACAGACAAGGTGCTTTGATTTAGTTTTTTATACAATTTCTCATGTGATCTTATATTTTTTTCTTTTCGGAGGATAAATTATATAAAAATGTCCAATTAAATGTCCATTAAGGAATTGTATTCCTGATCAATCAAAATTCCTAAACAATTATATAGGCCATACTACAACATGTTTGACACAAAGACTCGCACTACATCTTTCTGGCCATAGCTCAATTAGGTCTGATTTAAATACTCATGGAGACCTGCTGAACCCTGTTCATAACACACTTGTTGATGACACCACAAATATAATAGCATTGTCCATATATAAAATAAGCTAAAAATAATGGAAGTCTTATTAATAAAAACAAAAAAGCAACACTCAATAATATCAACTATGAACGTGGACACAAAATCTTGACCTTGTTTTGAAAATGAAACACTATATAGATATGTACATGCAACAATCTATTTCTTGTTAACGGCTAATATATTTCAACTTCTCCAGTGTTGAATCGTTCCTCTTTGAAAAGTCTCCTGATATACGAGCTCTCTGCGAGACCAATCATAACTCACCAATCTCCTCCTCTGATTTCTCTATTTCTGGTTAGCTCCCTCATTTTAGAAAGGACTCTAAAATCCACAGGCATGGCCTGAGAGTTTACACCCGGGACCATCTCCCACTGGCTAGGGAACTCTCTCTTGAATCTCCCGACCATCCATATATATATCGCCGTCTATCTCTCCTCAATTCTGTTATTGTTGTGGTAGGATCCACCTAATTTGCATAGCGGAGTACCGACGATATAAATATGGTTGGTACCGGAAGACAGGGAGGAAAATCAAGAGATCCAACTAGAGACTCTGCCCGACTGCGACTTAGTCAACACATTCTCCAGGAACGGTCTTTCCAGGAATATACAAAAGACTATATGTAAATATTGTGTACACTTTCTTGTTTCAATACATTTTATTCTAACTACATTTTGTGTTTGCATTATTATTCCATGCATTAGTCAAGTTTCAACAGTTATCTATCTCTTCTTTTTCTACTGTTTCCCTTCCTCTCATGATTATGGTGTACTCTAAAGCATTTCCGATAATATACACAAGGCCATCTCTCTACATCTATTTGCACATATATTCGTTTTCGCTAACTTTAACGCCCACCATACTACGTGGCTTAAAAACTCTATAACTGACCTTGCTGGCATAGAAACCCTTAACTTTTCAACCACTCAATCCCTCACACAAGTGGTTGACTTTCCTACGCGTTTCCCCAGTAACCTTGGCCGTAAGGCTTCCCTTCTCAATCCCCGTTTTACCTCCATCCCCGACTTCTGTTGTGTCATGGCAACTCTGATCATGTTGTGATGTCTGTTAATATCTCCTTTTACTCCTCCTCCAGCAAAGAACCTCCCTACTAACAGAATATCTTTCTGTAATCAACGCGCAGACTGGGACTTGTTCTGTGATTTTCTTCATGATGTCTCCTGAAATGTGGTTTTTAATCTCCCCGTTCAAAAATGTGCGTCTAAGATTTCATCCTGGGTTAAAGCTAGAATTGAGGCTTTCATCCCTGCAAGAAAATATAAAGTTAAATCGCGCTCATCTCCTTGATTCACAACCGCTTGCTCAGCTACTACTGCCCACAGGAATCATTTCTTCCGTCTGCACCGAAGTGACATGTCTTATCGCAACAGACGTCTCTTTGTCTCTACACGTAATGAGTGCAAGCGTGTCCTCAATGAAGCAAAGCTGGGAAAATGAAACAACGCATTGCATCTCGCGAGTTTGCTTCTAAAGATTATTGGAGGCTCTGCAAGAGCTTGCTGAACAACAGCAACTCCTCAATACCACCTCTATTCAATCAATTTGAGGTACTGACTTCCTCAGCTGATAAGGCTGAATGCTTTGCTCGGAAATTCTCATCGAATTCAACGCTCGACTCATCCGGGGTATCCACTCCTGATTTTCCCCCTAGACTGAAATTCTATTGAGTGACATAAACATAAACATAATTGATGGTTTTGGACATCGTCCCCAAATTAGACTCCCATAAGGCTACTGGTGGAGACGGGATACCAGCCGTTGTCCTGAAGAAATGTGCTCCTGAACTGGCACTAGTCCCCTCCAAACTATTGCCACACTAACTCCTGCTTTCCAGCCTGTTGGATGTCCTCATCTGTTGTCTCTGTCTTTACGAACTCTAGTGACCCTTCTGACTCATTTAACTAACGTCCTATAAGTCTCCTACCACTCTTCGGCAAAGTCTTCGAGGCTTTAATCAACGCCGAAGTGGTTAAGCACATTACATCCCATGATCTACTCTCAGACAATAATATGGTTTCCGGTTTGCCCGGTTCACCGCTGACATGCTTACGACCATAACTAAATTTATATACCAAACACTTGACAATAACGAGGAGCTCGAGCCGTAGCTTTAGATATCTCTAAAGAGCTTGATAGGGTCTGGCAAGCTGGCCTTCTTCGTATATATACATATATATATACACACACACACACACACACACACACACACACATATATATATATATATATATATATATATATATATATATATATATATATATATATATATATATATATATCGAGGCTTGTTAAGCAGACGGGATTTCAACGCAGGTATGCATTCTTTACACGAATGATTGGCTCAGCACATTCTTCCAATCTCAATTTCTCACAATATATATATATATATATATATATATATATATATATATATATCAATGGCATAAAGATAACCAGACTGTCGCAAATCGGTGTTGTCCTATGTCTAGTCTTATTTTTACACTCACGATATTGTACATTTTTATCCCATAAATATAGCATAGCTGATATATATATATCAAACTGAAACAGTCTGTCTGTGGATGACAATTTATGAGTATAGATACAGAGCGAGAAAAGTCCGTATCCTAATGTAGAGAAAGCATCTATTTTACGCAATAAACCTTTATTTTTAACCATAAGCTCCTTTTTGTTAGCGTACTTAACCCAGCTTAACTCCATTAATCATATAGATCAAATATTATACAGTGAAAACTTCAGATCTAAATTCTGCTCAGTAACTGCGACAGGCTACGGACGTATTGATTCCTACTCTTATATACGTAACCTCATGATAAAAAGAAAATAATCCCATTCCTTATCAAAGAAGGACAACTGTGAATTCAAGACTGTTTATAGATCTCATATCAGGTCACTATATCAGTGCTACTGCTACCGAATAACCCAGTAATATCTGCCGATTGTTCGGGTCGGCTCATCGGCGTCTATACCCGTTCACCCGCCAGGTTTGCTGGTGAGGAGGGTGGTTAGACACCAAGTGCAATTAAAGACATCACCTGTCAAAGGATGGATAAACCTACTTGTAGGGTCAACGGCAAACTAGTACAATGTAGTAAACTGGGCTCCATAGCAATAACATCGCTGAAGTCAACGGCTAGGGCAGACGGTTCCCCCGATGGAATCAACATATCTGTGACTAAAGCGAGACCAAGTTGGAGGCCATGGGCTTTGACATGTGGTTTGGCCTGGAGAGGGGTGGGCTCTACTTGCCCGAAAAATACTACGTATGAATCAATACCTTTTCGGTAGGTATGTCCAATTTTGACCTTTTTAGCGTTTTTTTTTTAGTTGTTTTTTTATCAGTTGAAAGACACATTAATTTCGAAATTCTTGTAAAAATTAACTACTTGTTGGATTTTAATGAAAACTTCAGAACTTATTCAGAAATGAATGAACTTATTTTAGAAATGTTTGTCTCTTTGAAAGTCATGGTATAAATATTTTTTTTTATATCTGTTACCCCCCCTCGAACTTAATTTTATGAAAACACAAAAAAAATTTACTTGCAACCTCAATTTTTTTTTTTAATTAAATGCACAAAACTCTGAAAAATCTAAATCATCGATTTTTTTGTTAAAAAATGTCCGAAATTGTCCAAACTTTTACCTCAATTGTAAAAATACAAAACCCAATAAAACTAAGACAATATTTAATTAAGAAAGTTTTTAATGGCTTTTCTGAATAATATATACGAAGGTAATTATTATCTGAAAGAAAAAAAAATTTTTGATGAACAATAAATTTTTACATTAATTTTCTTTTTTTTTTCAATTTTAAATACACAATATGACAAAAGGTTGTTATATATTTATACATTAAGTTCTTTCTGCAACCTTATGGAAATGATATATTATGTTCTCTACTTTTTAAAGATCATAAATTTGAAAGCTTATTAAAATCTGACAACCATAATTATTTTAAAAATAATTTTTAATATTCCAAAATTGTATTTAAAATCGTCTACAACGAAAGTACGGATGCACATTGTTGAAATAATGTCACATGAGTAGTTTCCTTTGATAGAAGCAAGTTTTTTTTTTTTTCAGAAATGGCTTTGTAACAAGAAAACAACACTTGTCAAGTTTTCTGAATATCGTCGTATTATTTTCAATTTTTTTCTTTTTCTATTCAAATATAATCGAATAGTGGGATAAAAGAAAATATCGACTATTTACAATTACAAAAAAAAAAAACGTCCTTGGAAGTCCACCCAAATTTTCAAGTTTGAAATCGAATGCATAAATTCATTGTACATTACTTTGGAATTATTATCCACACGACAAATTATCAATTAAAACGATTTTTGGAGTTTAAATTTTCTGGAGTTAGCTCGCTACTACTGAAACTAAAAAATACTTGTCGAGTCAAAACAAAACCAACATAGCTGCTATTAGCATGTTAATTTTATTAATAAATAAAATAAAACTCATATTACTGCCATATAATTATTAATAAATAGAAAAAAATCTGCCTTAATAAAAAAGAAATAAAATCTCATTTCATTAAGTTAACCCGTTTCAATTAATGGTGTTTCATGTAATTTTTATATTCTCAGAAAAATATTTCATGACTGAAATAATAAACCTCAAGAAAAAATGTATTTTTTTTACTGTTTTATTTTTACTTGTAAAATTTGATTTTCTTTCATAATTTAAATGTTATTTTCAGTGCAGAATTCTTCCTCAAACGTAAGGTAAAAAAAAAAAAAAAAAATTTGAAAGTGAATTTTTAAAAAAAAAATCTACTAACCAGATTCACTTAAAATTAGAACGAATTATATCACTTTGGCGGTACCGTACAATAAATTTCAGTACCGTAAGTTGTGAATATATTGACGTACATCAATCAACGCCTGTCAAAATAGACTACACTGGTGGGAAATATCTCTCTTAAAAAATTTTCTGCTAAAAATGTAAGTAATGTTTCTTTCAAATTACATTAAGTATACTTTAATCATTCTAAATTTCCTAAGATAACAAAAGAAAAAGGTGTAATTGATTTTTCATGATTTTTTAACTAACAAACTGATCTTTCCGACAGAAATGTCGATAAGTTCGATTTTACGAAATTTTTTGACTCGAAAAAAAAACAAGATTTTTAATAAAATTTTTAACATTTATAGGAAGGATTAAAAAATCTGAAAAAATATTCAGAAAATACTTTGGTCTTTCCTCTTTAATAACAACATAAATATTTAAACGTTAAAAATTGTTTTATTAATTTGGGGACCTTTTGTCGTCAAGGTATACCACTTTTTAGCGAAATATTGGACATACCTACTTTTCGGGTTTCAATCCAAATATGTGAAGTGGACTTGGTGAGGTACTCAGCTGCGCAGCGACTCTACAACCACACCCAGTCATCGGACTAATGATGTTCATAATGTCACAATGATCTCGACTGAAGTCGATGAGGTAGATTAGATAGATAGGTATTATACAGTGAAATTTTCAGATCAAAATTCAGTTAATTTTCGTTTGTGGGATGTTATATATATATATATATATATATATATATATATATATATATATCAATGTGTAGGAGAACGAACAGTAGGATTACAGCGTTTTACATTAATTTAAAAATAGTGCCCAATACATAAAGTAGAGCCGTACATATTTATTTAATAACTACCTTCTCATATACAATAGTATCGATTCACTTTTCCAACCTACGTTAATAGAAATGGAAAGTTAGTACTAATTTAATCTTATATTGCATTTTATCTTTATATGGAATTTTCCACCTATTTCCCCCTAAAAAAATAAAACAATTGTATTACTCGAATTGTTTGACTCCTTGACAATGTTTTATCCCAAAATAACATGAAGGATAAAAAATATTTTTAAAAAATACCTAACATTCTAACCTGTACTTTAACTGTATCTGGCTGCAAAATATTATTTTTTCTGAACCAACCTAGGAGACCGTTGAAGTTCAAATTCTACATCCTAACGAAATTCTATGGCCAGATTTTATCTCCTCTTAGCGCTTATCTCATCATCCTCTTACCATAGCTTCTCTTTTCCCTTCCCTTTTTTCGTGTTCCCTTCCTTTTCATCCACCCGTGACTACCTAATACATTAGATTCCCACCCATGTCTACATGTAAATTCTAGAAGACATTTTATTAAAATTTCCAAAGAACGGAAGTGGGGGATATTTGCTTTAATAACTGTATTTCTGAATTAAATTTTTAGTAACACCATAATTCCCCACCTGATGAGATGTCTAAAAAGGTTTTCCCTTTTTTTTGACGTTGAAACAAAAATGTACAATTTTGTAGTGGATATGTGCATGTTCTAATGTAACACTGCATAAGATATATATATATATATATATATATATATATATATATATATATATATATATCAAGAGGAGACCCACCTAATCAGGAGACCACATCCGCTTTTAAATTTCTGGTTGGGCACATATTTTGGTTGCTTTTTTTCAAATTTCTGTTTAAATGACCGACAATGATTGGTTTCTTTAACCAGTATCCGTGTTAACCAGTAAATTTTCATAAGGCAATCAATGCTCTCAAACAATTCTAAGAGTTGATATAATTTATTTTCGATTTTATAAGTACAATGACGTAATTACCTTAGTTGTTCGCTCAAATATTTAAAAATAAAGATATGAAGTGTCGGTCGTTGTTAGTCCCTCCTCGAAGGGAATCCGGCAAATACTAGACACTGGGCTAATGTAAATGCAGCATTTTCTATGAAATTTTCTGAATTTGGAAATTTCAAACTATATAGGCATATTGTGAGATTGAAGCTTTTAAATGGACCGCGATGCGGATTTGACGGATAAGGAGAAATGTTTAATTATGTCAGTACGTAAAACAACTTTTGAAATTACAAAAATGATTGGCAGGTAAGCCCGAACTGTGAAATAGTACGTTGACGAAACTGGACGATACTGATGTCAATCTGATAAGTAGAAATTGAGGATTTTATCTCGCTAATCTGTGTCTATTATCAAGAGAAAAGTTATGAAAATTCTGCCTTTGTCCTATTATGAAATTTTTAGACGTTGTGGAACGTGGGAGTGTTGAAAAGCACATATATATACATGTACACATATACATACATATAAAAACTTACATGTACATACATAAAATAAATATCCACGTAATATATATATATATATATATATATATATATATATATATATATATATATATATATATATATATATATATATATATATATATATATATATATATATACATACACCTCATTATATGCATATATATACATACACAATAATACACATATATACATATTTGAGATTTACCTATAATCTTCCATTTTATCTGTGAGGTGAAATTTCTATCCTTTAGTTCCTAGAAATATTTAGAAAGAGCTGTTTGGTTTTTAGGTAATGATCAGAGAAAGAAACTTGTGATTGAAGAAACCTCTGCCTCCGGATCCCAGCGGAAATTCTGATTTATACTTTTTTATTATTTACATTTTCAAATGGTTGCTTGATATATAACATTTTCGGGCAGTTGTTTTTGGTTCTACAAATTACAAGCGGGTTTGCTATCTCGTTGCTTATTGTTACAAAATTTGCTTAATATTTTATTATTATGTGAATTAATAATATTATAAACGTTATTTGTAGAGGAGTAGCTACTATTAAAAATTTTACTTGGTGGGTTACTTTGGTTAAAATGTTTGTCAATCAATTTCAGAGAGTATTGACCAATATTTATATTATATATTTGGCAGAAAGGAGAGCTAAAACATCTTTTCATTTTCTATGTTTGAGTCTATTTTAGTATCTTTTAAAGATTCCAGGTAAGATAAATTTTGTTTGAAGCCACTTTTTTGAGGACATCATTATAAGGTATTTTATTTTCATTGAAAATTTTATTTTTAGAAGATAATCTATTGATTCTAGTATTTACAGCGGTAGGAATTTGTCTAATTATTGGATTGAGATGATTTGCGTTAACGTTAATATAGATTGGAGTTTCATTATCTTTGTGATATGGTTTAAATGTGTTGTTCAAAAGGTTGGAAGTTATATCTAAAAAATTAACTATTTTAAGGTTGGATGAAATTTCAATTCTAAACCCAAGGAAATTGAAATCCCTGGTAATTTTCTTTTGTATAGTAGAAGATAGTGGACCATTACTATTAGGGATAAAATAAGTCTATATAGACCAATCTGTTTAGGGTCAATAATTCTAATAAGGGTGGTTAAAATATAGATGCCCACTAAGTCTGCAATTGTGCGGGGTCATAGGCACTCATGGGAACGTCGAAATTATTGTAACTTTTAATCCAAGTGGAATTATTATTAGTTATAATGATTTTCTAGAAGCTAATATCACCTCGAATTCATCTTCTACATAGTTTTTTACAAAATTTATACTTTTTAATAAGAGATCTTTGGAGATGGAGGAGTAGAAATCTATTATGTTGAATTGAATAAATGTGGCATGATCTTTATTTTTAATATTATGGAACCATTTTATTGTATCGGAAGAATCTTTCCACAGATTGTTATAAGATTCTTGTATTGTGTTGACTATTCTTTTAATTATATTTTTAGTAAATACACCTTGTTCAGTTTTGGAAGGATTGATTAATCTAGATCATTGGTTGTTATCGAAATTGAGTTTGTGGTCTTTAAGTAGTAAATAAGCATTTTTCATATGGATTTTCCCCATTCTGTGATCAATATTGAATCTTTTTGCAAAATTAGCGGCATCTTTGATATTTATAGAAATTGTATTATTATTTTTATCTTGTTTGTAAGTGTTGTTGATTTTGTTTGAGAGAAGTTTGTGATAGCTGGAAGGATTGATTTATAAATATTTCTCGGTTTGTAAGCTCTGACCCATATATTAGACATTGTAATAGTTCTAATGTCTTTGTTCACATTATGTAGAAATTCGTTGGATGATTTTCTGAAGCTAATTTTTTTAAATTAAGTTTAAAATATACTCTTCAAAAGGGACCAGAAGTTTGTTGCTTGGTGGAGTCTTTAGAGATTTTAGGTTGTAATTTTCTTTTTTGCAGAGTAGAGTTCCGGGAGGGTTGATGTAAAATTATGTTTTCCCGCGTAGTCTTTTTATGAGGTCTATTATTTTATCCGTGAGAAAGTGAAAGAATATAAAAACAGGTAAGGAATGTTCTTAGAGAATAGTCTGTAAAAATTTTATCCATTTGATTGATATAATCCGTAGATAATAAAGATTTTCCAAAGTGGAATATTCCTGAGAGAGTACAACTTAATATTTATAAGGAGCAATATATAATTCTTCGATGATGTGTTAAGTTTTTTCTTCCTGATATATATATATATATATATATATATATATATATATATATATATATATATATATATATATATATATATATTATTATTATTATTATTATTATTATTATTATAATTATTATTATTTATTTATTTATTTATTTATTTAATTAATTAATAAATTAAATTAGGTTATAGTTGTACTGATAATTTAGAAAAAATTTTAAAAAAGGATAATAGAATTATAAAAAAAAAAAAATAAAATTATTAAAAAAATCAATAATAAAATTATAAAAAATACAATAATAAAATTTTAAATAAATACTTAAACCAGAATAAAAAAAATAGTGACCCAGAAATAAGAATAAATAATAGTAAAGAAAAATTATGTAATTATAGGAATCCTATAAATTATCTATTGAATAATAAATGTCTCACAGAATCTATAGTTTACCGATGTACTATCTCATCTATTGAGAATCCTAATATTGAAAAACTTTACATTGACAGCACTAAAAATAATTTTAAATTAATGTGGAGTCAACATCTGTCTTCCTTCAAAAATAATGTGTATCGTAACCAAACATCCGTATCCAAATATTTTGGCATTTAAAAGAAACAAATAAAACACCCATAGTAAAATGGAAATTATTAATAAAAAAAACGAGAACTTGTAGGTCTTTAAATGACCTGTGTACTTTGTGCCTACATGGAAAGTTATGTATTGTTAAGTTTCTAAAAAATAAAGATTTATTAAATCAAAGAAAAGAAATAACTGTTTCTGTAGACACTGCATTATGTTTACTTTAAAACATAATTAATTTTTAAAAAAATCATAATTATATATCTATTATTTCATCACAAATAAGAAAGTAAAAAAATGCGTAATTAAATTCCTAAATTTTAAATATTAATTTTTATAATACCGTATCTAGTACACTAATAAATATAATAAATATAGTATTTTAGACCTTTATAAATAAAAATATAAATATATAAAATAAGATATCAATCATATTTGAAGCCCCTTTGAGACAGCCCAATGTATTTTATAAAAAATAAAGAAAGAATAAATAAAAATGACAACGTATTGTAGTGTATCTTATGTATGCCCCCAAAAAACAGACATGATGACACGTCCTCATATAAGGAAGCCAGGGTCGACAGGCAGAAATTACAAACCCACACCTAACCCTAAACCTATATTTACACTTTGCAATCTTAAATTAGATTTGTATCCTGATTCTTCAAAAACGGCAGCATCCTTTTAAAATTTTGTAATCCGGTTTCCCCTCCAACTTAAACTATATAATACTATTTAGCTTAAAAAAAAAATTTTTTTTCGAAAGTTATTCAACATCCCTTGCGAATGGAACAAAAACTTTAATTTTAAGTTTAGTTTTTAGTTCCAAATCATGGTAATTTCTATGTCGCGATGAATACATATTTTTAAATAATAATAATATAATATTATGCTCTACTATGTATCTACTAAATGTTAAAGAACTGTGGATTATTAATCTGATTGTTCTTTCTTTTTATTTGTATAGTTTTAAGGTATGCTAAATTTACGGTTAAAATGCCCAATATCAGGGACAGAGTAAATACAAAAGTGTAGGTTAACATCGAGCAGTCACTCGTTGTTAAACTCAGTGCCCAATGTTATATATATATATATATATATATATATATATATATATATATATATATATATATATATATATATATATATATATGAGACTGGATTTCGTATCTCACCGTGTCAGATTTTATGACTTCTTGATTTCAGCGGTCTAGTGAAATGATCTCTGCGTGCGGAACCGTTGGTTAGTGCTGATCCAAGTCTTGTGAGTGAAATTAGGTAGACGGTGTAGATGGTTGTGCTAACTGGAAGTCATAAGTTATCCTTTGGGCCGTCTCTAAAAAGGATTGGCTAGCTGCCCTAACAAACTGGTGTGCTCAGAAACGAATAGCCATCATATATATATATATATATATATATATATATATATATATATGTGTGTGTGTGTGTGTGTGTGTGTGTGTGTGTGTGTGTGTGTGTGTGTGTGTGTGTGTGTGGTTCTTTTATCTACCTTACTGTCACTGCTAATTAACCTCAAACTTGCCTTGCTGTATCTCGAAAAATTCCAGCTGCACACTCACAAAAAGTCAACGCTTTATCTTGTAAAAATAGCATAGTCAATGTAAAATGTCGCCAATATTGACGTTAGTTACACATTCGAAAATATAAAAGAAAGTAAAATACATTTGAACCATTGCCAAGTGTACGGCGTATTTATAAAGATTTTTATTGCCCACAAATTTTACGCCTATAGTTTTATACTTGTTTGATATTCGCAAGAATTGTGTAAGCTTAATTTCATTCCAACTTGTTCACTCACGAAATTATCCTATAAAATATGTTGTCTAAAATCGGAACTTGATGTCATCTCCATTTGAAGCTTATGCGACATTGTCACTCATCTAGATTATAGCAGGCGCTAAATGGTGAAAAAACAGGTCTATAGACGCATTTTCTCTATAAGCCAACTTCCTGCTCGCCTACCACCGGTCTTTATTGACCTCTCAGAGGGTCACACTACTAAACTGAGTCAACAGTAGTGACAGGTAAGGCGTAAACTAACAATTAAAAAATGAGCTTAGTACGTTCAGTAAAATAGCACAAAGCCCCAAGGAAGAGAGAACACTGGAAATTTATGACAGGATATGCAAGTATGTTGTTTATTAGTTTGTTTGTTGTCTTAATAAATTAGGAAAATCCATTTTCCAATGGAAATCTAGTATCCGTGTTGTTTTAAACAAACGTTCTGATTATTTTCTTTACTTTCTCGTTTGTAATGATTAAATTATTAAAAATATTTCCTGTCGTCAACTGAATTTCAAGCAACAAATCGATTTATCCAAATATATTGATTGTTTTTAAACCCTTTGCAGATTATTTAAAGACTGAATTTTTTTTAGATTGTAAGTTGTTGTTTTTTTTTCCTTTTTTATATAATAATGATTTAGTCATACAAATCTTAATAATTAACTTATAGCTAGGGAGAGAAAAGGTGGATTCATATATTTCCCCCAAGAGTATTTGAGCGTAAGTAAATGTAACGAACCCAACTGATCGATTGATCTGCCTGTTTAAAGGCTTATCAACTCCTTATGGGTCCTTCAATGCCGACATTTCATTTTCTTGGGATCTTGGAAGTAATTAAAATATATGTTATTGTGCTTTTACAATTGAATACATGGTATTAGGTTGGTGCAAAAATAATGTCGTTTTTTGACGTTCAACTTCATGTGAGAAAACGACATTATTTTTGCACCAACCTAATAGATAATACTCAGCTTTTGTGGATATACATGTTTCTATGGACATGATTATTACAGGCGGTGATATGTATGTTTTATGTTGTAGTTTTGTTGTTTTGGAATATGATTTAATTTAAGAAACTGTCGGATATTATATGGATTAATGGCATGAAAGTATTCATATTAGCTTTTTATTAATATTTTAAACGGATTCGGGTGAAGTCACTACAATTTGTTAATATGTGCGTATTGTTGGTAATTTTACTATACGTAGTATTGGTAATGTTTGATATATACAAATGTATTGGTAGTATTTTTTACTATGAAAATATATTTTATATTATATTATATTTTTATTTTATTTTTCATAGTGTTTTGTTTTTGTTTGATGCTAACAGGTCCTGCCAACCCGGATCATGGTGAAGCTGAGAACAACAGCAATTAAGAGCTGGTTTCACGCTCCTCAAAACCTCCAATCTCCCGATCTTGCTGCCGAATGTAGTTCATCGTCAAACCCAGGACTACGAACATCACTGAAATTAGAAGTCGGCTCTCCGATTTTCGAGCCATTATCCATTACACCTCTCGCACATCCAAGCATATAACACGTGGTATTCCTAAGCGGTCATCCATCTAGGTACTAACCAGGCTTGATGTTGCTTAACTTCGATGATCGTACGGAAACCGCTGTTTCAACGTGATATGGCCATAAGCCTTTTTCCACTTAGATGAAATTTTTTCTCAGACACTTCCCTGATATAGGAGTTATGCCAGACTAGTTGAAATTGAGATTACTCACAGCACACTCTTATGCACTATATATATATATATATATATATATATATATATATATATATATATATGGTGGATCAATTGTCGTCTAAATTAAGCAAATATGAAATTAACACTGACATCTCATTTTAACAGATATATTTACCAAAATAATACAAAAATATTTTGAAATACTAAAGAGTAAATTTATTCAATAAACAGCCATTGCCTTCAACCACGGCCCCCAGACGACTTCGGAGTTTTGTTGTTCTCGCTCAACTGCGCCCCATACATAATAATCAAGAGGGAGTTAGGTGGCCACCCACTGTTCGGCCTAAGGTCCTCGACAAGATCCAGAGGCGGATAAGCAATGTGGTTGGTCCTGATCTGGCATCTCGTCTTCAGTCGCTCTCTCACAGACGTGACGTCGCCTCCCTCTGTCTTTTCTACAAATACTTTCATGGTAACTGCTCCGACTAGCTACTACCGTTACTAGGTTTGCATCACGGTTCCACCCTTTCACTGTTGAAACGGTTAAATGTGGCCGTCTCTTCTACTCCAATAGCTTCATGTCTCGCACCTCCCGTCTGTGGAATTCCATTCCTATTACGTGTTTCACTGATAGTTATAATCTCCAACTATTCAAATGTAATGTCAATCTACATCTCAGATGCCCTGAACTATCCCCTGCCTTTCTCTTCATCCTTTCCTCCATCACACCTCTTTGCTCTCGCTCCCACTCTGTAACCCCTGCGTACTAGTGGCATCCCGCCTTGCTTGGGGTGAAATGCTTTAAAAAATGATGTAAGTGAAGATGGGGTCCGAAATTTTCTGACAGCCATGACTGGGTTCTCCTGCTTGTGTGGCATGGTGTAGAGTTCTGTTGCAAGATATAGGGTCTTCCAGCAGCCACCCTTTTGACCCGGGGTAGCACTATCTCCTCAAGGCAATTGATGTAGGCCTCCGTGTTGAGTCTGAGGACCTCACCAACAAATTCGGGAGTTCTTTTCTTATCAGAACGATCCGAATAAGATTCTGAACTGTCGTACCTGCCTAATCACCATTAGACTCATCCAATTCTTTCCGAATCCTCTGTACCGTCCTCAGACTGAAACACAAACACTCTGAAATGTTGATATTGGAGCTTCCGAAGCGAATGTCAGCATGCCGTTTCACAATTTCTGGCGGAGTGAATTGCGTCATGGCGTATTTTTTGACTCACAGACGCTGCCCAACTGACCCTACTATACTGTGCAGTCGACAAAATCAAAAACAATGTGCATGAGCGAAATGAAAAATATAAAATGGCAACAATTTACCCATCGCACCCTACACACACACACTCACACACACACACACACACACACACACACACACACACACATATATATATATATATATATATATATATATATATATAGTATTACACAACGAAATCCCAAAATACCCCTTATAAGGAGAGGGGGTATAGATCTAATTCAACCGACGAAAACTACGTCAGTCTTATTCAACCCCGGTGTACAGGTGGGAGAACAAATCTATTTCAACCTCTTCCCTTTAAGCCTGATACCTTCCACCCTCGCCTAATACCGTCTCGGGAATTTCGTCTGGCTGAAACATCGAAATGGATAAATTCTGTATGAATTTTTCGACAGCTGTCAAAGTTAAATTTCTAATTCCGACACGAACTCAGTCTGTACACCAGGGTTGAATAAGACTGACGTAGTTTCGTCTGTTGAAATAGATTTTTCCCCCACCTATATGAGGTAAGTTAGGATTTTGTTATTGTTGGGGCGCACCCACCTTCACAACCACAATAGACTGATCCTATTATTATAAATAGAACAGTAGTTCTAGAGCAGAGCAGTGTAGTGCAGTGCAGAGTGAGACTTCTGTATTGATCAGTTACACTTCCGTTTCTCGACCGGAAGATACCGTTGGACTTTATTACTATTACTTATTGTTACTACTAACCTACGTTCGTTCTACTACTAATCTCTCTGATGTAAATACCTCTCTGAATATACCAGTATTTTTCCCTACAACTGTGTTTGTTCGTTATTACCATATACTCACGTGGAAACACTCAACATCTCAACAGTTATGTAATACTATTTATATGGTTTGTTATAATAAATACATTGAGCTCTTTTTGTGAATCAGTTTTAATATATTATATTACTAGAATCTGTTTGGATTATATACTAACGGATTTATTACCTGTACTATATATATATATATATATATATATATATATATATATATATATATATATATATTAGCCTATTAATATATGATTGTCTGATGCACTGATATCCTCCTTCTTCTTTATGTGCTCAGTTCCTTCAGGACATAGGCAATCATAGCTCTCCACCATTTCCTGCCCTTCGTATTTCTTAATAAATTTTGTCTTTTTGTTATTTCTTCTAAGCCTTGTTCTGCCATCCATTTACTCAAGCTCACTAGATATGTTATGCGTTGTTTTCCTTTGTTCCTCTTGCCTTCAGTCTGTCCTATGAGTATCAGAAATTTCAGGCCCTCCTTCCTCATTATGTACCCTAGAAATTTCGACTGTCACTTCCTAATGTTAAACATAAGTTTCCTTTTTGCTCCCATTTTCCCTAAACCTTTGTCGTTGCTCACATGTTTGGTCCATGATATCCGCAGCATCCTTCTGTAGAACCACATTTTTGTTGCTTCAAGCCTCTTCTTCATCTTTGAGAATATTGTCCAGCATTCACTGCCATATAGACAGATATCACGTAACAGTTCAGTTAAAAGGTTTTTCTAACGAAATGTTTCTGCTTCTTAATAATCTGCTTAGCTTTTAGAAGGTATCTTTGCCTGTCCAATGCACCTTCGAATTTCAGTGTTTGATTTCCCGTCCTCTGTTAAAACATTTCCCAGATATTTAAATTTTTGTACTTGTTTGGTTTTGGTATCTCCAATTTGTATTTTGCATTTTGACTCATCGTTTTGTTAACAACTATGCATTCTGATTCTTGCATTTAATGTTTAATCCTTTCCTATTGCTTTCCTTCACAGCCTTCTCTAGACTGAAAACAGAGAACCCTATTTATATATTAGAATTTTTTATCACCAAGTTTACAGTTTTCCGCTTTTGAGTGGAAAATACAACGTTGTACATTTCTCACGATTTGGTTATTGCTATATAAAATAAAGCTTGGATTTTGTTTGTTATTTTCTTCTTTCTTTTTTTCGTTTTTTTTTCTTTTTTTTTTTTTTTTGTCAGATATATTTCTCTATTTAGGTATCCTGTAACATACCCTCCAATTTCGATAGGTTTTCACAGGAAAAAATTAAGGAGTGGTCAACAATTGTTCTCCAACTGTAAGGTCGGTTTGTCAGGGGCCGTGGGTTAAAAGCTGCTCTTCTCCATCAAATGTCACGTGATTAGTCAAAGCCTCATCAAAGTGTCTCCTTCTCATAAGCTGACTTCTGTAAGTTGGATTTCTGGAAGCCTGAGAATCGTTTAAGATGTTTCTAAAACGGCAATGATTAGTCAGCTGCAAGTCATGAAAGTAATAGTATAAGAACTAATAATAAAAACAAACTTTAATTTAAAAAAAAAGAATTATTTGTTCTTACCGTAGACGACTTATTTAATTCGAGTGAATACAAATATTCTATAAAAGAAAATAATTAATAATTGCAGTATGTCTTTCGCAGAAAAACAATAAATTAATATTTGAAATATTAAATTATAATATTTATTGAAATAGGACGTTAAAAAAATAAAATTTTGAAAATGCAGCGATGATGGTCAACGTAAAGTCAGTCAGATAATTCAACATATGGTCGCAATATGAAAAGTAACTAACATTTTCTGAGGTTATTTTATTGCCGTCACGAAACACAACTCTTAAAACACACGAAATTAAGGTCACTTACGATCATCCATATATTTGAAAAAAGTTTTTTTTTTATGCAGACTCAAAAACAGAGTAAATTTCTTTCTTAAAATATATATGTGTCGCAGATTGAAATAAGATTTCAAATTTATGATCTGTAAAGATAGATCTAATTAATAACAGAATTACTTAAAGTACACAGATTGGAATATTTAACTTCATCACATTTTGTATTTAAAATTGAAAAAAAAGAAAACAATTCATTTAAAAATTCATTTTTCATCGGAAAAATATTTTGGCTTCAGACAATGTTGTCCTTAACATATATTATTCATAAAAGCCATTAAAAGCTTTTCTAATTAAATAATATCTTAGTTTTGTTGTGTTTTGTATGTTACAATTCAGAGCTGAATTTTGGGCAACTGTGTGATTCGATTTTACAAAAAAATCGATTACTTATATTCTTCAAAGTTTTCTACTTTTAATTAATATAATCAATAAAGGGCACACCGTCGAATTTCTCGAGTTTTCATAAAATTAAGTAAGGTGTGCGGTAACAGATGTAAAAAATATTTTTACCATAACTTTCTGAAAACAAATATGTCTAAAATAATTTCATTATTAGTTCTGAAAGTTTCATTAAAATCCGACAATTATTGGATTTTTGCAAATATGTCCAAATCAGTGTGTTTTTCATCAGAAAAAAGGCACCAAAACACTAATGGCAAATATCTGACCACTGACGTAAAAAAAAAAATTAGCCAAAATTTCGAACGTGCTACAAAGGATAAAAAATTTTAGCTACATATTTTGATTTAAATATTAATGCAAATATGAAAAAGCAGAAGTAACATTAGACCTACTGCAGTGATATTAATAGCAATAACATGATTATTGGACATATTTATACATTGCATATGAACCCAGATTTATTCATTTAAAAGGTCATCGTAATTCAGGTCTTTGTGATACATATAAGCCAGTTGTTCACACTTTTTCTTTAGTGCATCAGAAGCAATGGTTTTCAATGCACTGAAGAAAGAAAACAGATTTCCAGTCTGTGAATAAACATCTGCACGTTTTGTCAGTTCAAAGATTAGAGTGTCCAGAATAGGAACGAATGTTACCACCTTGAACTTTTCGGTTTTACTGAGATGTACCGTTTCTGATGATCCATCATATCTATTAAGAAGCACACTTCACTTCCATTCCCATTTTCCCCATCACTGTAATCTGTATTTGGACACATACTCCTGGCTTTGAATTCATATTCACTAAATTTATCTCTAGTTTCCTGAAGATAGGTTTTCATAGGCTCAAGAAGATTCGTGGCAACAAGAATTTTCACATCCTTTGATTTCAGGACCTTGCTTGTTTTGTTCACACTTTCTAGCATGTCATTCTAAAAGATTGTGAGAAAGATTGTTTCCATGTTTTCCATTTTTTTTGCTCAATCCTTCTGCCTCGCGCCTTGTATTCACTTGCTGGTAGAGAATCCAGTGCATGTTTTATTTTCTCAAAACTCCCAATACAAAGCATGAACAGCATCAAAATGTGCTGACCATCGTGTGTCAGACAGACGCTGGACCACAAAATATTTTCCTACAGGTGATGTCAATATATTCCAGCGATGAGTGGGACCAGCAAAAAATGAATACAGATGCTGAACAAAATCAAAGAATTTTACAGTCTTTAGACAGCACTCTGATGCTTTTTCTCTTACCATGTTCAGGCTGTGTCCAGCACAGGGGACATAGATAGCAAACTCAGTGAGTTTATGAATCCGTGTATGAAATCTGATATATCGTCCAGACATATTTGAGGCATCATTATATGACTGACCACAGCAGTTTGATAGTGGAATTTTGTTCGTATTAAGAAAATCCACAACAGTGTCTGTTAGATTCTTTGATCCATGAGAAAAGTTCGGGATGAACACCAAGAAATATTCCACAAGCGCACAGACTTTAATGTACCCACAGTAAATATCAGTTGATCCGTGTGTGAGATGTCTGGAGTGGAATCTACTCTTATTGAATAATACCTTGACTCTTTTACTTCAAGAATAGTACAAAGAATCTGTTGTCCCATCCATTCAATAAATTCCTCACAAATATATGCAGATAAATATCACAGATTCCCTTTTCCAGGATTTCCAGATATTTTGAAATATTCTTCTAAGAAAGAGTCAAATTCACTCAGCACCTCAGCTCTGGCATACCTAAATAGTTGCCATTTTTTGATGACTCAAATTTCTCCACAAAATGGCTAATCTCTCTATTCCAGTTGTTTTATACACAGTGCGTGAGTTTGAATCCACTAATCTTTGTGTTAGTGTCATTAATGTTCCATAGCCCCGGATCTGTCTCTTGAATTTCAAACTCCTTGACCATTACAGATTTGGGTATTTCCATTTGTAAAATGTTACCATCAGCAGCAGTAGGAAATCATGTTATGTCTGCTGAAACTTGATGATTGGTAACAGGAATAGATGTAAATGTGGATGCTATATCTAATGGAACAATACTAATGGCTGATATTGCAGAAGTGGATGCTGATGTTGATCCTATATCTGAAGGAATGATATAAGTGGCCGTCGTTGCATCTGTGTTGAGCCATGATGTTAATTCTGGAAGTTTCCTTATTTTCTCCTTCTCTGTAGCTCTCTCTTCTATTGTTTTCCATTCAAAACATTACGTTTCATTTCTGCTGAAATGAAACGTAATGCAAAATATGTCTTAAATATTTAGTCCCTCACCAGGACGTAGGGTTATATTATATAAGAGTGAATGCAACAAGACCTAAATATTTAAACATTCTGCTTCCATAATGAACATGTTCTTCCTTTAATTGTACGAAAGGTATTTATTCTTCATACAAACTCTCTGCTACTGTGTGCTGATTCACAAAACTGTTGGACAAGACTTAGATCTAGCTCAGTGGCATAGCTAGGGTGTCTGGCACTGATCTAGCCTCATCTAGGTATAGGTCTACAAGACTTCATTCAACACTTTTCTCAACTTGCACAACTAAACAGCTTATTCATTAAATCTATGGCAATTAGTACTGCATCATAAATTCATAATCTTAAATAACCACTACATGCTTACCGTACAAGTGTTCAATGTTGTGACTGAATCTCAGGTTCAGTCACTAATAAGCATGTTTTTAATGTTTTAACACCAATTTCGTTGAAGTACCAATAAAATAAATATCTGTTTAATATTATCGACTATTTACTTTTTATTCCTGGGAATGGTTGTCGTAGGGGCCCCAGTACACTGGTTTGTCCAGAGGCCCATAATGCTGTTGAGACGGCTCTGCTACCATGATGATAACATTTATTTCTTGATAAACTTTCGGAAAAAATTAAATTAAATATTAAATAAAAACAGAACAATTTATTCAAAAATTGGGGGAAAAGAACAATAAAAAATAAACAGGCTACTTGGTTGGATTTAATGAAACTCGCTCACACACGCACATGCATATATATGTGGGTCAGTCAGTTATGTGCCATGCGTGATACACGCTTAGGCTATTTATTTACCCATAGATGGGAGGAAGAGAAGAAGACCTTTCATACCTTTCCCAAGGGTATTAGCACGTAAGTGAATGTAATGGATTCAACTGGAATTCGAACTCGGCATATATACAAGGAATCACTCAGTTATATACCATGCGTGATACACACTTAGGCGATCATGACTGATGAGGCAGATTTTTTCACGCAGTAGGTTGCCATTTCTTTCTGTGGTAGAACAGTTGCCATCTAAGGCTAAAGCTCCAGTCTGTCCTGCTATTTACCCATAGCTGGGAGGAGGGAGAAGAGGATTCATACCTTTCCCAAGGGTATTAGCACGTAAGTGAATGTAATGGATTCGACTGGAATTTGAACTCGGCATATATACAAGGAATCACTCAGTTATATACCATGCGTGATACACACTTAGGCGATCATGACTGATGAGGCAGATTTTTTCACGCAGTAGGTTGCCATTTCTTTCTGTGGTAGAACAGTTGCCATCTAAGGCTAAAGCCCCAGTTTGTCCTGCTATTTACCCATAGCTGGGAGGAGGGAGAAGAGGATTCATACCTTTCCCAATGGTATTAGCACGTAAGTGAATGTAATGGATTCAACTGGAATTCGAACTCGGCATATATACAAGGAATCACTCAGTTATATACCATGCGTGATACACACTTAGGCGATCATGACTGATGAGGTAGATTTTTTCACGCAGTAGGTTGCCATTTCTTTCTGTGGTAGAACAGTTGCCACCCAAGGCTAAAGCCCCAGTCTGTCCTGCTATTTACCCATAGCTGGGAGGAGGGAGAAGAGGATTCATACCTTTCCCAATGGTGTTAGCACGTAAGTGAATGTAATGGATTCGACTAGAATTCGAACTCGGCATATATACAAGGAATCACTCAGTTATATACCATGCGTGATACACGCTTAGGCGATCATGACTGATGAGGCAGATTTTTTCACGCAGTAGGTTGCCATTTCTTTCTGTGGTAGAACAGTTGCCATCTAAGGCTAAAGCCCCAGTCTGTCCTGCTATTTACCCATAGCTGGGAGGAGGGAGAAGAGGATTCATACCTTTCCCAATGGTATTAGCACGTAAGTGAATGTAATGGATTCAACTGGAATTCGAACTCGGCATATATACAAGGAATCACTCAGTTATATACCATGCGTGATACACACTTAGGCGATCATGACTGATGAGGCAGATTTTTTCACGCAGTAGGTTGCCATTTCTTTCTGTGGTAGAACAGTTGCCACCCAAGGCTAAAGCCCCAGTCTGTCCTGCTATTTACCCATAGCTGGGAGGAGGGAGAAGAGGATTCATACCTTTCCCAATGGTGTTAGCACGTAAGTGAATGTAATGGATTCGACTAGAATTCGAACTCGGCATATATACAAGGAATCACTCAGTTATATACCATGCGTGATACACGCTTAGGCGATCATGACTGATGAGGCAGATTTTTTCACGCAGTAGGTTGCCATTTCTTTCTGTGGTAGAACAGTTGCCACCCAAGGCTAAAGCCCCAGTTTGTCCTGCTATTTACCCATAGCTGGGAGGAGGGAGAAGAGGATTCATACCTTTCCCAATGGTATTAGCACGTAAGTGAATGTAATGGATTCGACTGGAATTCGAACTCGGCATATATACAAGGAATCACTCAGTTATATACCATGCGTGATACACACTTAGGCGATCATGACTGATGAGGCAGATTTTTTCACGCAGTAGGTTGCCATTTCTTTCTGTGGTAGAACAGTTGCCATCTAAGGCTAAAGCCCCAGTTTGTCCTGCTATTTACCCATAGCTGGGAGGAGGGAGAAGAGGATTCATACCTTTCCCAAGGCTATTAGCACGTAAGTGAATGTAATGGATTCGACTGGAATTCGAACTCGGCATATATACAAGGAATCACTCAGTTATATACCATGCGTGATACACGCTTAGGCGATCATGACTGATGAGGCAGATTTTTTCACGCAGTAGGTTGCCATTTCTTTCTGTGGTAGAACAGTTGCCACCCAAGGCTAAAGCCCCAGTTTGTCCTGCTATTTACCCATAGCTGGGAGGAGGGAGAAGAGGATTCATACCTTTCCCAATGGTATTAGCACGTAAGTGAATGTAATGGATTCAACTGGAATTCGAACTCGGCATATATACAAGGAATCACTCAGTTATATACCATGCGTGATACACACTTAGGCGATCATGACTGATGAGGCAGATTTTTTCACGCAGTAGGTTGCCATTTCTTTCTGTGGTAGAACAGTTGCCACCCAAGGCTAAAGCCCCAGTTTGTCCTGCTATTTACCCATAGCTGGGAGGAGGGAGAAGAGGATTCATACCTTTCCCAATGGTATTAGCACGTAAGTGAATGTAATGGATTCGACTGGAATTCGAACTCGGCATATATACAAGGAATCACTCAGTTATATACCATGCGTGATACACACTTAGGCGATCATGACTGATGAGGCAGATTTTTTCACGCAGTAGGTTGCCATTTCTTTCTGTGGTAGAACAGTTGCCATCTAAGGCTAAAGCCCCAGTTTGTCCTGCTATTTACCCATAGCTGGGAGGAGGGAGAAGAGGATTCATACCTTTCCCAAGGCTATTAGCACGTAAGTGAATGTAATGGATTCGACTGGAATTCGAACTCGGCATATATACAAGGAATCACTCAGTTATATACCATGCGTGATACACGCTTAGGCGATCATGACTGATGAGGCAGATTTTTTCACGCAGTAGGTTGCCATTTCTTTCTGTGGTAGAACAGTTGCCACCCAAGGCTAAAGCCCCAGTTTGTCCTGCTATTTACCCATAGCTGGGAGGAGGGAGAAGAGGATTCATACCTTTCCCAATGGTATTAGCACGTAAGTGAATGTAATGGATTCAACTGGAATTCGAACTCGGCATATATACAAGGAATCACTCAGTTATATACCATGCGTGATACACACTTAGGCGATCATGACTGATGAGGCAGATTTTTTCACGCAGTAGGTTGCCATTTCTTTCTGTGGTAGAACAGTTGCCACCCAAGGCTAAAGCCCCAGTCTGTCCTGCTATTTACCCATAGCTGGGAGGAGGGAGAAGAGGATTCATACCTTTCCCAATGGTGTTAGCACGTAAGTGAATGTAATGGATTCGACTAGAATTCGAACTCGGCATATATACAAGGAATCACTCAGTTATATACCATGCGTGATACACGCTTAGGCGATCATGACTGATGAGGCAGATTTTTTCACGCAGTAGGTTGCCATTTCTTTCTGTGGTAGAACAGTTGCCACCCAAGGCTAAAGCCCCAGTTTGTCCTGCTATTTACCCATAGCTGGGAGGAGGGAGAAGAGGATTCATACCTTTCCCAATGGTATTAGCACGTAAGTGAATGTAATGGATTCGACTGGAATTCGAACTCGGCATATATACAAGGAATCACTCAGTTATATACCATGCGTGATACACACTTAGGCGATCATGACTGATGAGGCAGATTTTTTCACGCAGTAGGTTGCCATTTCTTTCTGTGGTAGAACAGTTGCCATCTAAGGCTAAAGCCCCAGTTTGTCCTGCTATTTACCCATAGCTGGGAGGAGGGAGAAGAGGATTCATACCTTTCCCAATGGTATTAGCACGTAAGTGAATGTAATGGATTCAACTGGAATTCGAACTCGGCATATATACAAGGAATCACTCAGTTATATACCATGCGTGATACACACTTAGGCGATCATGACTGATGAGGTAGATTTTTTCACGCAGTAGGTTGCCATTTCTTTCTGTGGTAGAACAGTTGCCACCCAAGGCTAAAGCCCCAGTCTGTCCTGCTATTTACCCATAGCTGGGAGGAGGGAGAAGAGGATTCATACCTTTCCCAATGGTGTTAGCACGTAAGTGAATGTAATGGATTCGACTAGAATTCGAACTCGGCATATATACAAGGAATCACTCAGTTATATACCATGCGTGATACACGCTTAGGCGATCATGACTGATGAGGCAGATTTTTTCACGCAGTAGGTTGCCATTTCTTTCTGTGGTAGAACAGTTGCCATCTAAGGCTAAAGCCCCAGTCTGTCCTGCTATTTACCCATAGCTGGGAGGAGGGAGAAGAGGATTCATACCTTTCCCAATGGTATTAGCACGTAAGTGAATGTAATGGATTCAACTGGAATTCGAACTCGGCATATATACAAGGAATCACTCAGTTATATACCATGCGTGATACACACTTAGGCGATCATGACTGATGAGGCAGATTTTTTCACGCAGTAGGTTGCCATTTCTTTCTGTGGTAGAACAGTTGCCACCCAAGGCTAAAGCCCCAGTCTGTCCTGCTATTTACCCATAGCTGGGAGGAGGGAGAAGAGGATTCATACCTTTCCCAATGGTGTTAGCACGTAAGTGAATGTAATGGATTCGACTAGAATTCGAACTCGGCATATATACAAGGAATCACTCAGTTATATACCATGCGTGATACACGCTTAGGCGATCATGACTGATGAGGCAGATTTTTTCACGCAGTAGGTTGCCATTTCTTTCTGTGGTAGAACAGTTGCCACCCAAGGCTAAAGCCCCAGTTTGTCCTGCTATTTACCCATAGCTGGGAGGAGGGAGAAGAGGATTCATACCTTTCCCAATGGTATTAGCACGTAAGTGAATGTAATGGATTCGACTGGAATTCGAACTCGGCATATATACAAGGAATCACTCAGTTATATACCATGCGTGATACACACTTAGGCGATCATGACTGATGAGGCAGATTTTTTCACGCAGTAGGTTGCCATTTCTTTCTGTGGTAGAACAGTTGCCATCTAAGGCTAAAGCCCCAGTTTGTCCTGCTATTTACCCATAGCTGGGAGGAGGGAGAAGAGGATTCATACCTTTCCCAATGGTATTAGCACGTAAGTGAATGTAATGGATTCAACTGGAATTCGAACTCGGCATATATACAAGGAATCACTCAGTTATATACCATGCGTGATACACACTTAGGCGATCATGACTGATGAGGTAGATTTTTTCACGCAGTAGGTTGCCATTTCTTTCTGTGGTAGAACAGTTGCCACCCAAGGCTAAAGCCCCAGTCTGTCCTGCTATTTACCCATAGCTGGGAGGAGGGAGAAGAGGATTCATACCTTTCCCAATGGTGTTAGCACGTAAGTGAATGTAATGGATTCGACTAGAATTCGAACTCGGCATATATACAAGGAATCACTCAGTTATATACCATGCGTGATACACGCTTAGGCGATCATGACTGATGAGGCAGATTTTTTCACGCAGTAGGTTGCCATTTCTTTCTGTGGTAGAACAGTTGCCATCTAAGGCTAAAGCCCCAGTCTGTCCTGCTATTTACCCATAGCTGGGAGGAGGGAGAAGAGGATTCATACCTTTCCCAATGGTATTAGCACGTAAGTGAATGTAATGGATTCAACTGGAATTCGAACTCGGCATATATACAAGGAATCACTCAGTTATATACCATGCGTGATACACACTTAGGCGATCATGACTGATGAGGCAGATTTTTTCACGCAGTAGGTTGCCATTTCTTTCTGTGGTAGAACAGTTGCCACCCAAGGCTAAAGCCCCAGTCTGTCCTGCTATTTACCCATAGCTGGGAGGAGGGAGAAGAGGATTCATACCTTTCCCAATGGTGTTAGCACGTAAGTGAATGTAATGGATTCGACTAGAATTCGAACTCGGCATATATACAAGGAATCACTCAGTTATATACCATGCGTGATACACGCTTAGGCGATCATGACTGATGAGGCAGATTTTTTCACGCAGTAGGTTGCCATTTCTTTCTGTGGTAGAACAGTTGCCACCCAAGGCTAAAGCCCCAGTTTGTCCTGCTATTTACCCATAGCTGGGAGGAGGGAGAAGAGGATTCATACCTTTCCCAATGGTATTAGCACGTAAGTGAATGTAATGGATTCGACTGGAATTCGAACTCGGCATATATACAAGGAATCACTCAGTTATATACCATGCGTGATACACACTTAGGCGATCATGACTGATGAGGCAGATTTTTTCACGCAGTAGGTTGCCATTTCTTTCTGTGGTAGAACAGTTGCCATCTAAGGCTAAAGCCCCAGTTTGTCCTGCTATTTACCCATAGCTGGGAGGAGGGAGAAGAGGATTCATACCTTTCCCAAGGCTATTAGCACGTAAGTGAATGTAATGGATTCGACTGGAATTCGAACTCGGCATATATACAAGGAATCACTCAGTTATATACCATGCGTGATACACGCTTAGGCGATCATGACTGATGAGGCAGATTTTTTCACGCAGTAGGTTGCCATTTCTTTCTGTGGTAGAACAGTTGCCACCCAAGGCTAAAGCCCCAGTTTGTCCTGCTATTTACCCATAGCTGGGAGGAGGGAGAAGAGGATTCATACCTTTCCCAATGGTATTAGCACGTAAGTGAATGTAATGGATTCAACTGGAATTCGAACTCGGCATATATACAAGGAATCACTCAGTTATATACCATGCGTGATACACACTTAGGCGATCATGACTGATGAGGCAGATTTTTTCACGCAGTAGGTTGCCATTTCTTTCTGCGGTAGAACAGTTGCCATCTAAGGCTAAAGCCCCAGTCTGTCCTGCTATTTACCCATAGCTGGGAGGAGGGAGAAGAGGATTCATACCTTTCCCAAGGGTATTAGCACGTAAGTGAATGTAATGGATTCGACTAGAATTCGAACTCGGCATATATACAAGGAATCAGTCAGTTAAGTGCCATACGTGATACACGCTTAGGCGATCATGTATCTTTTGATACATGACTGACGAGGCAGATTTTTTCGAGCGGTAGTTGCCGTTTTTTCTGTGGTAGAACAGTTTCCATCCAAGGCTATAGAACCCGGGTTGTCGTGCTATTTAGCCATAGCTGGGGGGCAGAGGAGGATTCATACCTTTCCCAAGGGTATTAGCACGTAAGTGAATGTAATGGATTCGACTGGAATTCGAACTTGGTTCTCCGATTCTTCAGTCCGAGTCGCTATCCATTACTCCACAAGTAAATAACAAGACTGAATATTGTATGACGCGCGTTTCGTTCAAAAAGAAGGTCTTTAAACAGAATACGGCTATTATTTATTAAATCAAATTCTATATAGAAAAAGAGAAAAATGCTGTGTGTGTACGTATATATAGCGATGCCCAATATTTAAAATTAAATTTTGATGTCCGATGTATATCTAATTTGGAACTAAGAGCCTGCTCCATTCAGTTTTATTTTATCACTTTTTTATTTAGTTTTAATTAGCCCACATTGCATTATTCTGAAATTATTGCGTTTTCAAGATAACTGTCGATATTTTCCTGACATTAATCAGACGCACAGAGGTGAGGAAGTTGGACTGACTCTTAAACTTAAAATGAACTTTATATCTGTGGCTATTTTTTTTCTCTTTAATAAAGACGTTGACATCGAGTTAGAATCGGTGACATGTGGGTCGTTTGTGGTCTGCTGTACTTTAATTTTTTATTTGGTGACGTGAAAAGAAGAAAATAGTTTGCCCGCGCATTAAACAAGCCATCCACTTCACATTTTTAAACTTTCGAATAAAATAAGCCATAAACAATAGCAGTTACATTGTGCGAGTTTAAAAAGTAAATTAATAAATAATCTTGCTTACTCATCGCAGGAAGTTATTCCCCTTAGACTGCGAAGATGCGATAAGAAGATAGGGTGTTGTCAACCAATGACACCGCAAAACTGTTAATAGCCGACTACTGTCATTTAACCGAGAAAGTGACGGAACATCGTTCGACATAATTTTAATGGAAGTGGACGGGTCGTTGTGGTTTGTCTCGCTAACCATTATTTTTCCTGTCGTTTTGCTTTTATTAACGTTTTAACGTTTTCATTCCTCATTTGACGAGATTATTTGAATTACTTATGAAAATGGGCTGCTCATTTTAAACCTAGACTACATTTCATTTTTTTAATCGTTTCGCGCCAAGCAAGGCAATAATGCTACTGGGACGCAAAGGGTTACACGGAGTGAAATACTTTAGTGATGAGAAATGAGAAAAGGCCAATAAAGGAATACGGTTCAAGAAGACATAAGATGGCGATTGACGTTGCATTTAAATTTTTGAAGATTCTAGGTGGCAGGCAAGCAAGAAATCAAAAAAGATTTTCACAGGTGAGAAGTGTGAGAAAATAAATTGTTAGAATAGAAGTGGCGGTTGCATCTAGTTAGTTCAACAGTAAAACGGTGAGTCCTAGTTGCCAATCTAGTAGCACGTTTAAACTCATATAGTCGAGGCAACAGGGAGAAAAGTTCATCAGTACAGTTGCCATGCATAGAAACGTAATGCATTCATTTATAGCTGCCAACAGTCTGATGTATATACGCCTAATGTAGCGGTCATTGGCGCGGAAAGTGGAACCGGTGTAGAGTAGACGGAAGTCAACAACAAGAAAGGAGCAAATGACAAAATTAAACATCGCGCAAGGGGTCCGCGCAGCCTTCCGCGTTTCAAACGTACTTCAAATTTTCAATTTCATAAAAATAAATAGCCAATAAAATCAGCTCCCGTCAGCAAATAAACACTGGACTCTGGAGCCTACACAAGACCATAAAAACCAAACATTCATTCAACTCGGCAGAAGGACTGACAGCAATAAAGAGACACGAATCAAACACGGCGTCTTGTCTTTCTCACCAAACCATCAGCGGACTCCCTTTGATCTCGTCTCCCAAATCCACTTTCTCGCTTCCTCACTGAAAAACTATTCATGTTCATTTCCTTACAATCAAAGAGAAGCCCTATAAGTAATTACAGTTAAAATTTGTGTATCCTACGTTTAAATAAACTATTAGTGTTTCCTAAAGTGAGGTTACTGTGAGTTAGTTTGTTATCTAAGGATGCGAAATTACCGATACGAGTTCAAATTCCTGCCAAAGTTGCTTATGTTAACTTAGCATATTGTTGCATATGCCGAAAAACCTTCCTATAAGTACGTGGCTGGAAACAGAGACAGAACGTGGCTGGAAACAGAGACAGAACGTTCAGAATACCCTTGGACTAGTTTCGGGTGCAGCCTTTCTATTGAACACACAGAAATAATAGTATGTCCTGAACTAGAGCTGTCCAATCAGCCTTGTCAGAGTTCAGAAGCGTTTGCACGGACTTGTAGGCGATGAATTATTGTCCACCTGACAACCACTATCCCACAAACGCAACGTTTCAAGCCGCTACTTTATCGCTATATCCCTGGAAAATGTTCTGATGAACTAATCTTTGGTTCCACCATGTCAGACATTTAAAACTAAGATGCACCATGCTCAGGGGCGAACCGTCGTCACTCTCTTCGTATTCCAATGGTAAGAAGGAAGTCTTATTCGGACAGTTTTTTTTCCGAAGAGTCGCTGCTTTATGGATCACCCTCCCCCCAAATGCCTAAATGAAATACTAAGATGCCAATGATTTTAAGCCAATTGAGAAATTGGTCTGCGTGTATGAATTCTGGTTCAGTTTACGAAGAGTTAAGAGAAACAAAAGAATACTGTATTGACATATTCTCGTTTTACCTCTTAATGAAAACGCAGGACTTAAGCTCTCATATTTAACATCCGAATCGTGAAAAATACATTCTCGTCTGCGATATCTGAGAATTGTGTATTTCTCTTTCCTGGGGTGGGTGCAGTTATATCTGCCATACGGCTCTTTCCCATGCGTGAATTCAATCACGTGGGTCTCCAAGCTACTCAAGGTAGAGGGTTACTGAGTGAGATTATAGTAAGGGAGGGAAAGAGAATGTAAGAGATGCATATTGATGAGTAAGTGTAGGATATATATATATATATATATATATTTTTGTCATCCACAGACAGACTGTTTCGCTGTTTCACAGCTCATCAGTGTGGCTAGACGTCCGGTTGCCTCCAGCTACGATCGAAACCCGACTGATTTTTCGTCAGTCGGAATCTCTACCCGTTAAGCCATCAGCGTACGGTGCGGGATGGAGGTGAATTTTAGCGTGTTTATTTTTAGATTCGGATAAACACACAGTGACTGAGAGTGACTCAATTCTGTCGAAGAGTCGTGCCGTATTAGCATAGATAGTCACTGTTTACAAATTCACACCCCAAACCAGAGGGCTCAACCGAAAGGTTTAACCCTGGACTTAAAGAGACCAAGATTGTAGTTGTCAGGGTAGCATCCTCTAAAATTTAATAATTCTTGGGCAGACGCAAATCTGAGTGGAACTTGCTCCTTATCAGAGGAACACGAAAGGAATTTGGATGGTTTTCTACTCTTAACATGAAATGGCGGGTCTTAGCTATGAAGGTCTGAACTAGTGAAACTAAGGAATGTAACACTTCCGAAATTCCACCATAGTAATAGCGATAGAGTAGTGGGAGGCTAGCAACCTTTCATCTGTGAGATAAGTGTTGCAGGGTGGAGAATAATTCATCACCCACAAGGCCCGGTAAACGCTTTTGAACTCTGTCGAGGCCGGACAGTGAGGACTGGGCAGCACCAGCCCAGGTATGGCAGCAATACTGTATTCTTGGTCTGATTGAATCTTTTAATGATAGAGCATGGCAGAGGGAGTTAGGTATTTTCTGGGGCGATACAAGGAACCGGCCATTCTTTCAGCACCGTTTGCGATGGCACAAATATATGCATTCCATTTGAGATCAGAAGTGGATATTAGTCCCAGTCGGCGTTCAACGAAAGGAGAGCCTCTGTGAGAGTTTGACCATGACTGACGCAATTTTAAGGTCGTCTTGGTGGTGATGACATGCTATGAGTTTAGTTCTGGATGTACTGAATGATATCAGCCAGTCTTTCCCCCATTGTGCTGTGAAAGTTAGATCAGCGGAGATATCAGCTTACAGGCACTGGTCATCCAGATATTTAGAGGTGCATCCATACACTGCGGTATCATCTGCATAGATATTTACTAAAGATCTGACAGTGTTCTTGGGTAGATCGTTGATTTAAAGCAGGGAGAGGGTAGGATTGAAGAAAGAGATAGCAACGATCTCATGTGCCTTATTAAAATATTTAAGAGGCATAATCTTTCTTTTAAATATAGGACGTGGCAGCAGGAGTTAGGTATTTTCTGGAGCGATACAAAAACCCAGCCATTCTTCAGACATCTTTTGGGATGCCACGAATATACGCTTTCCATTTGAGGTCGGTAGTTAGTCCCATTAAACGTTCGGGCAAGGATCCTCTTTGAGGGTATGACTACTCACCCCAATTCGTGCATGTTTAGGGTTTGCTCAGCGGCCATTAAATGTTACGAGCTAAGTTTTTGATGTATTGAATATCAGCCAGCCTTTTCCCCATTGAACTGTGAGAGATCAGCTTACAGGCACTGGTCATCAAGATGTTTAGAGGAGCACCCATACACTGAGGTATTATCTACATAGATATTTACTAAAAATCTGAGAGTGTTCTTAGGAAGATCATTAATATAAAACCGAAAGAGGGTAAGACCTAGAAGAGGGTCCTGGGTGACTCCAGCATTGATTTTATGTGCCTCAGAGGACTTGCCATTGCCAATCATATTCACACTCTCTGTGAGAGTTTGACAATGATTAGTGCAGGTTTATGGTCGGCTTGGTCGTGATGACACGTTATGAGTTTAGTTTTTGCCTTAGAGGATTTGCCATTGTCAACGACCTACATTTAACGTTAAATTTTGTATGGTACGCCCACACAGGACTGAACTCGCTACTCAATGGTAATAGTTACCCAGACTAGTTTCGTTAAATATTACCCGACTCCGAGGCGGATTGAAGTAATATTATCAATATATAAAGAAGACTAATTTACGATTATTGCGACTAGAGTCTTTCCGAACAAGTTATATATATATATATATATATATATATATATACATATATATATATATATATATATATATATATATATATGTATATATATATAAATATATATATATATATATATATATATGTATATATATATATATATATATATATATATATATATATATATATATATATATATATATATATATAAGTGAACATAGAAGTCAACACTTAGAGGCGACAGTCTATTTCATGCTAGATGCAATCGTCGGGCCACGAGTGCTGTTATTTTTCTCGGTTATTTATATATACGGGTCAGTGGTGCATTGTGAGTAGTCTATTTTGGCAGCTATTTTACCGGAAGTCGTTTATTTGTTTATTTGTGTCAAATTATTTTGCTTGTTTTTATTTAATTTATTTTTGTTTTTTATCCTTTATATTTATATTATTTTTATTTTGATCGGTGTTTTTATTAACGCAATAAAAATGTGTTTATATAGCTTATTGTGGGTAGTCTATTATGGCGGCTATTTTACCGGAAGTCGTTTATTTGTTTATTTATTTGGGTCAAATTATTTTGCTTGTTTTTATTCATTTTATTTTTATTTTTTCCCGCCAAAATAATAGTCAGACCAAACCACAACAATCAACCCCATCAACAAATCTTATCTTCCCAAACAAAAACAAAACTATTAAATAAGCTATATAAACAAACTTTTATTACGTTAATAAAAACACAGATCAAAATAAAAATAATAAATAAATAAATATATAAGATAAAAAATAAAAATATATAGAGCTTAGAAAAAATTCGCAGTGTGAGATAGGCAAGAAGTAAAGCATGTAGCAACACCAGCACGGCAAAGGGCACTTCTTTAAAGACAAGGAAGGGCAAAAATATTTTAAGTCAAGTGATAGCGATTGCTGTATGAGCTGTACGATTTTTGAATCGGGCACGGTCAACGCCGGCCCATGCTGCTAGTTTATATTATTTTTATTTTATGGAGGTTAACATCAGCCATACTGATGGAAAGCAGAAAGGAGTCTCTCAGATACTCTCTAGAGAGCCGTTTTCTTTTGTAGGCGTTAAAATCAACAAGCCCCCCCTCCCTCACATTGCCCCAGTTAACAACAGACTGTCGCCAATTTCATATTTTATATATATATATATATATATATATATATATATATATATATATATATATATATATTTAAAATCGTGTTCACCCAAGCAAGGTAGGAAAGCCACTAAGACACAAGAGGTTACGGGATGTGGAAGGATTATAAAAAAAAAAACAGAAATATTACTAAGAAGCGAGAATGATAGAAGTGTAATCAGGAAGACAATAGATAGCGATTGACATTGAATTTGATTTTTTGAAGATTAACGTTGACTGGAAAGCATGTAGCCATAAGCGTGATAAGAAAGTGTTGGATCTACCCAATTCAACTGTGAATTGATGAGACCTTTCCGCCAATCTAGTACAGTAAATTCATAAAGTGAAGAGCTCATCCAACCAATTACTATGAAAGCATTTATAGAAAAGGCGCAGGGAGGAAACTTTACGGTGCTGGGAAAGTGATTGACGCCAAGACGCCAGGTCAGGACAAATAATATTGCTGATAATCTTTGGATTTTATCAAGAATCACTAAATATATAAGAGGAGCACCGGACCATATGTGTCAGCAATATTCTAAGGATGGGAAAATGGTAGGCTTATAGATGTGTAAGATAGATTCTGAAGAGAAAAATTGTCTAGCACGACACAGTGAACCAACTTTCTTAGCAGCTGACCTAGCAATGGATTCAATATAGTCTTTCCACTTTATGTCAGCCCGAGAAGACGCAACGAGTCACTCTTCTGGAGGTTAACATCAGCCATACTGATGGAAAGCAGAAAGGAGTCTCTCAGATACTCTCTAGAGAGCCGTTTTCTTTTGTAGGCGTTAAAATCAACAAGCCCCCCCTCCCTCACATTGCCCCAGTTAACAACAGACTGTCGCCAATTTCATCTTATCGAACTGATCAGACTTACTATCGATACAGGAGTAAATGGTTGCCATCAGCGATCATGGCCCTCCACTTCCCCCTATACTTTGTGGCTTTCAACAGGTTTTGTATTTCTACCAACTCGCTCAGGCCACGTTCCGCCATCCACCAAGTCCGCCTCGTATGTCATGATCTGTTTTCCTGTCTCTTTTCCCCCTCTATTCGTCTCGTGAGTATCAGATTCTCCAGGCCCTCCTTTCTCATTACGTGTTCATCTGCCTCTTCCTTATGTTAAGCATAAGTTTCCTCCTTGTTTGCATCCTCTCCAAGATCTCATCATTGTTCACATGCTCGGTCGATGATCTCCTCAACATCTTTCTGTAGAATCATATCTCCACCGCCTTGAGTCTCTTCTTCATCCTTGAGGATACCGGCCAACATTCGCTGTCGTATAGGAGGACAGATGTCACGTAGCAGCTCAATACTATTTTCTTTGTCACCATAGAAATCCCCCTGTTTCGCAGTACTCTGCCTAGCTTCTGGAACGCATCCTTGACCATCCTCCGTCTGAACACTTCCCAGATACTTAAACTTCCGCACATGTTTGATTTTAGTGGGCCCGATTTGCAAATTGCATTTTGGGCTCATCCTTTTACTGATGACCATTCTGTCTTCTTGTAGTTTATGGTTATTCCTTTCTTCTCGCTCTCCCTCGCTACCTTTTGTAGGAGGTTTTGTAGTTTCTTTTCCGTGTCTGCTAGCAGTACCGTGTCGTCTGCGTATCTTATGTTGGTAAGGATGTGGCCATCAATGATGAATCCTGGTAGGATCTCCAGTTCCCTCAGAATTGTCTCGCGGTATAGGCTGAATATTGAACATAGATACACGTCCTTCTGTATCTGTATTGCTCTTTCCGATAACATTCTAAGCATAAATATCGCGTTCCTTGTTCCAGTGTCTATGGCGAACCCGCACTGTTCTTGTCTTATCTCTGGCCTGATTCTGTTGCGTGATCTATTCATCAGAATACGGATGACGTAGCTCATTAGGCTGATTGTTCGGTGGAGCTCGCATTCGTTTGCGCCTGGTTTCTTAGATACTGCTATGAAAATAGATCTGCTGAGATCTTCCCGTATATCCCCACTGTTGTAGATTTAATTTATTATTTATGTGATCTTGTCTATGCCAAATTCCTCTAAGGCTGTCAGCATTTCCGTTCCGATTCCGTCTGACCCTGCCGCCTTGTTTCTGTTCAATTTGACTAGTTCAGCTTCTACTTCGGTTTTTAGAATTCCAGGTCTGTCGGTAGTTCTATGTAATGCTGGTTGTTCTCTTTCGTCATGGAAGAGTTCACCAATACACTCGCCCCAGCGTTGAAGAATTGTTTTTCCTTCTGTAACATGAATGTTCCGTCCTTTGATTCTAAGCGGCCTGTTAACGAGCATCTCTTCTGTCCTGCTAGTTGCCTTATTTGTTTGTGCATATCTCCTTTGTTGATGGTACTCAATCTCTGTACTTCTGCACATTTTTAGTTTAGCCACTCTTCTGTAACCTGTCTGCATCTGGTCCTTATTTCACTGTGCAATTTTCTGAATTCTATTTCGTATCGTGGTAGAGTCTTCAATGGAAATTAAAAACAAAGTAGGAGCAAGGATAAAGCCTTGAGGTGATTAAGTAAAGATTGTTCCAATAACTTGGGCCGATTTTAAATGTGAATTAAGTTTAAGCGTCTAATGATATTTTTTTTCTTTTTCATTCAGATTTAACAACTTAAAATCTGGCAATTTCAACCATGGAAAATTAACAATCAAAACAATGTGTTAAAGTTATCGAAGCCTATTACGAAAATGGACGTTCAAACAGAAATGCAATTAGAAGTTCCCAGATAACATCATTTGTCAGTTGGCCACCACGATCGTGCGACTTGACATCTTTAGATTTCTTCTTTTGGGGTCATCTCAAAAGTAAGGTCTATGCCAACAAGCCAACAACAATTCAACTGACGAAGGATGAGATAATAAGGCATATTGGTGAGATCAAGGAGCAACTATGCAGAGACGTCATCAAAAATTTTGACCATCGAGTGGAGGTGTGCCGCCGAAGCCTTGGCGGACATTTGAGCGATATTATTTTGAACACATAATTGCCACGACTTAAATAACATGATCCAATAGAGAAATAAATACATTTTCAACAATAACACTGATTTATTTACTGCTGACTTTGATCCTTTTATATTTTATTAAATTCTCAAGTGACAACTGAGAAAGAGTTGATGGCATTTTTTAAAATTTTTTCTCCATTCATTTCTTTAAAATATTGTATACTCAGCCATGCCTAGATTCTTGTACCGCGTCCCTTCAGGACATGGGGGACCATGGCTCTCCAATTCTTCATATACCTTATAATTTTCTATAACACAAATAATTTTATAATGGAATGCAATCTTAAATAAGTTTAGCTGTTTTATTTATTTATTTTGTCGTGTGTCGAAAAGCGTCCATAAAATTTCGGCTATTTAAAATGTCTTCCTTACCTAATTCAAAACGTATTTTAATCTAAATCTGGGTAATTATCCACATTTTAAAAATAACTCACATGCTCAGTTGGATATAAGGAAGGAGAGATTGGAAAACTTAACCCTCACAGGACATATTGAAGTCAAGAGAGATAGTGGGATGGGACAGAGAGAAATTGTGTGATTGGATAACGGAACGGGGGTCGGGAGTCTTAGCAAAAGTAGAAAAACTGCTAAGGCCACAGGGAATAAGACGTTTTGAAGAGCCATGATTGCTCATGTCCTGAAAGGACGTGGCACATAAATGAATGTAAGCACGGCTGAATATAATACAGCTGAAATAGTTTTAAGATTGTTGTGGATAGAAGGGTTTACCCTGGACGCGATCGTGTCTTTGAGAGGCGGACTCTCAGTAAACGTTAATGTTTAGTGTTCGTTAGAGGAAAATGCGTTCGAAATTGTATTTTCCAAGAATTTTGTACATTTTTGCCTTATTTACTGAGAACCATCGTCTCATTCCTGACGCGGAAAAATCCAGAAAAGTCATTTCCTTACACTCTGAAGAAATATAGATAATCCTATATAGTCACATATTGTGGGCAGTAGTAATTTAATATCCGCGATAATGCGCTCCCAAGAATTCAAATACATAGAATTTTACTACCTCATCAAAAAAAAAAAAAAAACAAGACCGCAGAAAGCAATGTCATTGACAGTTACATAAGTGGAATAACAAACCAAAACTCTTGTAAGTACATATCCTGGTGCATGTAGGCTTTGTGGTATTGTCATCGGAGTTTAAAGAGTAAACGTAAAGCTTGTTCCGTGTGTGCCGATTGTGTGGGAGTACCAGTCGTTGACATTTCACATCTTACTAAAGTGTTTTTTTTTTCTTTTTAAAACATGATTTTCATCCACACATGCATTTGTTGCAATATGTGAATTTCCTAGCCTCATATTTGGACCAGTATTAGGGAAATCTTAGAAGTGTCGTTGAAGTTTAATAAGATCGTTTACAAGTCAGAAATAAGGAAAATGATTCCCAAATAAATTTACAGAAACAAAAACCGGTTAGCGAATAAGCACTTGCCTTTCACTTCTTGCTCGCAGCCGAACAAAAAAAATGGCAATTTTTGGACAAGAAATCAAAAATACTTTTACAAATGGGGGGGGGCTGACACCAAAACAAGGTAAAATGTTCATATAAGTATATGCCCAAAAGGCCATTAAAACGTCATCCGCTTGCTTCTACAAAGGCATGCACCCGTCCGATCATTGACTGGCGGACCCTTTCAAATACTCGCACACGGTGTCGAATTGTTTCGCAGATCCTATGACATACTGATGAAGCGTTTCTTCATTATTAATGTCTACCGCATAAACCAATAGTTTTACGTGGCTCCACAGATAAAAATCTAAAGGATTGAGGTCATGCTGGTCATGGAACCGGTCCTCCCCTACCTATCCATCTTTCATGGTAGATGTCATCCAGTGCATCGCTAACAATGTGACTAAAATGTGCTGGTGCCTCATTATGCATGAACCACGTGCGTCTTCGAATTAGCTGGGGTACATCTTCTAGCAAATCTGGAAATGTGTTCGAAATAAAGTCCCTGTAAACAGCACCTGTAATATATGCTGGGAGAACATATGGACCTACCAGACAGTCACCTACAATTCCAGCCCACACATTGATTGTAAACTGATGCTAGTGTTTAGCCTGCATTATGCCACGAGGATACCAATCCGCTCACAAATGTTGGTTCTGTAAATTTGTTATTCCATCTCTTCCAAATGTTGCCTCATCCGTAAACAAGACTGAAGAAACAAACAACGGATCGGCGGTTTGTGCAATAAACCATCGGGAAAAGTTCTCACGAGGTAAGTCATCAGAGGGCTAAAGACTCTGCACAGGTTGAAAATTATACGGATACAGGAGCTGTTCTTGAAGTATCCTCCATGCGGTACTATTAGATTTACGACATGCTAGGGCCACTTGACGTGTGCGGATACCTAAATCGTCTCCGACAGCTTGTAGAATGTGTTCTTCGTGGTCAGGTGTACGATCCATAGTTTGTGGTGGCACGAACCCTGTCCCAGCAACGCAGCAAAGGTTGTATGACTCGTCTGCATTCTGTTTGGAAACGCAATCTGATACAGTCGTGAAGCCTCGCATCCATTACCATTCGAGCGGCCATATCTGCCTGCTTCCGATATGAATATCCTGCCATTGTTAAACGGAACACTTCTCAGTTAACTCACTACTAGACACGTTAAACGTTGAAGACAGACTAGCCACAAATGTACACGAATGACAAATGTAACTTAGTCTAAATGGCAACAGAGCACCATCTACTGTAAACTTTCTTTAAACTTAACTCACAAACGAAGGATTTGCGGACATATGTTTATATGGATTTTTCTCCTTGTTTTGATGTGAGGAACCCGACCCCAAAGTTTGTAAAAGTATTTTTGATACACCCTGTAAATTGAATATGAAAATTAATTTTCTCTTTCATTTTTGAGATGAAGAATTGTCAGTATACTTTAATTTATTCGAACCATTGGTTTTATCTTGGTCATCATAGATATTATTATCGATACAATGTTTTTCCCAAATACCCTCCTTACCATATGGGCTCATATGTCACATCTGTTGATTATTGTTTTATTTTGCCTCCATGATTCCAGCTCCAATCTATATTGTTTCACTACCTGATCCTGGAATTAAATTGACGGCCATTACATGATAGTAACACATAATTAACCAACTCATATTTCCACTACACACAGTACCGAAGGACATCAGTTGTGTGTTTTGGGATCATTTAAATCCAATGTTAGGTGGTTTTCAATATATGACGGTTTCGTGCCGCTTTTGATAGTTTTGTATTTAATTCACTGTGATCATAGAGGAAAATAACGCAATAATCAACAGATACTCTATATCAGCCAAAAGAATTAATGGACACCTGGCGATGGTCAGTTGATACTTGAACGAAACGCTGTGTCTATATTTAAAATGAGAATGATTTTTTATGAAAATTTTCATTAAATTATAAAATTAAGAAAATAGATGCAGAATATATTTCAACATCTCAGTCTAAACGAATCTACAGGGAAACAATGTGATTTCTGTTTGGCGGTGGGGTTGTCAAATGAATTGTAAGAAATCACTACAGTATCACGCTTAAATTCATGTTGTCGGGGCACCAGGCAAAAAAGCACCTCAGAGCAGTTGCCATGAAATTATTTGTAGAAAAGACAGAGGGAAGCCACATCATGTCGGCGAGAAAGTGACTAAAGTTGAGACGCCAAGTCAGGATCGATTACATTGCAGATCCTTCTTTGGATTTTGTGAAGGACCTCGAGATAAACAGCAGGGCCAGCAGACCAGATATGGCAACAGTATTCAATGCACAGACAAATGGTAGATTTCTAGATGTGCAAAGTGGACTCTAACAAGAAAAAACTTCTGGAACGATACAATGAACCAACTTTCCTTGCATTAGATGCAGCGATTGATTCAATGTAGTTGCTCCACTTCAGGTCAGTCTAAAACGTGAGGCCAAGAAGGCGCAGCGAGACGCTCTCCAGGAGTTGAGCATCAGTCATGCTGGTGGGAGATAGGGAAATTTCTGTATTTTGGTTAAATGAGATCAATTTAATTTTGGAGGCATTAGAATTTACAATATTTTATTTTCAGGTTATAAAATGGGTGTCGATAATCATACTTATTTTAAAAATATTATAGTTGAATTATATTTCTTTTTTTCATAATAAATATTGTTTAAAAACGCCTGATAATTATGCACCAAACCAATAATTTATCTGAAATGTATAGAAAGAAAGCCAAAACAAATACTTTGAGGATAGAATAACGATACTGTAACTTTTTGTCAAAAATGTTAAAAAATATTTAAATCGCGGCTGATTTTAAAGTAACTTTTGTCATTTTCAGATAAAAAATATCATTCCAAGAGTTGTTCGGTTACCACAACGTTTCTCGTTGTCTCTTTTAAAGGCTTCATCAGATGCTCAATCCAAATGCAAAAAAAATTTCTCCGTGCAAAAAAACATAAACAAAACATAAATAGAATGAAATTAATTGTGACCAATTATATTGCCTTTATTTTTAGCGCTACGTATTTTCGTAACATACAGACGGTATAATAAAGAGAAACAAAAACCACAAAC